>OZ023158.1:11354227-11744708 GCA_963678695.2 Diplodus puntazzo | reverse complement strand
TGTAACTTGAACTGGGCATATTCCTCTGGAAGCAGCTGATTGTATTGCATCAGTACGTCCAGGGCACAGTTGACACGAAGGATCTTGTTGTGGTATAAGGGTGTCGCCGTCACATTTCTGAGATGCACGACCTTCTCCTCGAGCGCTAAAAGCGCCTTGTACGTCAATTTCACAACGGGAGGATCTCTCCTGACTGAAACATGCAAACAAACATGCACAAAAATTATTACTTGAGTTTAACAGCAGTGTGTGGTGATCCCTACCTACCAGAGACCTTGATTATTATTTTTTTTTAACTATTATTATTATTATTATTATTATTATTATTATTATTATTCACTCACCAAACTTCCCCCGGGGTCCGTATTTTAGCAGGTCTAAGTACAAGTCATTGTCCACCTGAAAAACGGCCCGTAGGAATTTCAGTGCTTTTTCCTCGCTCTCGAGGCAGACATCGATGACTGTATACATCAGCTTAACTGGATTGGCCCTGGCGTAAGAAGACTTGGGGAACTCAGTGTCTGACTCTGAATCTATCAGGAGAAGATAAAGATAGCGTCCGATAGACGAGTGTTTCTCTGCTATGTCGTGCTCACAGTCCTGCAACATCTGGATGCGCGAAGTCCACTGGATTGAGCTCGGGCTCGGGGCGTTGTCAGCTTCCGCCTTCAGCATGTCTTCTAACACTTTATCCACCGCGTTCGCATTGACAGGGCTCACAGACATGGTCACAGACTTTGGTGCAGTACACAGTCTTGGTACACAGAAAGAAGGGTTGTAAAATAAACTAATGCTAATAAATGTCATCTGACTGACACTACATTTGGTCCAAGTGACACGATTTCATCCAACCTGTGCTGTATACTGTTTGCACTGGCATGCCTGTGCTGTTATGCGAACACCACGGAGATGAGTCTAAATGTCATCTGACATGTTTGGTTTTTTTTTTTGTTGGCAACCTTGTGCTGTTATGTGAAAACGGAGATGGATCTGGATTTCTTACACAATGTTATCCTCCGATCAGTCAAGTTTCTTCAGGTCAGTATAGTTTTATTTCATTTGTAACACACATAGACAACATGACATGTAGATTGGTACAGAAAGATTTTATTTTTATTTTTATTTTTTTTTATTTTTTTTTTTTTTACTTTACAAACACTAGCACATCTTTCATAGACATCTCTGGAAGGTCAAAGGCGTGCATGTTAAAGGAGGCCACCACCAATGAGATGAACTCTCGGTTGGCTTGAGGGATGCTAGTGTCGCTGCACAGTTCCTGCAGTATCCCAGTCATAACGGTGGTGCTCTCTTTGTTTAACCTGAGCTCAGAATATTCCTCTGGAAGCAGCTGATTGTATTGCATCAGTACGTCCAGGGCGCAGTGGACTTGAAGGATCTTGTTCTTGTATAAGGGTGTCGCCGTCACATTTCTGAGATGCGTGACCTTGTCGCCGAGGGCAGAACGCACCTTCTCCGTCAATTCCACAACGGGAGGATCTCTCCTGACTGCAAACAAACAATACAAACAAACACGCAAAAGTTATTACTAGAGTTGAACAGCAGCGTGTGGCGAATGTATTTTAGGCCTTGATTAATTTTTTGCTCAGTATAAGCAACATACTCACCAAACTTCCCCCTGGGTCCATCTTCCAGCAGGTCTAAATACAAGAACAAATTCACCTGAAAAACGGCCCGTAGGAGTTTCATTGCGCTTTCCTCGCTCTCGAGGCAGCGATCGATGACTTTGTGCATCAACTTAACTCGATTGGCCTTAGCGTAATAAGACTTGCGGAGCTCAGCGTCTGACTCTGAATCTGTCAGGACAAGATCCAGATAGCGTCCGGTAGAGTAGTGTTTCTCTGCTATGTCGTGCTTACAGTCCTGCAACATCTGGATACGCGAAGTCCACTGGCTTGAGCCCCAGCTCAGGGCGTTGTCTCCCTCCACCTTCAGCATTTCTTCTAACACTTTATCCACAGACAGGGCAGGGCTCGCCATGGTCACAGACTTTGGTGCAGCACACAGACTTGGCACACAGAAAGAAGGGTTGTGAAAATAAATGGAGCTGTTCTGGAGTCTACTTACATTTATATACACATGTACACATTTGCTGGGGTTGGGGCTTAGGGTGGACATGCAAAAAAAAAACAAACCCAACTTGATGTCTTGATGTCTTAATGGTCTTAGACAACCGGTACTGTTCTGTCCAACTGACACGATGTTACCCAACCGGTACTGTACTGTCCGACTGACGCGATGTCATCCAACCAGTACTGATGTGTCCAACCGACACGATGTTATCCAACCAGTAGTGTCAAGTCCAACTGACACGACATTATCCAACCGGTACTGTTCTGTTCGACTGACGCGATGTCATTCGCCCGCGACTGCGGGTTTCACGGCTAAACAGGTGTTAGATGAGATTTCCTCAAACGCCAGGGGACACTACTCTGATTCTGAAGAGGACGTGTCTGAAGAATCGGACGCGGCGGAGGAACACGAGGACGACGGTTGTGGCGCAGGAGAAGAGGCTGAGGCTGAGGCTGAGGCTGAAGAAGAAAATGAAGAAGAAAATGAAGAAGAAAATGAAGAAGAAGAAGACGAAGAAGAAGAAGAAGAAGAAGACGAAGAAGAGGAAGAAATATACATGTCCAAGAACAAGACTATCAAATGGTCCTCAGTGGCATATTACACACATCGCAGGGTAATAGCGCGACAAGATGAAGATGATGCCGATGCCGATGTCGATAGTGATGATGATGATGATGATGATGATGACGATGTCAGAGATATGAGGAGGAGAAGAAGGACAAGGAGGAGAAGAAGAGAAACGACAGCAACAGCAGAAGCAAACCCACTGGGACCCACTGCATACGCGGTTGCCAATGCCCACGACATTGTGTCAACATTTCACATGTTTCTCACACCGGCGATAGACAAAATTGTGCTAGATATGACAAATCTGGAGGGTTCTCGAAGGTACGGGGAAAACTGGAAAGACATGAGTCGAACCGACTTGCGCGCCTATATAGGGCTGCTAATCCTAGCAGGTGTATACAGGTCCCGAGGCGAGGCCGCAGCCAGTCTATGGGACGCGGAGAGCGGCAGGGCAATTTTCCGTGCCACCATGCCTCTCAAAGTGTTTCACACTTACTCGAGAATGCTACGCTTTGACGATCGTGAGACGAGACCCGAGAGACGCGCCACTGACAAACTGGCAGCCATAAGAGAGGTGTGGGATAAATGGGCCGAGCGGCTTCCTTACCTCTACAACCCAGGGCCTGACATAACAGTGGATGAGCAACTGGTTCCCTTCAGAGGTAGTAGTAGTAGTAGTAGTAGTAGTAGTAGTAGTAGTAGTAGTAGTAGTAGTTGTTGTTGTTGGTATACAATAAATGCTTGTGTTGTGTTTGTATGAGTAAGTGAGTGAGTGAGTGAGTGAGTGAGTGTGTGGTGCGTGCGTGCGTGTGTGTGTGTGGTGCGTGCGTGTATGCGTGTGAGTGAGTGAGTGAGTTTGAGATTATTTGCTTTGTTATTCTTATTCTTTTCTTATTCTCTCTTTCTTACACACCACACACACACACACACACACACACACATACACACACACACACACACAAACAATAGGCCGTTGTCCTTTCCGACAGTATATGCCAAGCAAGCCAGCCAGGTATGGAATCAAGACATGGGTGGCGTGTGACGCAAAGTCAAGCTACGCGTGGAAAATGCAAGTCTACACCGGGAAGCCGACCGCTGGCGCTTCAGAGAAAAACCAGGGGATGAGGGTTGTGCTCGATGTCACAGAGGGACTGACGGGTGGCAACAAAACTGTCACGTGTGACAATTTCTTTACCTCTTACGAGCTTGGACAGCGTCTCTTAGAGAGGAACATCGCCATGGTCGGTACGGTTAGAAGAAACAAGCCCGAACTCCCGCTCGCGCTGCTGACATCCAAGAACAGACAAGTGTTCTCCTCAAAGTTTGCATTCACGCCCGACACCACTTTGGTGTCCTACATGGCAAAGAAAAACAAGAACGTTGTGCTCATGAGCACGTTGCACACAGAGGCTCCCGACGAAGACGTTGCCGTCGGCCATCGCAAAGACAGGAAACCGGCCATCGTTCTGGACTACAACAGCAACAAAGGAGGTGTGGACAACTTGGATAAGGTGATTGGAACATACAGCTGTAGAAGAATGACCGCCCGCTGGCCCTTGGTCATCTTTCACAACATCATCGATGTTTCTTCGTACAACGCCTTTGTGTTATGGCGAGAGATCAACCCTGGCTGGCTGTCGGGTAAACGAAACCGAAGAAGGCTGTTCCTGGAACAACTGGGAAAGGCGCTGGTGACTCCACTCATCCAAAGAAGGGAGCGCCTACCTCGCACAGCAGCGTCTGCCTCGGTCGTGAGAGCTGTTCAGAGAAGTAGTGCTAAATGTCGTGATCGGCCTGAGGAGGAGGAGGATGATGATGATGATAATGATGAGGAGGCTGCAGAAGAAGAAGAAAAAGAACAACAAGAAAAAGTTCAACAACAAGAAGAGCAGCAGCAGCAGCAGCAGCAGCAGCAGCAGCAGCAGCAGCAACAGCCCATGATGACGACCACCACCACCACCACCACCACCACCTCATCAGCTGTCAGCCCGCCTGGAATACATAACAAGAGGAAGCGGTGTCAGATATGCCCACCAAAGAAGGACCGTAAAACACAGACTGTATGCTTTGGTTGTAAGACATTTATATGCAAAGGGTGTACGCTGCCATACTGTCCGACCTGTGCGCATTTCAGTTGCGGAGCTGAGATTAGTGGTGTAGAAGCTAGAAAGAGACGTGTCTGACTGTCTGACTGACTGACTGGCTGACTGACTGGCTGACTGACTGGCTGACTGCAATACTGTGTACAGTCCCTAGACAGCGCTACCGTGATAAGACACCAGCCCTGCCACATTGCCATTGTCCTGGGGGGTTATTCTGACCCTCTGTTTACATCAGCTCTGCCCCTGCCGCATTAGCATTGTCTTGGGGGGGGTTAATCTGACCCTCTGTGGACACCAGCTCTGCCCCTGCGGCATTAGCATTGTCTTGGGGGGTCAATCTGACCCTCTGTGAACACCAGCTCTGCCCCTGCCACATTAGCATTGTCTTGGGGGGGTTAATCTGACCCTCCGTGGACACCAGCTCTGCCCCTGCGGCATTAGCATTGTCTTGGGGGGTTAATCTGACCCTCTGTTTACACCAGCTCTGCCCCTGCGGCACTAGCATTGTCTTGGGGGGTTAATCTGACCCTCTGTTTACACCAGCTCTGCCCCTGCAGCATTAGCATTGTCTTGGGGGGGTTAATCTGACCCTCTGTTTACACCAGCTCTGCCCCTACCGCATTAGCATTGTCCTGAGGGGTCAATCTGACCCTCTGTGAACACCAGCTATGTCCCCTGCCGCATTAGCATTGTCCCAGGGGGTTAATCTGACCCTCTGTTTACACCAACTCTGCCCCTGCCGCATTAGCATTGTCCCAGGGGGTCAATGTGACCCTGTGCTCTGTACAATCATATTCTATTTACTGCTGCTATACTGTGTATAGTCCCTAGGTTGCGCTATAATGATAATACACCTGCCCTGCCCCTGCCGCATTAGCATTGTCCTCGGGGGTCTATGTGACCCTCTGCCTTCTAGAATATTCTATTTACTACTGAAATACTGTGTATAGTCCCTAGGTTGCGCTATAATGATAATACACCTGCCCTGCCCCTGCCGCATTAGCATTGTCCCAGGGGGTCTATGTGACCCTCTGTTTACATCAGCTCTGCCCCTGCCGCATTAGCATTGTCCTAGGGGGTCTATGTGACCCTCTGCCTTCTAGAATATTCTCTTTACTACTGCAATACTGTGTATAGTCCCTAGGTGGCGCTCTTATGATAAGACACCTGCCCTGCCCCTGCCATTGTCCTAGGGGGTCTATGTGACCCTCTGCCTTCTAGAATATTCTATTTACTACTGCAATACTGTGTATAGTCCCTAGGTGGCGCTCTAATGATAAGACACCTGCCCTGCCCCTGCCATTGTCCTGGGGGGTCACTATAACCCTCTGTGTGGGGTGAAATGTAAAGACGACACAAGGGTTAAGATCGGATATCAGCCCTGTTATTGACAAAACAGCTGGATCGGGGATCGGAAAAATGAACAGATCCATGGGCCGATCCAGTTTTTTTTTCCTACGTCGCAGCACATCCTACGTCATTCGTCAGTGTCAGTGTGTCGCATGCTGGAAGATCACTAGTTGTTGTGTGTGTGTGTGAGGTGATATTGCTAGTTCCAACATGCTTTTCATTTCTTTGGCAAAGAAAGTTATCTTTAACAAATGCTAAGAACAAAAAGTTATTTACTATATTTTTATTTCAGTAGTGTGTATAAGAGCGTTTCAGTAGTGTGTGTGAGAGCGTTTCAGTAGTGTGTGTGAGAGTGTTTCAGTAGTGTGTATAAGAGCGTTTCAGTAGTGTGTATGAGAGCGTTTCAGTAGTGTGTGTGAGAGCATTTCAGTAGTGTGTATAAGAGCGTTTCAGTAGTGTGTATGAGAGTGTTTCAGTAGTGTATATAAGAGCGTTTCAGTAGTGTGTATGAGAGCGTTTCAGTAGTGTGTGTGAGAGCGTTTCAGTAGTGTGTATGAGAGCGTTTCAGTAGTGTGTGTGAGAGCATTTCAGTAGTGTGTATAAGAGCGTTTCAGTAGTGTGTGTGAGAGCGTTTCAGTAGTGTGTGTGAGAGCGTTTCAGTAGTGTGTGTGAGAACGTTTCAGTAGTGTGTGTGAGAGCGTTTCAGTAGTGTGTGTGAGAGCGTTTCAGTAGTGTGTGTGAGAGCGTTTCAGTAGTGTGTGTGAGAGCGTTTCACTCACTTGTATGTATTAGAGCGTTTCACTTGTATGTCTGAGAGCGTTTTAGTTGTGTGTGTAAGTGATTTTTTTTTCAGTTGTTTATGTGAGAGCATTTCACATGTGTGTGTGAGAGGTAATTCTGAATAATGTCCCTGACGGCCCCTCATACCGTGGAGTCTGTGCTCACACACACACACAGTAAAGGTTATATGCAGTTAAGAATATAAAGTTAAGTATTGCTTCAATTCCTCAGTGGACAGCTAAATGACATTAAAACAGCATGGGTTTTAATTGTTTCAACCAATGTTTTATCTGTGCACATTTATTTAATGCAGGAAAGCGTGGTTTTAGGTGGCCTCACACGGACGGCACCATATAATAATGTAGGAGACTCTACTTTGATAATATGACTATTAATGACTGGCGATTAATAACCATATAGACGGGGCACCACCTTCCTTTTGATATATTCTGAACAACGGGAAGGAAGCTATTCAGAACCCAATCATACCATGCTGGCTTGAACGGTTGGAATCAATTTAATCAGTCTGTTTACTTCCAATATATTCTGAAGTAGTGAATTCTTTCCACGATCCCATCAATTTCCAGCTTCAAATTAAACGTGCACAGACAACGACATAAGGTTAAATATGTTTATTGACTAAATAAATGCAGAATAAATGATATGCGGTAATAATTCAAATGGTTGTCAACAAGTAACAGAAAATGCAGATAACGTGAATAAAGCCTTAATTAGATGACTTTAAACGATGGTGGATTTTGATGTAAGGAACCGGTAATACACAACTACAGGATTAAAATCCTTCCAAAAGGATAATCTGAGGAATGTATTTAAATTTAGGATATATATATATTCGAAGCTTTGCAAAACACCAACTCTGATCTCATTCAGTGTGACTTCTGTTGCGTGTGGAAATTCAGCCTACTTTGTTGTAGAGGAAAGGTCCCGGGTCCGGACTGTCTGGATCAGCTTCGTCTCTCTCTGCGGGACGGCAGCGACGGCTGCAGAACAGCTGGAGTGCGATGTTGTCTCAGGTCGAATGAGGACACCTTTGGCCCAGCGGGGTCTGCGCTTGAGAATGCTGCGGGTGGTCCGGACGCAATTGTGGGATAATCCTTTCTTCGGCTGTGAATTCTTCACGGATTCTTGAACAGTTAAACTGTACCGACTTACTAGTTTTATCAGAGTCTCTTTGAGCTGGTAATTACGAAGCTACGAATATATATCGATCGGGCTTCTTGTATAAAAATAACTGGGAAAGGATCGCCGGCCGAACGAGTCCTTCTTTGTTACTAAATACAAAAACAAAAAGAGCTTCTTCTGGCTTTGGCCACAATACTTAAACGATATAAAAGAATACAAAAGAGGATTAATTTCGTCCTTGCTTGAGTTTCAAAATAAGGTTGTCTCAAAATAACGGCGCTTCACCTGGGAAAAAGGTTCTACAGGTGATTAAAATCTCCGGAGGTAAAAAGGTCTCGGAGCCGCAAACTAAGCAAAGTACGAAGTCAAAAGCGAAGATTAAGTTACACGTGTTGAATAAGTAGGTAAGTAGATCGCACGTAACGACGAGAGTAACGTGAAGTTGAAGAAAAAGAAGGAAGGAGTGAGAGAGCGAGAGCAACCTGGAGTTCGTTCTTCTAAAGTTTAAGCTGGGAGCGGAATAGAGGGCAGACTAGCACGTCACTTCCTCCGGTGAAGTTGCAGCTTATATTACGATTTTATTATTTATTAAACCAGAATAAAGGTTTACACGTTTTAAAATCGCGATCGGCTTATTTACCAAAATCCACCACGGTCTTTACATCAACACTTGTCACATGAACATAAAAGAACATAACAGAAATTGCCTAATCAGAACAAGGAGGTTATTGGTTATAATAAATCACAGCACAGGTACATACGTCTCAGCAGTACTGATGACTTAAAAATATCTTGTACAGGGTACAAGCTTAATCCTTAATACAAAAATATATGTCAGAGATAGATAATCATAATTTTAAGTATAAAAGTAAGGTCCGTTTATTTAGAAGTTTCTCTTCCACCTATACCCAGACTTACCAATAGGGGGCACTGTGGCTCCATCAGATCAGCAGACATTAAACCTGAGATTTCTAACTAGAGCTTCTTTTAGCTCACAAACGCTAGAAAAAGAGTATGTTTGAGGTCTCATCAAGCTGATTGAGGATATTTTGTTAGGACAAGGATAATATTATAGCTTAATACCTTTTTAACACCAAGAAAGAAATCAAGGCTCTTCCTTTCTCCTGTTGGGAATGTGGAGACATATGGCTGGGTTGAGTGTTGTAATTTACAAGTGTGACACTTTGATAGCCCATGCCAGATGTGGGGTGGTGTCTTCTAAGGACAAGTCTTTACAATTGAATAACATATGACATGGCCCAGTGACCATTAAGCACTGAATTATAAACAAATCTGTGGAAAGAAAGACAGTTGTTTAAAAAGTCCAGATGTTAAATGAGACCTTCTGAGTCTCGGGTATCACTGGTCCACTAGAAGTCCACTCCATTAAAGTCAAAGAAGAGGAGAAGAAGGTGACAAATGGTTATCTCTTCCCCAAGAGAGGGGGTTTACAAGGAATGTCTGGCGACTTCAATGGTGAACTCAGCCGGCAATCTGTTCCTGCAAACAACTTTTATTGCCTCTAGCATGTTGTTTCTTCACCAGTGGACTGTCCACAAAAAGGGGGTAGAGAGAGTCAGGCCAGTAGGGGGTCCCAGGAATTAGATGAGAGGGAGATCAAGCTCAGACATGTAAATTGCATCTCCTATTAGTCAGGATGAGACAGGGCATGTTCCTACAGTTGCATGGAACTCGCGGTGCCAAAACGTTTCGGTTCCTACACAACAGTACTGTCAGCCGGAGACGGATGGACTAAGAAGACCGCGGCAGCCCACAAACACCCGGCAGGCTGTAGCCAACGCTATATAGCGCAATTCATTACTTATGGGAAACGTTTCAAGAGCGACAGGCTTGCCTCCAAGCAGCACAGCACAGGGGAATGCGGAAGACGTAGCTGGTGCTGGAGCCAGGTCAAACCAACCAATAGAAACTCTTTTCTCATCCACCAGCATAGGCCCCGCCCATCAAGTGCAGTTGAATTCGCAAGCAAAACTTTAGAATTTGCAAGCAAAGAGGACTGATTTATAAGCAAAATGGTCATATGTTTTTACTTACAAACATTAGTTTTGATTGAAGTTGAAGAAATATGTTCTCTCAATTTTTTTTTTTAAATGCAACCTGTCCTGTTTCGATCTCAAAAATAAAAATTTTGATTGCCACTTACTCTTTTTTGCTCTCAAATCTCTTTTTTGGTTTCAAATCTATTCTATTTGATTGAATAATAAAGGAACAAAATTCTCTCCATACTCATCTGTGAACTCAGTTTTTCAAATATCACTAGCAGTCCAAGATATATTTGATATAAACATCTACTCAGAAAACTTCAGGAGAACCTGGAATCTTGAATTATGTTTCGTAAAACTGTAACATGTACAAACGACTAACACAAAAAGGCATGTTGAAATTTAAAGTACAATGTCCCACAGTTAGGAAAGTAAGTATGCTTACGGACAGTATAAATTAAAGTGAAACTCTCGCCAAAAAGCAACCGAGGCTTTATTTGCGATTGAATATGAGTCAAACCTTCATGTAAAAGCATAATTACGACGAAAAACGCACTTTTAAGATTTACCGTAGTTGCGTTTTCGGGCACGTTAATTTTGAACGGGAGTGCTAGGGGCAGAGATACGATCGCATCAAAATCGCTATTTTTAGAACACTAAGAAGGCTCGACACAACATGAAACTTTGCTAGTAGCATCACCAGGGTCTCTACTCATGAACACGAGCATTGAGAACATTGTTTGTGTACACAGAGTTTATGAAAAGGAAGGTTTTTGAACTACTCACGTTAGCTGCTGCATCTCCGGCGCATTGCCGTCATGGCAGACAAAAAGTGTCGATCCCCGAGTGCGACCTGACAGGCAGGAGAGTAATCGCGAACCGCTCCTCAAGCATGCCCGAAAAAGGCAGCTACAGTAAATCTTAAAAGTGCCTTTTTAGTCTTAATTATGCTTTTACACGAAGGTTTGACTCATATTCAATCGCAAATAAAGCCTCGGTTGCTTTTTGGCGAGAGTTTCACTTTAAGCACAGGACATTTGCTCAGGTATGTCAGCTTTGCAGCATCATGTGCCATCAACTAAGAAAGCAAATCTGCCATAAACTCTTGAAATAGGTTGCTTTCTACATTAATATATTGCTAGTTAGCAAATCTACTTAAGTACAACACATCTAACAAGTCTTGTAATGATGGATGGGACAGGACTGTCAAAATATTAGATTAGATTAGATTGGATTAGATTATCTTTATTGTCACTGAACATGTTAAATGAAATTGGCTTTGCAGCTCCCATGTGCAAGAAAATACAATAAAATAAAACAAAATATTATAAATTACAATAAAAGTGCAATAAGATGCAATAAAATACTATAGAATACAACAAGATGCAATAAAATACTGTGGAGTGCTGTAGAAATGCTATAGGTACGATACAATACGATCGATAAATGTAGTAGAAGTACAGTACAGTACAGCAGAGCAGCAGAATAGGGTGAAGGTGGCAAGTGCTAGTGCAGATGATTGTCTCTTGTTCATGGTGGGGATGCTTGGGTGTGGCAGCATGGGGGGAAAGTGTGTGTGACTGTGGGGGGGGTGTTTGTGTGGCTGCAGGGGGAGACAGGTGTATGTGTATTGCTGTTGGGGGAGGTGTATGTGTGTGAGTGTCTGAGGGGTGGTGAGGTGTGTGAGGGAGGCTGCAGGGGGTGATGGCTCTGACAGCTCTGGGGAAGAAGCTGTCCCTTAAGCCTGGTTTATGCTTCTGCGTCGCGGCGACGGCGTAGTGACATCGTCGACCCTACGCCGTCATTGAGCATTCGAAGTTCTGCGTCAAGGAACGCATTGTTCTGCAATTCACCGGTGTGGCTATGTCTGTTTGGTTTCGTGGGGGGTTCATATCGGATTCCTTGGTTTTCTTCCGGTCAGACAGTAAACCATGGCAACTGAGATGGAGCGGGTGTTTTTGGAGATGGAGCTCGTGGATATTGAACAACAAATGCTGTTATTACAAATGTTGAAGCGCAGGCGACGCAGAAGACATTTGTGGAGGTGGTCTGTCCGACCAATCACAGTCCTTGCCGTTCGCTTCCAACGCGTCGACGTGGCGCGTAGTCAGGATTTTTTGGAGCCGCACGTCAGGCTACGGCGTAGGGTCCGCGTAGGGGTCTGGTCGACGACGTAGCTACGCCGTCACCGTGACGCAGAAGCATAAATCAGGCTTTAGTCTGTTTGTTGTAGTCCGTATGTTTCTGTACCGCTTGCCTAATGGTAGCGGTACAAACAGTCTGTGGCCCGGGTGGCTGGGGTCCGTGGCGATGGATCTGGCCCTCTTCGTGACCCGGCCTGCATATATAGAGTCCAGGTCTGGAAGGAGGCAGCCCACAATGCCCTGAGCAGTTCTTACCACCCGTGCCAGTTTTTTCCTCTCCAGTGCCGTGCAGCTGCCATACCACACTGTCACACTGAGGCAGAGGATGCTTTCAATGGTGGCCCTGTAGAAGTTCACAAGCAGCCGAGAGGAGAGTCCAGCACGTTTTAGCTTCCTGAGGAAGAAGAGTCTTTGTTGTGCCTTCTTCACCAGGTGGGAGGTGTTTATGGACCAAGAGAGGTCAGATGTGATGTGAAGGCACAGAAACTTGATGTTGTCCACATGCTCCACCACTTCTCCTTCTATGAGAAGGGGGGCGTGATCCGTCTTCCCGGACCTCCTGAAGTCCACAATGAGCTCCTTGGTCTTCCCTGTGTTCAGCACCAGGTTGTTGGCTGAACACCACTGAGTGAGGTGCTGGGTCTCCTCTCTGTAGTGGGTCTCGTTGTCGTCCGAGATGAGACCCACTACTGTAGTGTCATGTAGTCATGTGTAAACAGGGTGAAGAGGGCTGGGCTGAGCACACAGCCCTGCGGCGTGCCTGTGTTGAGGACCAGAGAAGACAATGTCATGTCCCCTATTCTCACCACCTGAGGCCGGTTGGTGAGGAAGTCTCTGATCCAGTGGCACAGAGACGCAGGCAGACCCACTTCACGTAGCTTAAGCGCCAGCTTGTCTGGGACGACGGTGTTAAAAGCTGAGCTGAAGTCCACAAATAGCATCCTGACGTAGGTGTTGGGATGCTGCAGGTGAGTCAGAGCTGTGTGTAGGGTGATGGAGACAGCATCTTCTGTTGACCGGTTCCCTCTGTATGCAAACTGAAGGCTGTCTAAGTCCGCAGGGATGATGCCTCTGATGTGCCTCAGAAGGATCCGCTCGAAGCACTTCATGATTACCGGGGTCAGAGCGATCGGCCTGTAATCATTCAGGGAGGTGATGGATGTCTTCTTGGGTGCCGGTGTGATGAGGGAGGACTGGAGGCACACAGGAACCATAGCCAGCTGCAGGGACAGGTTGAAAATGTCCAGGAACACTCCTGCCAACTGGTCAGCACACGTTCTCAGAGCCTGGCCTGACACCTTATCCGGGCCTGTGGCTTTCCGGGTGTTGATCCTCCTCAGGGTGGACTTAGCCTGGTGTTGCTGCAGGACAAGGGGCCGGTGCTGCTCTTCTGGCCGGGGGAGATGTGTGGCCTCTCTGCTGCTCGACGTGTCAAAGCGGGTAAAGAAGCTGTTTAGGGTGTCAGGCAGGGTGGGGTCGTGGCTGGCCAACTGACTGCTGTGTTTGTAGTCCGTCATGGTCCTGATGCCTCTCCCCATGTTCCGGGGGTTGTTGTCATTGAAGTGTTCTTCAATGCGCTGCTTGTACCGGAGCTTGGCCTGCTTGATTCCACATCGCAGTTCTGACCTAGCCCTGCTGTAGGTCAGCCTATCTCCAGACCTGTAGGCGGCATCACGGGCTTTTAGCAGGGACCTTACTGTGCTGTCGAACCATGGTTTCTGGTTAGGAAAGTCTTTGATGGTCTTCACAGGGAGGACAGCATCAGTGCAGAACTGGATGTAGAACAGGACAGAGGACGTGTACTCCTCCAGGTCTGCCCCTTCCCCGAACACGCTCCAGTCTGTGTGCTCGAAGCAGTCCTGAAGAGCAGAGGAGGCCTCCTCAGTCCAGACCTGTACTGCCCTGATGTTCGGTTTGGTTCTGCAGGCCAGAGGCTTGTAGGCAGGGATCAGCTCCACAGAGATGTGGTCTGACATGCCCAGGTGTGGAGCAACTGCAGCCTTGTAAGCTCCAGGAATGTTGCTGTACACTTGGTCCAGGGTGTTATTGTCTCTAGTTGGAAAGTTTATGTATCTGTTGAATTTGGGAAACACAGCCTTCAGTTCAACATGGTTGAAGTCTCCCGCCACAATCACAGCCGCCTCCGAGTTGGCGTTCATCTACCCACTGATCAGGCAGTATATCTCCTCCAATGTTAACTTAGCATTAGCCCGCGGTGGTATGTAGACGGCTACGCACAATCACAATAGACGAGAGTTCTCTCACCAGCTTGAAGGGTCTGCATTTCACCGCCAAATATTCCATATCAGGAGAGCAGAATGTGCCGACGGTGTGTGTGGCTGTACACCAGGCATTGTGCACATACAGCACCACACCACCGCCTCTACTCTTACCTGAACTCGCAGTCCTGTCCGCCCGGAACAGAGAGCGCCCCGTTAACTCCACCACTGCGTCCGGGATGTTGTCGTCCAGCCAGGTTTCTGTGACAGCGGTGACACAGCTGTCCATTCGTCGAGAGACAAGCCGTAGACGCACCTCGTCGATATTGTTGGCAAGAGACCTGGCGTTGGTGAGGAAAAGACTGGGGAGCGCCGGTCTGTGTGGGTTAGCTTGTAGCCTAGCACGCACACCAGCTCTCTTGCCTCTCTTTTGTTTACGGCATCTTCTCCGTCACCTTGGCAGCAGGGGGGGATGATCGTCATGAGCTCTGGGGTCCGTAAAGCCTGGTTTATGCTTCTGCGTCGCGGTGATGGCGTAGCTACATCGTCGACCCTACGCCGTCATTGAGCATTCGAAGTTCTGCGTCGAGGGAACGCGTTGTTCTGCAATTCACCGCCAATTCACCGGTGTGGCTGTGTCTTTGTTTGGTTTCGGGGGGTTCATATCGGATTCCTTGGTTTTCTTCCGGTCAGACAGTAAACAATGGCAACTGAGATGGAGTGGGTGTTTTTGGAGATGGAGCTCGTGGATATTGAACAACAAATGCTATTATTACAAATGTTGAAGCGCAGACGACGCAGGAGATATTTGCGGAGGTGGTCTGTCCGACCAATCACAGTCCTTGCCTTTCGCGTCTCGACGCATCGACGTGATGCGTAGTCAGGATTTTTTGGAGGCACACGTCAGGCTACGGCGTAGGGTCCGCGTAGGGGTCTGCGTCGACGACGTAGCTACGCCGTCGCCGCGAAGCAGAAGCATAAATCAGGCTTAACCTTTGCCGATTTAAGCTAACCGTCTCTTTACAATATTCAGCTTTGCAGGACCAAAGTTTGTATTCCTCTGAGAAACTAGGGAATACTTAACCTAGCTTGCTAATATGTGCACAGATCCACTCTTGACCTTTTTCCACTCAATATATTCATCACATATTGTACAAATATGATGAAAGTTTGTAACCCTGCAAGGCAGCTGGATTTGCAAGATGATCTTGCAAATCCAGCTGATCTTGCAAATCCATCTTGCAAGGCTTCAAGCAACGTGCTTGTGATTGACTACATGGTAGTACAACCATCACCATCTTATAAGAAATGTGGTTTGAAAACAACAATGGCTCTAGAGGTTGCTGCTTTTGCGTCTGTGGCAATGCAACTGGAGAATATATTTTTATTGATAGAAGAACCAAGAACGGTGTGGGAGAAAAATCACAGGTCCAGCCTCACATGATAAGATATTGTGGTACCCTGTATGAACATTCTCCCAGTAAGTTATGGATGATGTGTAAGGGGGGGAGGATGAGATGAGAAAATAATTGAGTAGGAAAGGTTATTTTAGATCAGATATAGGTTCTGTGAAATTGGGAGAGAGCACACTGACAGTGACCTGAGGGGGATTGCAAAAAACCAAGATAACCATTTGTATCATATTTGATACGCAAGTTTCTGAGACCTTTATCTTCTCAACATAATCAATACTTTCCTTAAAAACCTGGGCCCATATTCACAAAGAATCTTAAGGCTAAAAGTAGCTCCTAACAGGCGAATTTAGGAGCAACTCCTAAAAATAATGGACGTGTCAGTCGTAACTTTAGGACTCCTAATTTTTTTAAATAAGAGCTATTCACAAAACATTTTAGGCCTAAAAGTAGCACCTAATTCTGGGAGACCTTAGAAGTAGTCCAGAGGACTCCTAACTCGCTAAGACCTGGTCACGGCCGAATGTGTTGGAGACGCTAAATGACAGGGAATTATTGAAACGATGTCGGATGGACCGTGAAGGGACTGAAGTTGTGGTTGAGTTGGTGAGGGACACAATAACGTCTCGAACCAACCGAAACAATCCAATAACGCCGGAGTTAAAATGTTTGGCAACACTCCGGTATTTGGCTGCGGGGGAAAATGCAGCTCTTCACACGGGACTAGTCCCACTAAACATTAGACGTCCAAACGACGTCTTTTCGAGGTCATTTTCGCAATATAGACATGATCTGCACGTCCATCAGACGTCTAATGTTTAGTGGGGTATTACCTGGGGACCTCAAGTGATTTAGAAATCATCCCACCACATCTGTGTTTCGTGCGGCACATTCGCACAGGATAAGCGAAGTCTGTGTTTAACTCTAATTTACTGACATTATCCCCGGGTCGATCGCACCGGAGCCCTTACTGGAGCAGCACAACCATTAGATATGGATATTTTTAACATAATAACTGGTGAGCCTGTTGAAAGATGGAAAAGTGTTCCTTACCGCATGCTGCCATACATGTAATCCATCTAATCATCTTTCGAGATTTCGCCCTTCTGATGAGCCTCCTCAATTTGCACCCAAAATGCTGTCAAAACTTTCATTCATAATTACCAACGCAGCCTCCGTAACTCTCGACCAGGAAAAAGGCAGAAAAAAGGTGGAAAACACAAAAAACCTTAGGAAAAACAAAAAACGAACCCAAATCACAGAGATGCAGATTCGCACGGGACTAATATTATCAAATGACCTCCGTGGTTGGTGAAATATGGAAATAATTTGCGGTGGAATTTTTACTTTATGAATTACAGACATGGCCGATTCACACGGGATTAAGATCACAGACGACCTCCGCAGTTATTACAAATTACTGGAGGTCCCCAGGTTATACTGGTCCCGTGCAAAATGTCAGTTGGAAAAGTTGCATTCCATCAATACACAAATCGTCTTTGACGCATGTTACAATATACTGGACATTGTTGTGAAATGGCCCGGATCAGCTCACGATTCCCGAGCTTTTCGAGCAAATGCCACTTTTATTGACAATTCACGTTTCATACAATCTTCAAATTTGTAATTTTCGTCCAAAGTGTTTTTTTTTTTTTTTGTGTGTGGGGGGTGGCACTTAATTCTCCTTATAAATACATTTCTTTATTCTTTATCTTGTCATGGGCTTGTGGGCAGCTTCTTTATTTTCACTTCACGCATTGCGTAGCCTGAATGACTTTTCAATGGGCTGCCCTGTCACTCAACAACCAATCACCGTTGTCACTGCTTCTAAGTGCGTCCCTATAAAATGACGTCATCCATAGCAACAGAGAGTTGCTCCTACTTTAGGAGTTCACTGTTTTCATAACTAAAAGTAGGTTTCAGTGGCTTTGTGAATTACTTTTAAGAAACGACTCCTACATAAAAACTTTTACTCCAATTTAGGAGTACTCCTAACGTTAAGATAAAAGTCTTTGTGAATACGGCCCCTGTTGTATATCACCTGATACCTGCATTCTGCCCACTAGTGGATAATCATTCCACTGCAGGCAGTGGAAGGACTTTTGGGGGCTTTTTCAAAATGGCCGCTGTCATTAAATCATTCTCACACTTTTTCAGGAAAATCTTTGCTAATTTTCAAGAAGTTACAGTAGGAATAACATTTATATTGTTACTAATTTTTTCAAGTAAATATGTTATGTATTGAATCAATGCATAATTACTCAGTGATTCATTATTTATATTACAGTTAAACTGTGTTAAAAATGTGTGTATCAAATTTGATACTGCAGGTATTTATCCCTGAATGGTCATATCACATTTTTGTCAGGTAATCTACATCAATCCTACCACAATACAACCACACACTATTTTGCAAGCAGTGCACTAGCAATCACCTCTCACATGCCTACTGTGAAGGTGTAACGTGCATCTTTGCCTGAACAAGGACCGAAACTGTTCTTGAGCCGACCACAAAGTGAAAAAAAGGCTGTGAAAAGTTTTATGTATAAAAAAACAATGAGAGAAACTGCCTAAGATGTTCTAGATTTTCAAAATGTTATTTGCACAATTTGATTTGTATCTAAAATCAACATTGTTGTGAGCAAAAAGTTGCCAAAAACGCCCAATGTATCAAATCTGATACAAAAAATATCTCATAAACAAAATGATATAGAAAAAAAATTTGAACTGATTTCATTCAGAGGTTTTATAAAAATCTCAGTTCCAAAAAATTGGAATTTTCTGACAATGTTTTGATGGGTCAGGCCAGGATATGTTGGTAATCCTGGCTGAATTTAGCCTCAAGTCGGTTGCATGAAAGCAGGTCAAACTTAACCCGGCCAAGTTACTATGGTGATTTATTCTCTGCAGCTAGCCTGCTCCAGACAGGGGCCCATTGCACAAAAGTAGGATTAAAACATCCAGGATAAGTGACTGAGCGAAGGGTATTGCACAAAAGTAGAATAAAGAAATCCAGGATAATTGAGCAAGCCCGGCTTAACTTAGTCTGCTCGGCGCATCCTGGCTTAATTGGTTGCACATTTGCCGAGCGAGGATGAAAAGGCGCGGCTATGTCAAGCCAGGTGTAGATAGTCGGGATAACATGGATAAGAGTCGCGCTTCATATTTCACGGCCGCTGAACAACAGCTCCTGATGGAGTTCTATGAAGAGGTGAAAGACATCATAAGAAAAAAAGGCATTACCAGTGCCATAATTAAAGAACGAGAGAAAGCCAGGCAGACAATAGCGGACCGGCTTAATGCGTAAGTAGTTCAAAACTGTACAATTAATTAACAGTGGTCCACTGGAACTGTCATAATTAGGGTTCAATTAAAGGACTAAAGGAGATACTTTTAAAGTCCACTAATCAACTGTTGTACACTTTGCATGTTACTCAGGAGATGTAGAGTAAGATTAAGTGCAAACAATTATCCACAATGTGTGTCGTTTATTCTATTTTTCTCATGTTTTTATCTATTTTATCTTTCTCTCCTTCATAAAGAACAAACTTGTCTGGCTATAAAATGACCTGGCAGCAAGTTAAAATTAAGTACAAGAACATTTTGCAAGTAGATAACAGTGAACAAATGAAATTAATAAATTAGGTGTCTGCTGACATGTTGAATGTCTATGATTGTAGCAGTTAAATGGCACAGGGGGCGGCCCATCAAGCCAGGATATGACCCCAGCGGAGGAGCTGGCACTCCATTTAAATAAAGGGAGGCCAGTGATGGAGGGGATCCAGGGAGGGACAGTAACAGACTCTGTCCCAGCCACAGAAATTGTCCGCTTCATACAAGGTACATATTGCAGTACTACTGCACATGGAACACAGTCAAATAAATATATTATACTGTCTGACTTTGGATTTCCTTACAGTGTCTGGGAAGACAGTTACACTTTTGGAGGCACCAGAAGATGATCCGGTTAGCACATTGTATTCAAATCACAGGGTGGGTATGTCCTGTGAAATCTTAATTCAAGTTCTCTCAATACATGTATGTATATGCAGGGTTTCCGCGGAGTCTTAAAAAGTCTTAAAAAGTCTTAAATTTGACAATCTCAATTTTAGGCCTTAAGAAGTCTTAAATACGTCCATATTTTGCATATAGGTCTTAAATTACATGTAGTCAGGTCTTAAATATGTACGTTCATTTACCGCTTCCGTCATCGCCTTTTTTTTTTTTTGGAGGAAATGTGTTGGTGAGATTCACAGTCAGCTCCGTCTGTTCTTCTGTCTTAAGTATCCAGGAACGTACGTTTTATTTTGCCAACAACGCGGTCGGAATTTATCGGCGCACACTTCGCCAGTTCCGGAACGACTTCAACAGCGGAATCTGCCAGAGGACCCTCAAATTGGGCACACTCGGTGTGAAGGCGCTGGTGTCATACACAAAATCGTTAAAAAAAACACCAGTTAGCTAGCGAAGTCGCGCTATCACACACTTCTGTATGCCTTTGTCACCAGTTCCCGGTAAAATTTCATCTAGTTCTGCTCGACCTGAACTCTGCGCTGCCTCTGCCGCCAGCCTCAAGTGACATTCAAACCATCTTTGGCCCAACTCCGACGTTGAAAGCGGAGGTGCTTTCGATTTTGAACACCGTGTGTGTGTGTGTGTGTGTGTGTGTGTGTGCGCGCACCAGGGATATTATAATTAACTAAAATTAAATTCCTAGATAAAAACTAAACTTCAACTACTTAGATCATGTGTTAAACTAATTAAAACTAAACTAAAATGAAAACACAAACTGAAAAACTAAATTAAAAAAAAAAAAAAAATTAAAACTATAATAGCCCTGACACACACTCATCCACTCCATTCTTCATTGTTTGAGCTGCTCTGTGAATGGCAATGAATGTGTTTTGTTTGTTTTTTTACAGTAATTCTGGGACCGCATTTTTCCTTACTTTTTTGTATGTCGTGTAGGTCTTAAAATGCACTTCTGCAGATGAGTAGACTGTGTCACTGGACTCCAGAAGGCTTGAGGTATATCAATTTTATGGAAATATCCTGCTTATTTAGTCCATAAAGTATGAAGTCAGTGATGTGGTGCTAACAGAAAACATACGTGTAACATGACCCAGATGCTGCACAGTCTCCTAAGCAGCCTGGTAACATTGTGAGTATTGGCTAAAGTAAATCTACATTATGCACAAATCCTGCTGTGCTAATTGACATTTCTTTTACAGACTTCACAAACTGTCAGAAGACTGTATGCAAAGCACCTGGAGAAACAGATAGAGCTGGCAGACATTAAAATCAAATTGAAGAAGAGAAAGCTCCAAGAAATGGAGCTGGAGCTTGAGATTAAACGCGGGACACTCAGGAAACTGGACCTGGAAATCCAGAAACTAGAAAGAGAAGTGAGTATGTCAGTGCACACAGTAACCATAACTGCAATATAATGTTTAATATTTGTTGCTTTTGCTCTCTCTATTCCAGGATCCAAGCAACCAAGAAATATGACTGCCAAATAAACCCTCAGGTGGTGCAGGCACTGAAACCGAGATTTCAGAAGAATATGCAAGATATCATTTAGAAAACTACACAGCAGAGTTAAACGCTCATGATGTCCAAGGTGCTTACAGTACAAGTAAAATGTGTGGCTTACCTTGTAAAAGTCTCTCGTAAATTGGACTACCCCGAAAGACTCTGGAGTCATGCACTGAGCCAAGACACTTTGCCTCTAAATTGCTGACAAGGCAGTCGGCATCACAGATCATCTGAAATGTGAAGTTGTAACCTATTAAGATCATTTAATGCACAGAATTAATTTATGTAGGTCATAGTAACCACAAATCTGAACATTGATGCTGTGGAAGGATTTCCTGTTAATGTAATCTCCCTCATGTTCTCCTGAGGGGCGTTTGATTCTGATGTGTGTGCAATCCACTGCACCAATGATGTTAGGGAAAGCTGTAACAAAAAATAGTGAGTATCCAACTGTGACTGATCAAATTAACTAATGGTTGCTCGTTAAAATTGAGGTTACCTGCAATCTTGTAAAGCTACTTGATGTGGAGGGGTCTTTTGTGGCCAGGGAAGGTGATGAATTATGTTGATGAATGACTTCAGCTCCAGACAAACACGTATTATTGTGCGGCAAATGGTTCCTTTATTGAGGTTCTCTACATCCCCAACAGAATAAAGGAAGCTACCACTTGCAGAAAATCTCAATGTAACACAGACCATCTGTGGCACAGTGAGAGCATGGCTTTTGCCATCTGGTGCTGTATTTTTTGACCCAGCAGCCTACATAAATATCTTAGTCCATCAACTGAGTGAGTGTGTGTGTGTGTGTGTATGTATATATATATATATATATATATATATATATATATATATATATATATATATAAATATATATATATATTTATATATATATATATATATATATATATATATATATATATATATATACATATATACATATATATATTCATTAGCATAGCAATATAACACTAAGCCCAAGTAATTATAATACTACCACTTGAATCAATATAAAAGACTGTTGCAATTACAAACAGCCAACAGATTTAAATGAAATGAAAAATGATAACATATGTAATATTTTAATGCAGGATAATTAAAATGATGCAACATACTTAGAAAGACCATGGACATGCTGTAAAACACATTAATTCCTCACAGGATTGACAGTGGAAATACAGGTGAATCTCTAGGATTAATCTTAGCCTGGCTGTTAGCCTGGTCTGGAACGGGCTAGCTCCACAGAATAAATCTCCATGGTAACTTATACCATAACATATCCTACTGCCCCCTATCCTGCTTTTGTGCAACCGGATCACGGATAAATTGAGCCAGGATAACCAAGATATCCTGGCTTAATCCCTTATATTATCCTAGTTTTGTGCAATACCCCTCTGCTTGTATGATGGATTTCTTGTCATAACAAGGCCAATGCTGCAGTTTGTGACTAAGGGTGTCACGGAGCCAGCACCCAGCACGTCACCAGGGCCATCAAGCAACATCTCTTCAGCTGCAGATGCTACTATCACTACTCCATGTGCACAACCAGTTGATCTTGCTCTGTGGCCAGCACACCTATCAGACGTCGATCGGGTTGAATTTGTGCGCTGAGGGCCTTCATTGTTGAAAGAGGATGTTCATTTGATTTGTTCCTCCTGATTTGTAAACCTAAATGGCATTTCGTGATATAGTAATTTTGTAAATGGGGGGGCCTCAAAATAAAATTCTGCTTAGGGCCCCAATTTGGCCAGGGGCGGCCCTGTGGGCAGCCTTCAAGGGGGTCTCTCTGCAGGAAATCTGTGCTGCAGCGACCTGGGAATCCTCATGTACCTTTGCTCGCTATTATCGCGTCAATGTGGCTGCTCAACTTGCTGTGGCGACGATGTCCTATCAACAGCTTCAATGCCTTAATGCGGTAAGCATTTCTCGTGACCTTGTTGGCATGAGTCATCCAGTGCTGAAGCACCGCCCTCTGGCGGTCAGGAAGAATGAAATAGAACGAGAGTTACGAATGTAACTACGGTTCTATGAATTCTGGATGACCGTCAGAGCTGTCTGTCACTCGGAATCTGGGCGAGAAGATTCTGTAGGAACAGATCGCGTGATGACGTGGGGGTTTAACACTGGGGCATGTGCCCTACGTCATCGCATGGTCACAGGTGACTTTGTTGGTGTAATAACTCGACCTGCACATATGCGAGATGGGGATATCCAGTGCTGAAGCGCCGCCCTCTGGTGGTCATCCAGAATTAATAGAACGGGTAAACCATAGATTTGTCTATACATATACACCTGCCTCTTTGGGTAAACTGTATGTTCAGTGGCTGTCTGGGTTGTGCTTGTGATTTCTTCTCACAGTTGTTTAAAACAAACAGCCAGTGACGAAGCTGATAGTGGACTGTGAGCCATTGTTTGATGTTTTCTTATTTGTTTTACGTTATTAAGTTCCAGCACAAGGTACAAACATGTAAACATTATATACAAATATCATATGAATATATTTAATATGAAAATAAAGACAACAAAAGGGAAATTAGAGAAAAAATAACAGATAATAAAATAATGAAAATAGACACAATAAAAACATTATGCAGAAATATTACAGAAATAAAAAAAAACAGATAATCTCAACAAATTAAATAAAATAGTCAGATTTGTTACAGCCTTCCTATAGGAACAGCACTAAAGAGATTGTGAAAGTCACATTCTTTATGAAAAACTGAGAATAAAGTGGTTTTGTTTGGCAAACTTTATTATTTATTATTAAACTAAAATAATAACACTAACCCACGTACACCTTTTTCTTCATCTTTCTGTCACTATTTTAAAAACCATACAGGATATGTATATGACTTTTAAGGACATTGATACATGAAAGAAAAATCATTAATAAAAGTAACATTTATAAACCTGTAAATCTCTTGCCCAAGTCTTTCTACGGGCTAAATTACCACTTTGCTTAAACTGACTTATGTGGTATAATAACTTGTTAAACTGGTAGAACTTCAGTAAAAATTCACATGGATGGAATGCAGCAGCTCCTTGTTTTACGAGACAAAAGTAGGCAGCATGTTATTATACTGAGCTAAAAATAATTACAGACTGACAGGTGAAATTGTTGTCCTGTGGTTTAGTTTTAGTTGTTGGGTGTCACTACATTTCAAAAATGTTGATCTGTATCACATCATTGGCCTTTGGGTCATTCTATGCTAACTCACTCAGAATTCAAATCCTTTTACAATTCAGGCCATTTATTTTCTGCCAAAAAAGAAAAACATGTTAAAACTTCCATTACATTTATAAACCTTGCAGAAATCTCTGTGTGGCCAATTCTTTTCATACTCTATATAAATGACATACGTAAAACATCACCATTATTAAAGTCTGTGTTATTTGCGGATGACACAAATATTTTTTGTACTGGATAGGACTTGCGGCAGATCCTGAAATTAATCACATCCCAAATGATCAAATTAAAAAGGGAGTTTGATGGTAATACATTATCATTAAATTTAAGCAAAACAAAGATCATGTTGTTTGAAAATTGTGAACCAAATAATCAAATAGAGGTTAAGATAGATGGTGTGAATATTGAAAGAGTGTATGTAAACACATTTCTAGGTGGGATAATAGACCACACAATCTGCTGAAACCCTTACATAAAACAAGCACAATCTTTACTGTCAGAAAGCATCTCAGTCCTGTGTATGGCAAAGCATGTACTGGATCATAAATCACTACAAATTATTCACTGTTCAACTGTTCACTGGTCAAACCACATTAACATTACTTTGTGGAGGTCTGGACTAACACCTACAAAAGCTCACTGTAGCCACTTTTCACACTTCAAAAAAGAGTTATAAGAACAGTTCATAAGTAGAATATTATGATCACACCAATTTATTGTTTTTAAGTTCCTGTGTGTTAAAGTTAATTGACCTGGTTTAATATCAAACTGAACAAACAATGTAAAAAGCAGGAGACAAACTACTATCAGGTAATATTCAGATCATACAAAGTCAAAGTTTTTGATCAAGAGGGGGGTTATAGCTTGAGGGAAAAGTTGGAATTTCAAAATGCTAGCTGTACGTACGGCTATATAAAGTACCCAAAATTAAGAGCTTTTTCCAAGTTCATGTCATAGATTTCCGCGGAAAATTACAATTACTTTTATAGCAATGTAAAAACAGGATATTTATAGGACTTTTAAGGACATTGATACATGAAAGAAAAATCATTAATAAATGTAACATTTATAAACCTGTAAATCTCTTGCCCAAGTCTTTAGTGTTAAAAAAATAATTAAATAAAAAAAAAAAAACAAGTAGATGGGGACTTAATTTAAATGGGTTAAAAAAGTAATGAAGCTTGGTTTTACACAGCTTGTCTGGTGTATTCCGTGTCCGTGGAAGCCCCGAGATCACAAATTGATCTGAAAAGATGTTACTTACACACACACACACACATCTATTCACAGACTAACTCCATTACCTGCAAATATTACGTACAATGTTTGTTTAATAAGCAATTTCATAGTCATATTTCATTTTTTTTCCTTTTCCTTCATTTCTACGGGCTAAATTAGCACTTTGCTTAAACTGACTTATGTGGTATAATAACTTGTCAAACTGGTAGAACTTCAGTAAAAATTCACATGGATGGAATGCAGCAGCTCCTTGTTTTACGAGACAAAAGTAGGCAGCATGTTATTATACTGAGCTAAAAATAATTACAGACTGACAAGTGAAATTGTTATCCTGTGATTTAGTTTCATTCTATTGTTGGGTGTCACTACATTTCAAAAATGTTAGATCTGTATCACATCATTAGCCTTTGTATTCTATGCTAACTCACTCAGAATTCAAAACCTTTTACAATTCAGGCAATTTATTTTCTGCCAAAAAAAGAAAAACATGTTAAAACTTCTATTACATTTATAGACCTGGCAGAAATCTCTGTGTGGCCACTTCTTTTCATACTCTATATAAATGACATACGTTAAACATCGCCATTATTAAAGTCTGTGTTATTTGCCGATGACACAAATATTTTTTGTACTGGATAGGACTTGCAGCACATCCTGAAATTAATCACATCCGAAATGAGCAAGTTAAAAAGGGAGTTTGACGGTAATACATTATCATTAAATGTAAGCAAAACAAAGATCATGTTGTTTGGAAATTATGAACCAAATAATCAAATAGAGGTTAAGATATATGGTGTGAATATTGAAAGAGTGTATGTAAACACATTTCTAGATGTGATAATAGACCACACAATCTGCTGGAACCCTTACATAAAACAAGCACAATCTTTACTGTCAGAAAGCATCTCAGTCCTGTGTATGGCAAAGCATGTACTAGATCATAAATCACTACAAATTATTCACTGTTCAACTGTTCACTGGTCAAACCATATTAACGTTACTTTGTGGAGGTCTGGACTAACACCTACAAAAGCTCACTGTAGCCACTTTTCACACTTCAAAAAAGAGTTATAAGAACAGTTCATAAAGTAGGATATTATGATCACACCAATTTATTGTTTTTAAGTTCCTGTGTGTTAAAGTTAATTGACCTGGTTTAATATCAAACTGAACAAACAATGTAAAAAGCAGGAGACAAACTACTATCAGGTAATATTCAGATCATACAAAGTCAAAGTTTTTGATCAAGAGGGGGGTTATAGCTTGAGGGAAAAGTTGGAATTTCAAAATGCTAGCTGTACGTACGGCTATATAAAGTACCCAAAATTAAGAGCTTTTTCCAAGTTCATGTCATAGATTACAATTACATAACCATATTTCTATGTTTTTTTTCCTTTTCTTGCATTTCTACCAGCTCCATTACCACTTAAACTTACTTGTGTGGTAAGGCTTTAATCAAGAAACTTTGTGCAATTGTACCGGCTTAGACGACTCACGGTAGCCTGCAAAAGGCTACAATTGCTCTCCACCTCTCTCTCTCTCGCCACTGTGCCCCGACCCCACTCACCTCCACAGTAATATTACAGCAGATGAAATGTTAGAAAATGTCACTATTTTGAAAAAAAAAAAGATAAAAGATGTTTGTTTTTGTTTTTTTACTTATTTCTATGTCTCCAATGGATGTTAACACTTTAACACTTTCATATGAAAAATTCTAAAGCATTTCAAATAATACTTCTTGGGAAATACATTACACTGCAATCTAGCATAATTGACCACCTCACCATTTGTGTAGCCAATTTCCCTGGTTTCCAAAATGTTAGAACACAAACTTCACATAAGAATGTGTGCACATATATTGACAGCTTTTGTGTGGGAAGTGGCATATGCCTCTATTATTTTATTATTATTAGGACCCATATGAGCATAGGTTAAAAATGACATCCCTGGTCCCTAGCCTCTCCTCTAGGCTCTGATGGTTTCTGTGGTAAAATACGTCTTCACAAAGAGAAGCAGTCCTTAGTGTCTGTAGCCTGAGCACTGAATAACCTGTTTTATGGTGATCTTAATCAGGTATTCCAGACCTGAAATTCAGCTGCTTCATCTATGAAAATTACACTTTCAAAGTGTTTTCTAATAGTAATAACAATAATGATAAATATTTATGAAGCACCTTTCAACAGTTACAAGTTTCTGTGCAAAAGTTGAGGCTTAAAGATTTTTGGTTGAATTTATTTAGTTGCTATGTCCAGCAGTGTTTGAAATAATAACTGCTGGTTTTTGAAACTCAGAAGAGCATGTGGCCTTGAGCTGACTCACGCCACCACAGTCTTGAGCCGTATTACACAATTGAATGTGTACATCCCACCTGGATGACACCCCTAGGTGACAAATGAGGTTATCATTTAATTTAATTCATGTCTGGGTGCAGGGATTTTCCAGGCTTCTGAAGTGTAATTAACATTCATTCAGGAACACTCTCGTCATTTGCTTAAATCATTTATTGCGACAAATGATATACAGTTAGGCTTGGTGCTGAAGGCTCCGCTCCAGGAGCTCCCCGGATTTGACAAGCAGCATGCTAGATCGATCTGGGGAGTGCAATGTATACACCCCACAGGAGGTGTATACATTGCACTCCCCAGATCGAGTGTCACCGAGTGGAGTGACTGAGACAGGGTGCAAGACCACAATGTTTTCTGAGGGGAGCGACCACCACTGTTACGACCAGGGCCTAGGGGAAACCCTGGCGCAACAAGTGAATGAGACTCCCCTCTTCCCATCCTCCAAACACCAGCAGCAAAGTGCATTTTTAAATAGTTTTATTCAAAATATAGTTTCCACAATCACACAAATGCTGGCAGTCTGGGACAGCAGAGGAGAGCCCACAGGAACTGGGCGGAGCCAACCTTTAAACTTCCGGTTCCAAGGCCGCAGCAAATCAGCTCCCTGCGGCAACCTGCAACCACTCAAACACACCTGCAATCAATCTCACACACACTCAAACAGGTACAAGAGGGATATTAAAAGACAAATAGAAACATATGACCTCTAGGGTCGTAACACCTCCCCCCTTAAAACTGAACTTTTCTCCTGAAAGAAATGTTCATGTTCAAGCAATGCAATCGGGTGTAGATCACATGTCTTTTCCCCCTTAAAACCAATCTACATAAAAACAGGACACAAGGCCTTATTAGTGGGTGCCACTCCCACAAACAAAATGGCCACCACCATGAGGAGAGAACACAAAAAGCAAATTCACCAACTGTGGTAAAACACACTAAAAACAGCAACAGGTGCCCAACACAACAGTGGAGTGCAACAGCCACCACGCAAAAAGGTGTCACTGTGTAGCCACTGCTACACACAAATGTTGCCAGCTTACACCTAAACTGCAACCACAAGTGACCCAACAAAAGTGAACTGCCACAACCAAAATGGACACCTTGTGATCTCAAACCACACATTACTATAATGGAGTGCAACAGAAAGAGACAAAGTGACCGGACAAACTGGGAAGCCATACCCACCACTCAAAATCCACTGATCTGGGGAGTGAGCCACCCCAATCACACTAATTAATACAGTAACACCTACGTGACCACACCAAAAGTAGACTGCAACAACCACACACAAAAAGGCATCATACTGTAGTCACCACTACACAGACGTTGCAAGCTTACTCTGAAGCTGCAACCACAAGAGACCCTACTAAAGTGGAGTCCAGTTCCACAACCAAAATGTCACAAAAAGTTACTGCGCACAAGTATTAATCAGGGCCACACATCACAATGTGACCAACATAAAAGCAGCCATCTCACACAAGACTATGTTGCTGTGCAAAGTATAAACGAAAGGAAACAAACTGCAGAGACACCCCAACTACCTGCCTACCAAGATGGCTAACTCACCTAGCTAGTCTTCAGTGGCTTGCCAAGCTCGAGGCGTCTTTAAACGCTGAAATCAGTGCATCACCGAAGACCAGGTTCCTAGTCAACTGCGATCACTGAAGCGTACCCCCACCCAGGATTACCACCAAAAATAAGAAAGGCAAAATAACAAACATGGCAAATCCTTGAAAATGCCCAGCAGCTTTCTGGTTAGGGTGCTCAGTTAGAAACACAACATGCAGCAACAACAACTTAACAAAAAAAGATGACCACTACACTTAACTAAAGGCCACTTACACGAACAAACTAAACCAAACCACATCTACCTCACCTCATGGACATTCAGATCCTGGACGAGCCCCCAATTGTTACGACCAGGGCCTAGGGGAAACCCTGGCGCAACGAGAGTGTGAGACTCCCCTCTTCCTGTTCCCCAAACACCACCAGCAGCGAGCGTTTTTAAATAGTTTTATTAACAAACATTTTCTTCACAATCACAAATGCTGGCAGTCTGGGACAATGGAGGAGAGCCCCCAGGAACTGGGGAGGAGTCGGTCTTTAAACCCACAGCTCCAGGAAAGCAGCCAATCAGCTCCACAGGGCAACCTACAATCAGACACACCTGCAATCAATCTCACACACGCACATACTCACAGGTAAAAGAGGGATACTAAAACAGACAAATAGAAACATTTATGACCTCTAGGGTCGTAACAACCACAACCAACAGACCAGAGGGGAGTTTCTTCTAAAAATATATATTTTATTACAACAATCAATAAAATAAAAAGATACTGTTAAGAGTCCATATAAAAGAGTCCAGTGTGTTTTACTCCTGGGTGAGGGACGTGTTGAGCTCTTAGGCAGCAGGCCTCAATACCACTGGCAGTCAGTCACTTTAGGGAGAGAAAGGAAAACACACGGTAACCGTCAGGATGTTTAGTCCATCAGTCTTCAGCTGATTTGGCTACAGAGCATCAAACAGTTTTGGTGGGGAGGGAAATAATTAATACTTCAAACAAACAAAAAGCCAACACAGGGCGGGTCAAAACGAATAAAGTAATCAAAGGTTAAAGAAATCAATTGCACTGCAACTCAAAATAATCCCCATCCAAACTATTGAGCCTGTTCATGTAATTGCTGCTATAGGATTCCTTGGCGAAGAGAGGGATAGAAAGGGTACTTAGCTGGAGGAAGGGTGGAACACGTCCCCACCCTTCCACTGTCTCCCACAGCTTCCCTCTCTCGCACTGTGCGTCCTCTTGGTCGGCCTGGCGTGCCGATAGCGTCGCCCCTCCGTGCAGCAGCGATTCCTGTCGCTCCACAGCCGTGTTAAGTGCTCTCGGGTAGACTCACTCGTCTCCAGCCGTGACGAGCGTCAGGTTGCACTCGATCCTTCCTGGCGTTCCTGCCGCGTCCCTCGTCCGTGTCAGCTGAGCTGCTCCACGCTGCCTGCTCACCGCTTGCTGCTCCTGAATGAAAAAGAGTGAAGCACCCACAGCCCTCCCCCCAGCGCTGCTCAATTACACACATGCAAAGCATCAGGTAATTAGTGCTGGAGGTACGCAGGCAGACACACCCACACACTCTCAACCTGTCACTCTGTGACAGTAGAGTCGAAGCAACTAGATAAATTGAGCCGTTTTAGACTCAAAATAGGCAGGTGGAGGCTGGGGTGGTGGTGGCAAGCTTGCCGGCAGCGGCGATGTGCGTGCAGCAGTGTTGAAGGAGAGATCAATAAATGACGGCTTGGGTTTAAATGGACCGCCTAATTTGGAAGAGTGAATGTGGTTGGTTGGAGACTGGAGCTGATCTGATCAGCTGGCTGTCAGCTGACTACAGCTGGGGTTATGACTTCCGTGTCCTGCATGAATTTACGCTGAGCTTAATTTTTGCGGTTGATTTCCTTACAAAGCTGAGGCTCCTGTTGTCTACAAATAAGATCAGACTTTGATCAGCTGCTGCAGTTCCTTTCATTCCTATCAAATGAAAAGAAATGGTAGTCCTTCCAGTGAACCATTGATCAAGATCATCCCATATTTATAGTTCAGTCCATTGAACGTCAGACTTTTGGCCAAGCACACCTTGTCAATGTTCAAAGACCTCTGTCTCAGAGCATTTCAGATTTCCTTGTTAAGAACGCTTATGTTAACAGTGGAGGCCTGGTAAAGCTACATGCATGTAAATGATGTGCAATCTGTCACTTATGTCTCACTGAAAGGGGAAGGAGCACATTTTTGAAACACTTGATATTCCTTGCAACTCATGTGTAGGCCCTAGGCCTTAGGGCAGATTCTGTGCTGTCCTATTCCTACCTGCGCTCTTTTCAGGTTCGTCCTGATGGTTTGGACCCACCCATCGATTGAGGGTTTGTTGTCACCTGCGAAGAGCCTTTATACGCCAGGTGACTCCAAGATGGCTTTTTCTCTCCCTCCTGGAAGGCTGGTGCCTGTTTGGGCACTCCCTTTTGGTATTGTTGGGGTTCTGATTATGTTAGTCTTTAGTTTGCTTCAGTTGTTTTTTTGGGGGATTTTTTTTATACTAAAATTTCAAAATAACAAGTTTCTGGTTCAGCCACATATTTACTTTAATACACTAACTTCTGCCAGTCTAAAGACTGCAAGTGCCTGCGAGTGCCAGCTACACCTACATTTCACAGAGTATAATTGGAAATAGACTCTCCAATCAGTTTACACAAAATTAAATAAATAGAATTATATCAAACTATTTATACGACAGACACATAAATTACATAATTTAACCATATGTGGTCATTATGTATATGTCTCTGTATGTTTGCAACTATGCTCCCAAGAACGTGTAAGCCCCTGTTTGTGACTCAGCTACACTGTGATCCTGCATATACTTCTATCTATCTATCGATTCTATGAATAAGGGGGAAAAGCAGGAAAAATCTTGGCTCATCAAAGTAGGGAATTAGCTGCTTCTAGATTAATCATTAATCCATACTAGTTTTGGATAAATTACACTGAATCAACCAAAAATGTACAATGAATTCAAAATATTTTACTCCATTTTGTTTTCAACAGAATCCTGTAGAGATGCTAAACTAATTGACAGCTTTTTCAGCAATATTGTATATTTCCATAAATTCAAACTACAAACTAAATTTGACCTGCGGTTATTTAAAGTAACACAACTCTGTCAAACAAAACACTACGTCCTTCCTTAACATACTGGTGAGTTCACCAACTGAAACCATTTTTTGTCAACTTCCCTGATCAAAGGACCCCCATACACGCTTTCAGGTTTAGATTGCACCCTCTTCCTAGATTATTTTAAAGAACCCTGGGCTAATGATTTGGGAGTTGCTCAGAGGACTCATGGACAAAAGCCAAAACACTTGTACATTTTTCCACACTCTGCGCTTAACATGGATGATTGCAAGGTATTACTGCATGGACTTCACTTATCAAGACATAAGCTCTCTAAAATGTAGCCAAATATAAATCCAGCATGTAGCATGTAGACCTCTGTATCTCTAATACACTAACCGCTCTATTTGGAATTAAAGGTTCTGATCTTGTGTTAACCAGCTCTCAACATAACATAATAGTAACCCCACTAACATGCTGTCTGATATCACTGAATTGGAAGCAAACACAGCTCCTACCCATTCCACTTTTGTGATGTACCACCAGCACTCAAAACATGCAAGATAAGTTATCCTTTGAATTATTGCTGTTTCATAGACTGATCATTTCTTTTTTGATCTATGTTTTTCTATGTCTGTATCAGAATATTCTATTTTTATATTTGCTATTATTTATTAGTTTTATACTATTTTCAAACAAACATAAAAACAACACTTTTGTCATGATGATAATGTCAAAGGTCCTGTTGATACTCATGTTTTCAAATCAGGCCAAAACTTGTGAGTTATGTGCACTCTTTCATTTACATTTTACCTTGTTTGCTCAACCAACTCCTATTGTGTTCTTAGCAATCAAAGCTTTATCCACAAAATGGCTAAATGTAAATAGGTAATACAGACCTTCACCATAGAAAGAGAGTCTTAAAGCATATCAAAAGCTGGTGTCATGATGAACATTTTCATCTATTTCACCATGCATGTGCCTCACAGAATAGCTGTGACAGTACCCTGTTATCCCAACTGCATCTCTCTCTGTATGTGTGTCTGGGCTGTGGGCGTGTTCTCCTTCCCTCACTTTCCTGACACCAAGCTCTGCTTATCTTGCACACCTGTGTGCTATCAGCTCCTCCAGTCTATTCACCTGTCTCCATCAGCAGAATCACCTTTTTTGCCATGTCGACCGGGGTAATTATGCTTCTAGGCCAATGAGTTTGCTCCAAGTGCTTAGTTCTCTTGTTCAATGTGGACACAAAGTTGCCTCTACTATGTGTCATTTTCCTGCCTGGCATCTACCAGCCCACTAACCACTTCCTAGCCTTCCAGCTAACCCCTGCCACAGCCAAGCTTCCGCTCATTCCCACTTGTGCCCAGTGACGTGCCTTCCCTTGCCAGATTCCATTACCTGCCATCTGCTCACCAGACAAGTAGAACAGTACTTTGCAAGATGTATAGATGACCTTGTAAGATTTAGTACACATATACTGTATACACACACAGTGATAAACTAGGTAACTATCAATCAATTGTTGTACCAACAGTGGGTTTTAATGTTTTTGGGGGGTTTATTCATGGCTCTTATTAAGGTGTCTGCAACAACATCAGCCTATGCGTTTGAATTTGAGCCCCAACTATGCTCATGTGGGTTCAGCGGATTTATATTCTGCTATGCATGATTTTTGACTGCAGAATTCTCACAAGTTGCTTAGTCTCCGAAAACGCCAGATGAAGCATCTGACAGAAGGCATGATATCACTGTCCTGAATGGTAAATACAGTCTTGCATTAATGTTCGCACTTCATTGTTTAGTCTGGCAGACCAATGATGGCTAATAAACTTTACAGTCCAGTTCATTGTATTCTATTGTGAAATTTTATTTTATAAAATCCAATGTCAGGGTAAACATGTAGCATGTGTAGTTTCTGGGCTCTCTTCATCAAAAGGTGGCATGTAAATGGCGCCAGTGCTCTAACAAGAGTTCCTGACATTGAAAAGGCCCTGATACAATTTGTGTCTACCCACACACAATGCAAAACTTAAGCAACACAATAAATATTTTGGAAGATATTGTTTTTCTGGTCATTGTAGAATTATGACAAAAAAAAAATTACATACTACAGGAAATCTTACAAAATAAAGCTATGCATGACTACATAATAAAAATCTGAATATATTGTATTGTGTGCATATATATATATATATATATATATATATATATATATGTGTGTGTGTGTGTGTGCGTGTGTGTGTATATATATTTGTGAAAAAATACATTGTTTTGGCATATAAATCATGTATAAAATGACCTTTGATACTTTATGCATTGATTGAGGGTTGGAGTGTGCATTCCATGATGAGCTTCATGTGAAATCTGCATGCATTTGGAAGCTACATAAAAGTTTACAATAATATGAATTCAATGTGAAACCACAGCTTGCACAATTTACAAAAGACTTCTTAAAAAGATCAGTTGGAAATCTAGCATTCACATTTCTCAATAAGTATATTTCACAACAAAATTAAAACTGTATTTAAACAATGAAGACAGTGCCTTTACAGATTTACTTGGCTGTGTGGGTGGTTTTACTTCTTTGGCAAACAAAACAGAAGACTCCTTTAATAATCATCACTAAGTGATATTTGCTGACATTTCAGGGCTTAACAAATACTGTTTTATATAAATTGGGGTTTTATTCTAGTTTTGATGCAATGGAACAGGCATTTGGGGTTAGCTGTGATATTCTGTGTGGCCCAAGATCCTGGACACACTGACATGTGTTCAGTTCAAGAGACATACCTACTTCACTGTCATCAGTGTGTCCAGTCAGTGCAAAGTTTAATTTGTGATCACATTCATCTGAGGCCATGGACTGCCAAGACGTAAGACAAACATGAGTCTTGGGCAAATTCATTTTCATACCAGATGACATGTTCTGTTGGACATACAAATGGATCTCAGCAATTATCAGTTATTGCTCGCTGAGCAGTAGCCACGACAACAGTACCAGGCAGAATATGGTGAAAAGGCTGATCTTTTGGCTGACCCCACTTGAAGCTGTAAATGAGTATAAACAAAGATGAGTTTGATAAATCATTGTACAAGATTTGAAAATTTTTGATCAAGTAAAAGAGTAGTATTGCTTACGTATGTCATCAATGCTGATGGAGCTGATTATAATGTCAAATCCATTGACATCTGGAGCTGCACTTATCAAAACACTCGCAATCTGAGTGTTATTCGGAACAGCTGTGTTTTCAAAGCTAAGGGTTAATTCATTGATGATTGATCCATTTCTGCAGAGGGAGCAACAAAACATATTGTTTGAAATATCAGTTTTAGGCCATTATGCTTACATTGTAACAATGCAAGTTGAATTACCTAAATGACACCACATCCAAGGACTTGAAGGAAGTAAATTCCCTTTTGAATGGAGGTTCAAGCTGCCAAAAAAGGAAACAACATGTATTTAAGGTGTATTTAGGACCCTGTTTGTATTTCACTTATGTGCTGGGCTCTCATAGCCTCGTTTTCCTTTATTGACCAACATTTTCAAACCAGAAGAAACCTTTAGGTTTATTATTAGTATCTATTTCATGGGAACATTTATACTGTAAATCACTTGCTGTATCATGTTTTTCCACAACACTTAACTTCTTTGTCTGTAGGGTTGTGCTCTCATTGAAAATAATTCTGTAGCTATACAAGCAGAGTGTGCAACTTACCTGTGTCTTTATCGTTGTTGCTCTGTTTTTAAAGGCTGCAGATGTTGCATTGAGCAAGTCACTTGTAAATGTGGCACTACTTTTGAATGTCACCCTTGTCAGAGCCGGTGTTGTTGTTAGAGCTATTGTTGTTATTTGAGCTGTGTTGGTTCTTGCAGCAGTTGTTGTTGCGACAGTTGTTGAACTAGTAGTTGTTGTTGCTTCTGTTGTTATTGTTGTTGAAGCAGGTGTCGTTGTTGCCGCCGTTGTTGTCAGAGCCAGTGTTGGTGTTGGAGCTGTTGTTGTTTGTGTATCAGATGTTGTTGCAGCTTTTGTTGCAGCAGGTGTCTTTGTTGCCGCTGTTGTTTTCAGAGCCGATGTTGTTGTTTGAGCTGTTGTTGTGTGAGCTGTTGTTGATTGAACAGGTGTAGTTGGTTGAGCTGTTGTAGTTGTTGCAGCTAATGTTGATGCAACACTTGTTGAACTAACAGGTGTCATTCTTGCCACTCTTGTTGTCAAAGCCAGTGTTGTTGTTGGAGCTGTGTTGCTTCTTGCAGAAGTTGTTGCTGCAACAATTGTTGAACCAGAAGTTGGTGTTGCTTGTGCTGTTGTTGTTGTTGCAGCAGATGTTGTTGTAGCTTTTGATGTTTGAGCAGGGACCCTCGTTGTTGTTTGAGCTTCTGTTTGAGCTGTTGTTGTTGTTGCAGTTAATGTCGGTGCAACACTTGTTGAACGAGCAGTTATCATTGTTGCTGTTATTATTCCAACAGGTGTTATTGTTGCAGCTGTTGTTGCTGTGTAAATTAGGTTAAAAAAGAAACATTGGTTTTACAAATCATTGTGCAACTTTAAAACATTTTAATCAAGTAGCACTCATAATTGCTTACTTATGTCATTGACGCTTATGGAGCTTTCAATTATGTCAAATCCGTTGACATCTGGAGCTGCATTTATCAGAACACTTGCGATCTCAGTGTTATCAGGAACATCTGTGCTTTCAAAGCTGAGGGTTATTTCATTGATGATTGATCCATTACTGCAAAGGGAGCAACAAAACATTTTGATTAAAATATCAGTTTTAGGCCACAATTTACTTACTTAAAATATAACAATGCAAGTTTTGAATTACCTGAATGACACCACATCCAAGGTCTTGAAAGAAGTAGATTTCATTTTGTATAAAGGTTCAAGCTGCCAAAAAAGGAAACAACATGTATTTAAGCTGTATTCACCCTGTATGTATTTTACTTCTGTGCTGTGTTCTCATAGCCTTCTTTTGTAGTGTGTGTTTGTTGAGTGTGAGACATACCTGTGTCTTTATCATTGTTGCTCTATTTTTGAAGGCTGCAGATGTTGTATTGAGCAGGTCACTTATAAATGTGGCACTAGATTTGAATGTCACCCTTGCTGTTGTCAGGGCGGGTGTTGTCATTAGAGCTATTGTTGTTGTTTGTCCTGTGTTGGATCTTGCAGCACTTGTTTCTGCAACAATTGTTGAACCAGAAGTTGTTGTTGATTCTGATGTTACAGTTGTTGCAGCAGCTGTTGTGGATGCGACTGTTGTCAAAACCAGTGTTGTTGTTGGAGCTGCTGTTGTTGTTGCAGCTATTGTTGTTGGTCCAGTAGTAGTCGTTGTTGTCTCTGCTGTTGTGGCAGCAGGTGTCGTTGTTGCCACTGTTGTCAGAGCCTGTGTTGTTGTTTCAGCTGTTGTTGTTTGAGCAGGTGTTGTTGTTTGAGCAGGTGTTGTTGCATGAGGTGTTGCGGTTGCGACTGTTGTCAGAGCCTGTGTTGTTGTTTCAGCTGTTTTTCGTTGAGCAGGTGTTGTTGTTGTTGAATCTGTTGTGACTGTTGTTGTAGCTGTTGTTGTTTGAGCTGTTGTCGTTGTTGCAGCAGCTGTTGTTGCGACACTTTTTGAACCAGTTGTAGTTGTCGAGGCAGATGTTGTTGCAGCAGGTGTCCTTGTTGGCATTGTTGTTTTCAGAGTCTGTGTTGTTGTTTCAGCTGTTGTCGTTTGATCAGGTGTTGTCGTTGTAGCAGCTGGTGTTGCAGCAGGTGTTGTGGATGCAACTGTCTGAGCCAATGTTGTTGTTGTTGCAGCAGGTGTCCTTGTTGGCATTGTTGTTTTCAGAGTCTGTGTTGTTGTTTCAGCTGTTGTTGTTTTATCAGGTGTTGTCATTGCAGCAGCTGTTGTTGCAGCAGGTGTTGTGGATGCAACTGTCTGAGCCAGTGTTGTTGTTGTTGCAGCTGTTCTTCTTGTCGTTCCTGCAGCAGTTGTTGTTGTGACACTTGTTGAACCAGTAGTAGTTGTTGCAGCAGGGGTTGTGGATGTGATTGTTGTTGTCAGAGCCAGTGTTACTGTTGGAGCTGCTATTGTTGTTGCAGCCATTGTTGTTGTCGGTCCTACAGCAGTTGTCGTTGCAACACTTGTTAGACCATTCATAGATCTTGCAGCAGATATTGTTGCATCAGGTGTCGTTGTTGCCACTGTTGTTTTCAGAGCCTGTGTAGTTGTTTCAGCTGTTGTTGTTTGAGCAGGTGTTGTTGTTTCAGCCGGTGTTTTTGTTGCAGCTGTTGTTGTTGTCGGTTCTGCAGCAGTTGTTGTTGCAATACTTTTTGAACCAGTAGTAGCTGTAGTTGCTTCTGCTGCAGCAGGTGTTGTTGTTGCTACTGTTGTTGTCAGAGCTGGTGTTGTTGTTTGAGCTATTGATGTTTTTGCAGCAATTGCGACACTTGTTGAACCAGTTGTTGTTGCAGCTGTTGTTGCTGTGTAAATCAGGTAAAAAAAAACAAAAAAAAAACGTTGGTTTCACAAATCATTATCCAACTTTTTGATGATTTTTTGATCAAGTAGCACTCATTATTGCTTACTTATGTCATCAACGCTGATGGAGCTTTCGATGATGTCAAATCCATCAACATCTGGAGCTGCATTTATCAAAACACTTGCAATCTCAGTGTTATCAGGAACATCTGTGCTTTCAAAGCTGAGGGTTATTTCATTGATGATTGATCCATTTCTGCAAAGGGAGCGAAAAAACACTTTGATTGAAAAATCAGTTTTAGGCCATTGTTCTGAAAATATAAAAATGCAAGTATTGAATTACCTAAATGACACCACATCCAAGGACTTGAAAGAAGTATATTCCATTTTGTATGAAGGTTCAAGCTGCCAAAAAAGGAAACAACATGTATTTAAGCTGTTTTCACCCTGTTTGTATTTCACTTCTGTGATCTCAAAGCATCGTGTTGTAGACATACCTGTGTTTTTATCATTGTTGCTCTATTTTTGAAGGCTGCAGATGTTTTATTGAGCAAGTCACTTGTAAATGTGGCATTAGATTTGAATGTCACCCTTGTTGTTGTCAGAGACAGTGTCGTTAGAGCTATTGGTGTTGTTCCACCTGTGCTGGTTCTCACAGCAGTTGTTTCCGCGACATTTGTTGAACCAGTTGTTGATTCTGTCGTTATTGTTTTTGCAGAAGCTGTTGTTGCAACAGCTGTTGTTGTAGCAGGTGTTGTGGATGTGACTGTTGTTGTTAGAGGCAGCGTTGTTGTTGGAGCTCCTGTTGTTGTTGTCAGTCCTGTAGCAGTTGTAGTTGCAACACTTGTTGAACCAGCAGTAGTTGTTGTTGCTTCTGCTCTTATTGCAGCATGTGTCGTTGTTGCCACTGTTGTTGTCAAAGCCTGTATTGTTGTTGGAGATGCTGTTGTTTGAGCAGGTGATGTTGTTTGAGCTGTTGTTGGTGTTGTTGCAGGAGGTGTTGTCTTTGTCACTGTTGTATTCAGAGCCTGTGTTGTTGTTTCAGCTGTTGTTGTTTGAGATGTTGTTGTTGCAGCAGCTGTTGTTGCAGAAGGGCTTGTGGATGTGACTGTTGTTGTCGGAACCAGAATTGTCGCTGTTGTTGCAGCTGTTGTTGTTGTCTGTCCTGAAGCAGTTTCTGTTGCAACACTTGTTGAACGAGCAGTAGTTGTTGTTGCTTCTGCTGTTGTTGCAGCAGGTGTCGTTGTTGCCACTGTTGTTGTCAGAGCCTGTGTTGTTGTTGGCGATGCTGTTGTTTTTGCAGCTGTTGTTGTTGTCAGTCCTGCAGATGATGTCGTTGTGACACTTGTTGAACCAGTAGTAGTTGTTGTTTGAGCAGGTGTTGTGGATGCGAATGTAAGAGCCAGTGTTATTGTTGGAGCCGCTGTTGTTGTTGCAGCTGTTGTTGTTGTCGTTCCTGTAGCAGTTGCCTTTGCGACACTTGTTGAAGCCGTCGTAGTTGTTGCAGCAGATGTTGATGAAGAAGGTGTCGTTGTTGCAACTGTTGTTTTCAGAGCCTGTATTGTTGTTTCAGCTGTTGTCGCTGTTGTCACAGCTGTTGTTGTTTCAGCTGTTGTTGTTATTGGAGCTGTTGTCACTGTTGTTGGTTGAGCTGTTGCTGTTGTCGCAGCCGGTGTTGTTGCAGCAGGTCTTGTGGATGCAACTGTTGTTGTCAGAGACAGTGTTGTTGTTGGAGCTACTGTTGTTTTTCCAGCTGTTGTTGTTTTTGGTGCTGCAGCAGTTGTCGTTGCGACACTTGTTGAAGCCGTCGTAGTTCTTGCAGCAGATGTTGTTGCAGAAGGTGTCGTTGTTGCAACTGTTGTTTTCAGAGCCTGTATTGTTGTTTCAGCTGTTGTCGCTGTTGTCACAGCTGTTGTTGTTTCAGCTGTTGTTGTTATTGGAGCTGTTGTCACTGTTGTTGGTTGAGCTGTTGCTGTTGTCGCAGCCGGTGTTGTTGCAGCAGGTCTTGTGGATGCGACTGTTGTTGTCAGAGACAGTGTTGTTGTTGGAGCTGCTGTTGTTGTTGCAGTTGTTGTTTTTGTCGGTCCTGGAGCAGTTGTCATTGCAACACTTGTTGAACCAGTTGTAGTTGTTGTTGATTCTGCTGTTGTTGCAGCAGGTGTCGTTGTTGCCACTGTTGTTGTCAGAGCCTGTGTTGTTGTTTCAACTGTTGTTGGAGCAGTTGACGCTGTTGTTGCAGCTGTTGTTGTGTGAGCTGTTGATTTTGTTGCAGCAGCGGTTGTTACAGCAGGTGTTGTTGTTGTCACTGTTGTTTTCAGAGCCTGTGTTGTTGTATCAGTTGCTGTTTTTGTTGCAGCTGTTGTTGTTGTTGGTCCTGCAGCAGTTGTTGTTGCGACACTTGTTGAACCAGCAGTAGTTGAACCTGCTGTTGTTGTTTGAGCAGGTGCTGTTGTTGGAACTGTTGTCACTGTTGGTGTTTGAGTTGTTGTTGTTGCAGCAGTTGTTGTGGATGTGACTGTTGTTGTCAGAGCCACTTTTTTTGTTGGAGCTGCTGTTGTTTTTTCTGCTGTTGTTGTTTTCCGTCCTGCAGCAGTTGTCGTTGCAACACTTGTTGAACCAGTCGTAGTTCTTGCAGCAGATGTTGTTGCAGCAGGTGTTGTTGTTTCAGCTGTTGTTGTTTGAGCAGGTGTTGTTGTTGGAGCTGTCGTCACTGTTGGTGGTTGAGCTGCTGCTGTTGTTGCAGCATTTGTTGTGGATGCGTCCGTTGTTGTCAGAGCCAGTGTTGTTTTTGGAACTGCTGTTGTTTTTGCAGCTGTTGTTGTTTTACGTCCTGCAGCAGTTGTCGTTACGACACTTGTTGTACCAGTCGTAGTTCTTGCAGCAGATGTCGTTGCAACAGTTGTCGTTGTTGCCATTGTTGTTTTCAGAGCTTGTGTTATACTTTCAGCTGTTGTTGTTTGAGCAGGTGTTGTTGTTGCAGCGGCTGTTGTTGCAGCAGGTGTTGTGGATGCGAATGTAAGAGCCAGTGTTGTTGTTGGAGCTGCTGTTGTTGTTGCAGCTGTTGTTGTTGTCGGTCCTGTAGCAGTTGCCTTTGCGACACTTGTTGAAGCCGTCGTAGTTGTTGCAGAAGGTGTCGTTGTTGCAACTGTTGTTTTCAGAGCCTGTATTGTTGTTTCAGCTGTTGTTGCTGTTGTCACAGCTGTTGTTGTTTCAGCTGTTGTTGTTATTGGAGCTGTTGTCACTGTTGTTGGTTGAGCTGTTGCTGTTGTCGCAGCCGGTGTTGTTGCAGCAGGTCTTGTGGATGCGACTGTTGTTGTCAGAGACAGTGTTGTTGTTGGAGCTGCTGTTGTTGTTGCAGTTGTTGTTTTTGTCGGTCCTTGAGCAGTTGCCACTGTTGTTGTCAGAGCCTGTGTTATTGTTTCAGCTGCTGTTGGAGCAGTTGACGCTGTTGTTGCAGCTGTTGTTGTGTGAGCTGTTGATTTTGTTGCAGCAGCGGTTGTTACAGCAGGTGTTGTTGTTGTCACTGTTGTTTTCACAGCCTGTGTTGTTGTTTCAGCTGTTGTTGTTTGAGCAGCTGTTGTTGTTGGAGCTGTCGTCACTGTTGTTGTTTGAGCTGTTGTTGATGTCGCAGCAGGTGTGGTTGCAGCAGTTGTTGTGGATGTGACTGTTGTTGTCAGAGCCACTTTTATTGTTGGAGCTGCTGTTGTTTTTTCTGCTGTTGTTGTTTTCCGTCCTGCAGCGGTTGTCGTTGCAACACTTTTTGAACCAGTCGTAGTTGTTATTGATTCTGCTGTTGTTGCAGCAGGTGTCCTTGTTGCCACTGTTGTTGTCAGAGCCTGTGTTGTTGTTTCAGCTGTTGTTGGAGCAGTTGACGCTGTTGTTGCAGGTCTTGTTGTTTGAGCTGTTTTTGTTGTTGCAGCAACAGTTGTTTCAGCAGGTGTTGTTGTTGTTGTCGATGTTGCTTTCAGAGCCTGTGTTGTTGTATCAGTTGCTGTTTTTGTTGCAGCTGCTGTTGTTGTTGGTCCTGCAGCAGTTGTTGTTGCGACACTTGTTGAACCAGCAGTAGTTGAACCTGCTGTTGTTGTTTGAGCAGGTGCTGTTGTTGGAACTGTTGTCACTGTTGGTGTTTGAGTTGTTGTTGTTGTTGGAGCAGTTGTTGTGGATGTGACTGTTGTTGTCAGAGCCACTTTTTTTGTTGGAGCTGCTGTTGTTTTTTCTGCTGTTGTTGTTTTCCGTCCTGCAGCAGTTGTCGTTGCAACACTTGTTGAACCAGTCGTAGTTCTTGCAGCAGATGTTGTTGCAGCAGGTGTTGTTGTTTCAGCTGTTGTTGTTTGAGCAGGTGTTGTTGTTGGAGCTGTCGTCACTGTTGGTGGTTGAGCTGCTGCTGTTGTTGCAGCATTTGTTGTGGATGCGTCCGTTGTTGTCAGAGCCAGTGTTGTTTTTGGAACTGCTATTGTTTTTGCAGCTGTTGTTGTTTTACGTCCTGCAGCAGTTGTCGTTACGACACTTGTTGTACCAGTCGTAGTTCTTGCAGCAGATGTCGTTGCAACAGTTGTCGTTGTTGCCATTGTTGTTTTCAGAGCTTGTGTTATACTTTCAGCTGTTGTCGTTTGAGCAGGTGTTGTTGTTGCAGCGGCTGTTGTTGCAGCAGGTGTTGTGGATGCGAATGTAAGAGCCAGTGTTGTTGTTGGAGCTGCTGTTGTGGTTGCAGCTGTTGTTGTTGTCGGTCCTGTAGCAGTTGCCTTTGCGACACTTGTTGAAGCCGTCGTAGTTGTTGCAGAAGGTGTCGTTGTTGCAACTGTTGTTTTCAGAGCCTGTATTGTTGTTTCAGCTGTTGTCACAGCTGTTGTTGTTTCAGCTGTTGTTGTTATTGGAGCTGTTGTCACTGTTGTTGGTTGAGCTGTTGCTGTTGTCGCAGCCGGTGTTGTTGCAGCAGGTCTTGTGGATGCGACTGTTGTTGTCAGAGACAGTGTTGTTGTTGGAGCTGCTGTTGTTGTTGCAGTTGTTGTTTTTGTCGGTCCTGGAGCAGTTGCCACTGTTGTTGTCAGAGCCTGTGTTGTTGTTTCAGCTGTTGTTGGAGCAGTTGACGCTGTTGTTGCAGCTGCTGTTGTGTGAGCTGTTGATTTTGTTGCAGCAGCGGTTGTTACAGCAGGTGTTGTTGTTGTCACTGTTGTTTTCAGAGCCTGTGTTGTTGTTTCAGCTGTTGTTGTTTGAGCAGCTGTTGTTGTTGGAGCTGTCGTCACTGTTGTTGTTTGAGCTGTTGTTGATGTCGCAACAGGTGTGGTTGCAGCAGTTGTTGTGGATGTGACTGCTGTTGTCAGAGCCACTTTTATTGTTGGAGCTGCTGTTGTTTTTTCTGCTGTTGTTGTTTTCCGTCCTGTAGCGGTTGTCGTTGCAACACTTTTTGAACCAGTCGTAGTTGTTATTGATTCTGCTGTTGTTGCAGCAGGTGTCCTTGTTGCCACTGTTGTTGTCAGAGCCTGTGTTGTTGTTTCAGCTGTTGTTGGAGCAGTTGACGCTGTTGTTGCAGGTCTTGTTGTTTGAGCTGTTTTTGTTGTTGCAGCAACAGTTGTTTCAGCAGGTGTTGTTGTTGTCGATGTTGTTTTCAGAGCCTGTGTTGTTGTATCAGTTGCTGTTTTTGTTGCAGCTGTTGTTGTTGTTGGTCCTGCAGCAGTTGTTGTTGCGACACTTGTTGAACCAGCAGTAGTTGAACCTGCTGTTGTTGTTTGAGCAGGTGTTGTTGTTGGAACTGTTGTCACTGTTGGTGTTTGAGTTGTTGTTGTTGTTGGAGCAGTTGTTGTGGATGTGACTGTTGTTGTCAGAGCCACTTTTTTTGTTGGAGCTGCTGTTGTTTTTTCTGCTGTTGTTGTTTTCCGTCCTGCAGCAGTTGTCGTTGCAACACTTGTTGAACCAGTCGTAGTTCTTGCAGCAGATGTTGTTGCAGCAGGTGTTGTTGTTTCAGCTGTTGTTGTTTGAGCAGGTGTTGTTGTTGGAGCTGTCGTCACTGTTGGTGGTTGAGCTGCTGCTGTTGTCACAGCAGGTGTTGTTGCAGCATTTGTTGTGGATGCGTCCGTTGTTGTCAGAGCCAGCGTTGTTTTTGGAACTGCTGTTGTTTTTGCAGCTGTTGTTGTTTTCCGTCCTGCAGCAGTTGTCGTTGCGACACTTGTTGTACCAGTCGTAGTTCTTGCAGCAGATGTCGTTGCAGCAGTTGTCGTTGTTGCCATTGTTGTTTTCAGAGCCTGTGTTATACTTTCAGCTGTTGTCGTTTGAGCAGGTGTTGTTGTTGCAGCGGCTGTTGTTGCAGCAGGTGTTGTGGATGCGAATGTAAGAGCCAGTGTTGTTGTTGGAGCTGCTGTTGTTGTTGCAGCTGTTGTTGTTGTCGGTCCTGTAGCAGTTGCCTTTGCGACACTTGTTGAAGCCGTCGTAGTTGTTGCAGAAGGTGTCGTTGTTGCAACTGTTGTTTTCAGAGCCTGTATTGTTGTTTCAGCTGTTGTCGCTGTTGTCACAGCTGTTGTTGTTTCAGCTGTTGTTGTTATTGGAGCTGTTGTCACTGTTGTTGTTTGAGCTCTTGCTGTAGTCGCAGCCGGTGTTGTTGCAGCAGGTCTTGTGGATGCGACTGTTGTTGTCAGAGACAGTGTTGTTGTTGGAGCTGCTGTTGTTGTTGCAGTTGTTGTTTTTGTCGGTCCTGGAGCAGTTGTCATTGCAACACTTGTTGAACCAGTTGTAGTTGTTGTTGATTCTGCTGTTGTTGCAGCAGGTGTCGTTGTTGCCACTGTTGTTGTCAGAGCCTGTGTTGTTGTTTCAGCTGTTGTTGGAGCAGTTGACGCTGTTGTTGCAGCTGTTGTTGTGTGAGCTGTTGATTTTGTTGCAGCAGCGGTTGTTACAGCAGGTGTTGTTGTTGTCACTGTTGTTTTCAGAGCCTGTGTTGTTGTTTCAGCTGTTGTTGTTTGAGCAGCTGTTGTTGTTGGAGCTGTCGTCACTGTTGTTGTTTGAGCTGTTGTTGATGTCGCAGCAGGTGTGGTTGCAGCAGTTGTTGTGGATGTGACTGTTGTTGTCAGAGCCACTTTTATTGTTGGAGCTGCTGTTGTTTTTTCTGCTGTTATTGTTTTTCGTCCTGCAGCGGTTGTCGTTGCAACACTTTTTGAACCAGTCGTAGTTATTATTGATTCTGCTGTTGTTGCAACAGGTGTCGTTGTTGCCACTGTTGTTGTCAGAGCCTGTGTTGTTGTTTCAGCTGTTGTTGGAGCAGTTGACGCTGTTGTTGCAGGTCTTGTTGTTTGAGCTGTTTTTGTTGTTGCAGCAACAGTTGTTTCAGCAGGTGTTGTTGTTGTTGATGTTGTTTTCAGAGCCTGTGTTGTTGTATCAGTTGCTGTTTTTGTTGCAGCTGTTGTTGTTGTTGGTCCTGCAGCAGTTGTTGTTGCGACACTTGTTGAACCAGCAGTAGTTGAACCTGCTGTTGTTGTTTGAGCAGGTGCTGTTGTTGGAACTGTTGTCACTGTTGGTGTTTGAGTTGTTGTTGTTGTTGTTGCAGCAGGTGTTGTTGCAGCAGTTGTTGTGGATGTGACTGTTGTTGTCAGAGCCACTTTTATTGTTGGAGCTGCTGTTTTTTTTTCTTCTATTGTTGTTTTCCGTCCTGCAGCAGTTGTCGTTGCAACACTTGTTGAACCAGTCGTAGTTCTTGCAGCAGATGTTGTTGCAGCAGGTGTTGTTGTTTCAGCTGTTGTTGTTTGAGCAGGTGTTGTTGTTGGAGCTGTCGTCACTGTTGGTGTTTGAGCTGCTGTTGTTGTCACGGCAGATGTTGTTGCAGCAATTGTTGTGGATGCGTCTGTTGTTGTCAGAACCAGTGCTGTTGTTGGAACTGCTGTTGTTTTTGCAGCTGTTGTTGTTATCCGTCCTGCAGCAGTTGTCGTTGCGACACTTGTTGTACCAGTCGTAGTTCTTGCAGCAGATGTTGTTGCAGCAGGTGTCGTTGTTGCCATTGTTGTTTTCAGAGCCTGTGTTATACTTTCAGCTGTTGTCGTTTGAGCAGGTGTTGTTGTTGCAGCGGCTGTTGTTGCAGCAGGTGTTGTGGATGCGAATGTAAGAGCCAGTGTTGTTGTTGGAGCTGCTGTTGTTGTTGCAGCTGTTGTTGTTGTCGGTCCTGTAGCAGTTGCCTTTGCGACACTTGTTGAAGCCGTCGTAGTTTTTGCAGAAGGTGACGTTGTTGCAACTGTTGTTGTCAGAGCCTGTATTGTTGTTTCAGCTGTTGTTGTTATTGGAGCTGTTGTCACTGTTGTTGTTTGAGCTGTTGCTGTTGTTGCAGCAGGTGTTGTGGATGCGACTGTTGTTGTCAGAGACGGTGTTGTTGTTGGAGCTGCTGTTGTTTTTCCAGCTGTTGTTGTTTTCGATGCTGCAGCAGTTGTCGTTGTGACACTTGTTGAACCAGTCGTAGTTCTTGGAGCAGATGTTGTTGCACCTGTGTTTTTCAGAGCCTGTGTTGTTGTTGGAGCGGTTTGAGCTGTTGTTGCAGCTGTTGTTGTGTGAGCTGTTGTTTTTGTTGCAGCAGCGGTTGTTGCAGCAGGTGTTGTTGTTTCAGCTGTTGTTGTTTGAGCAGCTGTTGTTCTTGGGCCTGTCGTCACTGTTGTTGTTTGAGTTGTTGTTGATGTCGCAGCAGGTGTGGTTCCAGCCGTTGTTGTGGATGTGACTGTTGTTGTCAGAGACAGTGTTGTTGTTGGAGCTGCTGTTGTTGTTGCAGTTGTTGTTTTTGTCGGTCCTGGAGCAGTTGTCATCGCAACACTTGTTGAACCACTTGTAGTTGTTGTTGATTCTGCTGTTGTTGCAGCAGGTGTCGTTGCTGCCACTGTTGTTGTCAGAGCCTGTGTTGTTGTTTCAGCTGTTGTTGTGTGAGCTGTTGATTTTGATGCAGCAGCGGTTGTTGCAGCAGGTGTTGTTGTTGTCACTGTTGTTTTCAGAGCCTGTGTTGTTGTTTCAGCTTTTGTTGTTTGAGCAGATGTTGTTGTTGGAGCTGTCGTCACTGTTGTTGTTTGAGCTGTTGGTGTTGTCGCAGCAGGTGTGGTTGCAGCAGTTGTTGTGGATGTGACTGTTGTTGTCAGAGCCACTTTTATTGTTGGAGCTGCTGTTGTTTTTTCTGCTGTTGTTGTTTTCCGTCCTGCAGCAGTTGTCGTTGCAACACTTTTTGAACCAGTCGTAGTTGTTGTTGATTCTGCTGTTGTTGCAGCAGGTGTCGTTGTTGCCACTGTTGTTGTCACAGCCTGTGTTGTTGTTTCAGCTGTTGTTGGAGCAGTTGACGCTGTTGTTGCAGGTCTTGTTGTTTGAGCTGTTTTTGTTGTTGCAGCAGCAGTTGTTTCAGCAGGTGTTGTTGTTGTCGATGTTGTTTTCAGAGCCTGTGTTGTTGTATCAGTTGCTGCTTTTGTTGCAGCTGTTGTTGTTGTCGGACCTGCAGCAGTTGTTGTTGCGACACTTGTTGAACCAGCAGTAGTTGAACCTGCTGTTGTTGTTTGAGCAGATGCTGTTGTTGGAACTGTTGGTGTTTGAGTTGTTGCTGTTGCAGCAGGTGTTGTTGCAGCAGTTGTTGTGGATGTGACTGTTGTTGTCAGAGCCACTTTTATTGTTGGAGCTGCTGCTGTTTTTTCTGCTGTTGTTGTTTTCTGTCCTGCAGCAATTGTCATTGCAACACTTGTTGAACCAATTGTAGTTGTTGTTGATTCTGCTGTTGTTGCAGCAGGTGTCGTTGTTGCCACTGTTTTTGTCAGAGCCTGTGTTGTTGTTTCAGCTGTTGTTGGAGCAGTTAACGCTGTTGTTGCAGCTGTTGTTGTGTGAGCTGTTGATTTTGTTGCAGCAGCAGTTGTTGCAGCAGGTGTTGTTGTCACTGTTGTTTTCAGAGCCTGTGTTGTTGTTTCAGCTGTTGTTGTTTGAGCAGCTGTTGTTGTTGGAGCTGTCGTCACTGTTGTTGTTTGAGCTGTTGTTGAGGTCACAGCAGGTGTGGTTGCAGCAGTTGTTGTGGATGTGACTGTTGTTGTCAGAGCCACTTTTATTGGTGGAGCTGCTGTTGTTTTTTCTGCTGTTGTTGTTTTCCGTCCTGCAGCAGTTGTCATTGCAACACTTTTTGAACCAGTCGTAGTTGTTGTTGATTCTGCTGTTGTTGCAGCAGGTGTCGTTGTTGCCACTTTTGTTGTCAGAGCCTGTGTTGTTGTTTCAGCTGTTGTTGGAGCAGTTGACGCTGTTGTTGCAGGTGTTGTTTGAGCTGTTTTTGTTGTTGCAGCAGCAGTTGTTTCAGCAGGTGTTGTTGTTGTCGATGTTGTTTTCAGAGCCTGTGTTGTTGTATCAGTTGCTGTTTTTATTGCAGCTGTTGTTGTTGTCAGCCCTGCAGCAGTTGTTGCGACACTTGTTGAACCAGCAGTAGTTGAACCTGCTGTTGCTGTTTGAGCAGGTGCTGTTGTTGGAACTGTTGTCACTGTTCGTTTTTGAGTTGTTGTTGTTGCATCAGTTGTTGTGGATGTGACTGTTGTTGTCAGAGCCACTTTTATTGTTGGAGCTGCGGCTGTTTTTTCTGCTGTTGTTGTTTTCCGTCCTGCAGCTATCGTCGTTGCAACACTTGTTGAACCAGTCGTAGTTCTTGCAGCAGATGTTGTTGCAGCAGGTGTTGTTGTTTCAGCTGTTGTTGTTCGAGCAGGTATTGTTGTTGGAGTTGACGTCACTGTTGGTGTTTGAGCTGCTGCTGTTGTCACAGCAGGTGTTGTGGCAGCAGTTGTTGTGGATGCTTCTGTTGTTGTCAGAGCCAGTGTTGTTGTTGGAACTGCTGTTGTTTTTGCAGCTGTTTTTGTTTTCCGTCCTGCAGCAGTTGTCGTTGCGACACTTGTTGTACCAGTCGTAGTTCTTGGAGCAGATGTTGTTGCAGCAGGTGTCGTTGTTGCAATTGTTGTTTTCAAAACCTGTGTTATACTTTCAGCTGTTGTTGTTTGAGCAGGTGTTGTTGTTGCATCAGCTGTTGTTGCAGCAGGTGTTGTGGATGTGAATGTAAGAGCCAGTGTTGTTGTTGGAGCTGCTGTTGTTGTTGCAGCTGTTGCTGTTGTCGATCCTGTAGCAGTTGCCTTTGCGACACTTGTTGAAGCCGTCGTAGTTGTTGAGGAAGGTGTCGTTGTTGCAACTGTTGTTTTCAGAGCCTGTGTTGTTGTTTCAGCTGTTGTTGCTGTTGTCACAGCTGTTGTTGTTTCAGCTGTTGTTGTTATTGGAGCTGTTGTCACTGTTGTTGTTTGAGCTGTTGCTGTTGTCGCAGCCGGTGTTGTTGCAGCAGGTCTTGTGGATGCGACTGTTGTTGTCAGAGATGGTGTTGTTGTTGGAGCTGCTGTTGTTTTTCCAGCTGTTGTTGTTTTCGGTGCTGCAGCAGTTGTCGTTGCGACACTTGTTGAACCAGTCGTAGTTCTTGGAGCAGATGTTGTTGCATCTGTGTTTTTCAGAGCCTGTGTTGTTGTTGGAGCTGTTTGAGCTGTTGTTGCAGCTGTTTTTGTGTGAGCTATTTTTTTTGTTGCAGCAGTGGTTGTTTCAGCAGGTGTTGTTGTTGTCACTGTTGTTTTCAGAGCATGTGTTGTTGTTTCAGCTGTTGTTGTTTGAGCAGCTGTTGTTGTTTGAGCTGTCGTCCCTGTTGTTGTTTGACCTGTTGTCGTTGTTGCAGTAGCTGTTGTTGCAGCAGGTGTTCCGGATGCGACTGTTGTTGTCAGAGCCTGTGTTGTTGTTGGAGTCACTGTTGTTGATGCAGCCGTTGTTGTTGTCGGTCCTGCAGCAGTTGTCCTTGCGACACTTGTTGAACCATTAGTGGTTGTTGCAGCAGATGTTGTTGCATCAGGTGTTGTGGATGCAGCTGTTGTTGTCAGAGCCAGTGTTGTTGTTGGAGTTGCTGTTGTTGATGCAGCTGTTGTTGTTGTCGATCCTGCAGCAATTGTCGTTGCAACACTTGTTGAACCAGTCGTAGTTGTTGAGGCAGATGTTGTTGCAGCTGCTGTTATTGTTGCAACTGTTGTTTTCAGAGCCTGTGTTGTTGTTGCAGCTGTTATTGTCACCATTCCTGCAGCAGTTGTCGTTGCAACACTTGTTGAACCAGTCGTAGTTCTTGCAGCAGATGTTGTTGCAGCAGGTGTTGTTGTTTGAGCTGTTGTTGTTGCAGCAGCTGTTGTGGCAGCAGGTTTTGTGGATGCAACTGTTGTTCTAAGAGCAAGTGTTGTTGTTGGAGTTCCTGTTGTTGATGCAGCTGTTGTTGTTGTCAGTCCTGCAGCAGTTGTCGTCGTTGCGACAGTTGTTGAACCAGTAGTAGTTGTTGCAGCAGATGTTGTTGCATCAGGTGTTGTTGTTTGAGCTGTTGTTGTTGCAGCAGCTGTTGTGGCAGCAGGTTTTGTGGATGCAACTGTTGTTCTAAGAGCAAGTGTTGTTGTTGGAGTTCCTGTTGTTGATGCAGCTGTTGTTGTTGTCAGTCCTGCAGCAGTTGTCGTCGTTGCGACAGTTGTTGAACCAGTAGTAGTTGTTGCAGCAGATGTTGTTGCATCAGGTGTTGTGGATGCAGCTGTTGTTGTCAGAGCCAGTGTTGTTGTTGGAGTTGCTGTTGTTAATGCAGCTGTTGTTGTTGTCGATCCTGCAGCAATTGTCGTTGCAACACTTGTTGAACCAGTCGTAGTTGTTGAGGCAGATGTTGTTGCAGCTGCTGTTATTGTCACCATTCCTGCAGCAGTTGTCGTTGCAACACTTGTTGAACCAGTCGTAGTTCTTGTAGCAGATGTTGTTGCAGCAGGTGTTGTTGTTTGAGCTGTTGTTGTTGCAGCAGGTTTTGTGGATGCAACTGTTGTTCTAAGAGCAAGTGTTGTTGTTGGAGTTCCTGTTGTTGATGCAGCTGTTGTTGTTGTCGGTCCTGCAGCAGTTGTCGTCGTTGCGACAGTTGTTGAACCAGTAGTAGTTGTTGCAGCAGATGTTGTTGCAGCAGGTGTCGTTGTTGCCACTGTTGTGGATGCGGCCATTGATGTCAGAGCCAGTATTGTTGTCGGAGCTACCGTTGTAGTTGTTGCTGCACTTGTTGATGCAGCAGCTGTTGTCGCAGCAGGTGTTGTTGATGCGACTGCTGTTGTCAGAGCCAGTGTTGTTGTTGGAGCTGCTATTGTTGTTGCAGCTGTTGTTGTTGTCGGTCCTGCAGCAGTTGTTGTTGCGACACTTGTTGAACCAGTAGTAGGGTTTGCAGCAGGTGTAGTTGTTGGCACTGTTGTTGTGGCCTCTGTTGTTGTTTCAGCTGTTTTTGGTTGAGTAGGCATTGTTGGAGATGTTGTTACTGTTGTTGTGACTGTTGTTTGAGCTCTTGTCGTTGTTGCAGCAGCTGTAATTGCAGCAGCTGTTGTGGATGCCGCTGCTGTTGACAGAGCCAATGTTATTTTTGGAACTGCTGTTGTTGTTGCAGCTGTTGTTGTTGCGACTCTTGTTGAACCAGTGGTAGTCGTTGTCGCTTCTGTCAATGTTGCAGAAGGTGTCATTGTTGCCACTGTTGTCAAGGCGAGTGTCATTGTTGCCGGTGTTGTTTTCAGAGCCTGTATTGTTGTTTCAGGCGCTTTTGGTTGAGCAGGTGTTGTTGTCGAAACTGTTGCGACTGTTGTTGTAGCTGTTGTTGTTTGAGCTGTGGTCGTTGTTGCAGCAGCTGTTGTTGCAGCAGGTATTGTGGATGCGACTGTCTTTTTCAGAGCCCGTGTTACTGTTTCAACTGTTGTTGTTTGAGCAGGTGTTGCTGTTTGAGCGGTGTTTTTTGTTGCAGCAGCTGTTGTTGCAACATTTGTTGTGGATGCGACTGTTGTGGTCAGAGCAGGTGATTTTGTTGCAGCTGTTGTTGTTGCCGGTCCTGCAGCAGTTGTCGTTGCAATACTTTCTGAACCAGTACTAGCTGTAGTTGCTTCTGCTGTTGTTCCAGCAGCTGTCGTTTTTGCCACTGTTGTTGTCAGATACGGTGTTGTTGTTTGAGCTGCTGATGTTTTTGCATTAATTGCGCTACTTATTGAACCAGTTGTTGTTGTTGCAGCTGTTGTTGCTTTGTAAATGAGGTAAAAAGAACAAATAAAACATTGGTTTCACAAATCGTTATACAGCTTTAAAATACTTTTATCAAGTAGCACTCATTATTGCTTACTTATGTCATTGACGCTTATGGAGCTTTCGATTATGTCAAATCCGTCAACATCTGGAGCCGCATTAATCAAAACACTTGCAATCTCAGTGTTATCAGGAACATCTGTGCTTTCAAAGCTAAGGATTATTTCATTGATGATTGATCCATTTCTGCAGATGGAGCAAAAAAACAGATCGAAAAATCAGTTTTAGGCCACTATTTTTAAAATGTAACAATGCAAGTCTTAAATTACCTAAATGACACCACATCCAAGGACTTGAAAGAAGTATATTCCATTTTGTATGAAGGTTCAAGCTGCCGAAAAAAGAAAAAATATGTATTTAAGCTGTATTCACCCTGTTTGTATTTCACTACTGTACTGTATTCTCGTAGCTTTGTTTTGTAATGTTTATTTGTTTGAGTGTGAGACTTACCTGTGTCTTTATCAATGTCTCTCTATTTTTGAAGGCTGCAGATGTTGTATTGAGCAAGTCACTTGTAAATGTGGCACTAGATTTGAATGTCACCCTCGTTGTTGTCAGAGCCAGTGCTGTTGTTGGAACAGGTGTTGTTTGAGCTGTTGTTGTTGTTGCAGCAGGTGCCGTTGTTGCCACTGTTGTTTTCAGAGCTGGTGTTGTTGTTTGAGCTGTCAGTGTTTTTTCAGCAATTGTTGTTGCAACACTTGTTGAACCAGTTGCTGTTGTTGCAGCTGTTGTTGCTGTGTAAATGAGGTAAAAAAAAAAACATTGGTTTCACAAATCGTTATGCAACCTTAAAATATTTTGATCAAGTAGCACTCATTATTGCTTACTCATGTCGTCGACGCTTATGGAGCTTTCGATGATGTCAAATCCGTCAACATCTGGAGCTGCATTTATCAAAACACTTGCAATCTCAGTGTTATCAGGAACATCTGTTCTTTCAAAGCTAAGGGTTATTTCATTGATGATTGATCCATTTCTGCAGAGGGAGCAAAAAACACTTAGATTGAGATATCAGTTTTAGGCCACTATTCTGAAAATGTAACAATGCAAATCTTAAATTACCTAAATGACACCACATCCAAGGACTTGAAAGAAGTATATTCCATTTTGTATGAAGGTTCAAGCTGCCAAAAAAGGAAACAACATGTATTTAAGCTGTCTTTACCCTGTTTATATTTTTCTTCTGTACTGTGTCATAGCATTGTTTTGTAGTGTTTGTTTGTTTGTATAGTGTGAGACATACCTGTGTCTTTATCATTGTTGCTCTATTTTTGAAGGCTGCAGATGTTGTATTGAGCAAGTCACTTGTAAATGTGGCACTAGATTTGAATGTCACCCTTGTTGTTGTCAGAGCCGGTGTTGTCATTAGAGCTATTGTTGTTGTTTGACCTATGTTGGTTCTTGCAGCAGTTGTTTCTGTGACATTTGTTGAACCAATAGTTGTTGGTGATTCTGTTGTGACTGTTTTTGCAGAAGCTGTTGTTGCAGCAACTGTTGTAGCAGATGTTGTGTATACGACTCTTGTTGTTAGAGCCAGTATTGTTGATTTCAGTCCTGGAGCAGTTGTCCTTGCAGCACTTGTTGAACCAGCAGTAGTTGTTGTTGCTTCTGCTCTTGTTGCAGCAGGTGTTGTCTTTGTCACTGTTGTTTTCAGAGTCTGTATATTTGTTTGAGCTGTTGTCGTTGTTGCAGCCACTGTTGTTGCAGAAGGTGTTGTGGATGCGACTGTTGTTGTCAGAGCCGGCGTTTTTGTTGGAGTTGCTGTTGTTGTGGGTCCTGTAACAGTCGTTGTTCCAACATTTGTTGGACCAGCAGTAGTTGTTGTTGCTTCTGCTCTTGTTGCAGCAGGTGTCGTTGTTGCCACTGTTGTTGTCAGAGCTTGCGTTGTTGTTGGAGATGCTATTGCTTGAGCAGCTGTTGTTGTTTGAGCTGTTGTTGTTGCAGCAGGTGTTGTCTTTGTCACTGTTGTTTTTTCAGCTCGTGTTGTTGTTTCAGCTTTTGTTCTTTGAGCAGGTTTTGTTGTTGCAGTAGCTGTTGTTGCAGCACGTGTTGTGGATGCGACTGTTGTTGTCAGAACCAGTGGTGTTGTTGGAGCTGCTGTTGTTGTTGCAGCTGTTGTTGTTGTCGATCCTGCAGCAATAGTCGTTGCGACACTTGTTAAACCAGTCTTAGTTGTTGAGGCAGATATTGTTGCAGCAGGTGTCATTGTTGCCACTGTTGTTTTCAAAGCCTGGGTTGTTGTTGCAGCTGTTATTGTCATCGTTCCTGCAGCAGTTGTCGTTGCAACACTTGTTGAACCAGTCGTAGTTCTTGGAGCAGATGTTGTTGCAGCAGGTGTTGTTGTTTGAACTGTTGTTGTTGCAGCAGCTGTTGTGGCAGCAGGTTTTGTGGATGCGACTGTTGTTCTAAGAGCAAGTGTTGTTGTTGGAACTGCTGTTGTTCTTGTCGCAGATGTTGTTGTTGTCAGCCCTGTAGCTGTTGTCTTTCTGACACTTGTTGAAGCAGTCGTAGTTGATGCAGCAGATTTTGTTGCAGCAGGTGTAGTTGTTGCCACTATTGTTTTCAGAGCCTGTGTTGTTGTTTCCGCTGTTGTCGCTGTCGCCGCAGCTGTTGTTTGAGCTATTGTTGTTGTTGCAGTGGCTGTTGTTGCAGCAGGTGGTGTGGATGCGACTGCTGTTGCCAGATCCAGTGTTGTTGTTGGAGCTGCTGTTGTTGTTGCAGCTGTTGCTGCTGTCTTTCCTGCGTCATTTGTCATTGCAACTCTTGTTGAACTAGCAGTAGTTGTTGCAGCAGATCTTATTCCAGCCATTGTGGTTTGAGCTGTTGGTGTTGTCAGAGCCTGTGTTGTTTCAGCTGTTTTTGGTTGAGTAGGTATGGTTGGAGCTGTTGTGACTGTTGTTGGAGCTGTTGTTGTTTGAGCTATTGTCGTTGTTGAAACAGCTGTTATGGATGTGGCTGCTGTTGTCACAGCCATTGTTGTTGGGGCTGCTGTTACAGCCATTGTTGTTGGGGCTGCTGTTATTGTTGTCAGAGCCTGTGTTGTTTCAGCTGTTTTTGGTTGAGTAGGTATGTTTGGAGCTGTTGTGACTGTTGTTGTAGCTGTTGTTGTTTTAGCTTTTGTCGTTGTTGAAACAGCTGTTGTGGATGTGGCTGCTGTTGTCACAGCCGTTGTCGTTGGGGCTGCTGTTGTTGTTGCAGCTGTTGTTGTTGTTGGTCCTGCAGCACTTGTTGAACCACTCGTAGTTCTTGAGGCAGATCTTGTTGCAGCAGTTGTTGGTATTGCCGCTGTTGTTTTCAGAGCCTGTGTTTTTGTTTGAGCTGTTGTTGGAGCGGTTGTCGCTGTTGTTGTAGCTGTTGTTGTTTCAGCTGTTTTTGTTGTTGCAGCAGCAGTTGTTTCAGCAGGTGTTGTTGTTGTCACTGTTGTTTTCAGAGCCCGTGTTGTTGTAGCAGGTGCTGTTTTTGTTGCAGCTGTTGTTGTTGTCAGTCCTGCAGCAGTTGTTGTTGCGACAATTGTTGAACCAGTAGTTGTTAAACCAGCTGTTGTTGTTTGAGCAGGTGTTGTTGTTGGAGCTGTCATCACAGTTGTTGTTTGAGGAACTGTTGTTGCAGCAGGTTTTGTTGATGTGACTGTAGTTGTCAGAGCCAGTGTTGTTGTTGTCGGTCCTGCAGCAGTTGTAGTTGCAATACTTGTTGAACCAGTCATGGTTGTTGAGGCAGATCTTTTTGCAGCAGGTGTCGTTGTTGCCACTGTTGTTTTCAGAGCCTGTGATGTTGTTTCAGCTGTTGTTATTCCAGCAGGTTTTGCTGTATGCGTTGTTGTTGTTGTTGTTGTTGTTGTTGCAGCAGCTGTTGTTGCAGCAGTAGGTGTGGATGTGATTGTTGTTAACAGAGCCAGTGTTGTTGTTGGAGCTACCTTTATTATTGCAGCTGTTGTTGTTGTCGGTCCTGCAGCAGTTGTCGTTGCAACACTTGTTGAACCAGTCATAGTTGTTGAGGCAGCTCGTGTTGCAGCAGGTGTTGTGGATGCAGCTGTAGTTGTCAAAGCCAGTGTTGTTGTTGGAGCTACCTTTATTGTTGCAGCTGTTGTTGTTGTCGGTCCTGCAGCAGTTGTCGTTGCAACACTTGTTGAACCAGTCGTAGTTGTTGAGGTAGATCTTGTTGCAGGAGGTGTTGTGGATGCAGCTGTAGTTGTCAGAGCCAGTGTTGTTGTTGGAGCTGTAGTTGTCGTTCCTGCAGCAGTTGTCGTTGCAACACTTGTTAAACCAGTGGTAATCGTTGTTGCTTCTGCTGTTGTTGCAGCAGGTGTCGCTGTTGCCACTACTGTAATATCCTGTGTTGTGGTTTCAGCTGTTGGTTTTTGAGCAGGTGTTGTTGTTGGAGTTGTCGTCATTTGACCTGTTGTCGTTGTTGCAGTAGCTGTTGTTGCAGCAGATGTTGTGGATGCGACTGCTGTTGTCAGAGCGAGTGTTGTTGTTGCAGGTGTTGTTGTTGTCGGTCCTGCAGCAGTTGTCGTTGCAACACTTGTTGAACCAGTCGGAGTTGTTGCAGATGTCGTTTCAGCAGTTGTTGTTGTTGCCACTTTTGGTGTCAAAGCCTCTGTTGTTGTTTGAGCTGTTGTGACTGTTGTCCTAGCTATTGTTGTTTGACCTGTTGTCGTTGTTGCACCAGCTGTTGTTGCAGCAGGTGTTGCAGATGTGACTGTTGTTGTCAGAGCCAGTGTTATTGTTGGAGCTGCTGTTGTTGTTGCAACTGTTGTTTTCAGAGCCTGTGTTCTTGTTGCAGCTGTTGTTGTCATCATTCCTGCAGCAGTTGCGACACTTGTTGAACCAGTCGTAGTTCTTGCAGCAGATGTTGTTGCAGAAGGTGTCGTTGTTGCCACTTCTGTTTTCAGAGATTGTGTTGTTGTTTCAGCTGTTGTTGTTTGAACAAGTGTTGTTGTTGGAGCTGTCGTCACTGTTGGTGTTTCAGCTGTTGTTGTCGCAGCAGGTGCTGTTGCAGCACTTGTTGTGGATGCGACTGTTGTTGTTGGAGCTGCTGTTGTTTTTGTCGGCCCTACAGCAGTTGTCATTGCGGCACTTGTTAAACCAGTAGTAGTTGTTGCAGCAATAGCTTTTGCTGCAGCAGGTGTTGTGGAAGTGACTGTTGTTTTCAGAGCCAGTTTTGCTGTTGGAGCTGCTGTTGTTGTTGCAGCCGTTGTCGTTGTCGGTCCTGCAGCAGTTGTCGTTGCAACACTTGTTGAACCAGTCACAGTTGTTGTTGCTTCTGCTAATGTTGCAGCAGGTGTCATTGTTGCCACTGTTGTTGTCAAAGTCTGTGTTGTTGTTTTAGCTGTTTTTGGTTGAGTAGGTAGTGTTGGAGCTGTTGCGACTACTGTTGTGACTGGTTTTGTTTGAGCTGTTGTCGTTGTTTCAGCAGCAGGTGTTGCAGCAGCTGTTGTGTATGCCGCTGCTGTTGTCAGAGCCAGTGTTGTTGTTGGAGCTGCTGTTGTTGTTGCAGCTGTTGTTGTCGGTCCTGCAGCAGTTGTTGTTGCGACACTTGTTGAACCAGTAGTAGTTGTTGCAGCAGATGTTTTTGCAGTAGGTGTAGTTGCTGCCATTCTTGTTTTCAGAGCCTGTGTTGTTGTTTCAGCTGTTGTTGTTTGAGCAGGTGTTGTTGTTGGAGCTGTCGTCACTGCTGGTGTTTGAGCTGTTGTTGCTGTTGCAGCAATTGTTGTGAATGTGACTGTTGTTGTTGGAGCTGCTGTTGTTGTTGTCGGTCCTGCAGCAGTTGTTGCTGCAACACTTGTTGAATCAGTAGTAGTTGTTGCAGCAGATGTTGTTGCAGCAGGTGTAGTTGTTGCCACTGTTGTTTTCAGAGCCTGTGTTGTTGTTTCAGCTGTTGTTGTTTGAGCAGTTCTCAAAGCCAGTGTTGCTGTTGGAGCTGCTGTTGTTGTTACAACTGTTAGTGTTGTCGATTTTACAGCAGTTTTCGTTGCGACACTTGTTGAACCAGTAGTAGGTGTTGCAGCAGATGTTGTTGCAGCAGGTGTCGTTGTTGCCACTGTTGTTTTCAGAGTCTGTGTTGTTGGAGCTTCTGTTGTTTTTGCAGCTGTTATTGTTGTTTCAGCTGTTGTTGTTTGAGCAGGTGTTGTCGTTGCAGCAGGCGTTGTGGATGCAACTGTTGTTGTCAGAGTCTGTGTTGTTGTTGGAGCTGCTGTTGTTGTTGCAGCTGTTGTTGTTGTTTGGGGTGATGTTGTATCAGCAGGTGTTGTTGCAGCTGGAGTTGTGGATGCGACTGTTGTTGTTGGAGCTGCTGTTGTTGTTGTCGGTCCTGCAGCAGCTGTTGTTGCGACACTTGTTGAACCAGTAGTAGTTGTTGCAGCAGATGTTGTTGCAGTAGGTGTAGTTGCTGCCACTCTTGTTTTCAGAGCCTGTGTTGTTGTTTCAGCTGTTGTTGTTTGAGCAGGTGTTGTTGTTCGAGCTGTCGTCACTGCTGGTGTTTGAGCTGTTGTTGCTGTTGCAGCAGTTGTTGTGAATGCGACTGTTGTTTTTGGAGCTGATGTTGTTGTCGGTCCTGCAGCAGTTGTTGCTGCAACACTTGTTGAATCAGTAGTAGTTGTTGCAGCAGATGTTGTTGCAGCAGGTGTAGTTGTTGCCACTGTTGTTTTCAGAGCCTGTGTTGATGTTTCAGCTGTTGTTGTTTGAGCAGTTCCCAAAGCCAGTGTTGTTGTTGGAGCTGCTGTTGTTGTTACAACTGTTAGTGTTGTCGATTTTACAGCAGTTTTCGTTGCGACACTTGTTGAACCAGTAGTAGGTGTTGCAGCAGGTGTTGTCGTTGCAGCAGGCGTTGTGGATGCAACTGTTGTTGTCAGAGTCTGTGTTGTTCTTGGAGCTGCTGTTGTTGTTGCAGCTGTTGTTGTTTGGGGTGATGTTGTATCAGCAGGTGTTGTTGCAGCTGGAGTTGTGGATGCGACTGTTGTTGTTGGAGCTGCTGTTGTTGTTGTCGGTCCTGCAGCAGCTGTTGTTGCGACACTTGTTGAACCAGTAGTAGTTGTTGCAGTAGCAGCTTTTGCTGCAGCAGGTGTTGTGGATGTGACTGTTGTTGTCTGAGCCAGTTTTTCTGTTGGAGCTGCTGTTGTTGTTGGAGCTGCTGTTGTTGTTGTCCGTCCCGCAGCAGTTGTTGCTGCGACACTTGTTGAATCAGTAGTAGGTGTTGCAGCATATGTTGTTGCAGCAGGTGTAGTTTTTGCCACTGTTGTTTTCAGAGCCTGTGTTGTTGTTTCAGCTGTTGTTGTTTGAGCAGGTGTCGTCGTTGCAGCAGGCATTTTGGATGCAACTGTTGTTGTCAGAGTCTGTGTTGTTGTTGGAGCAGCTGTTGTTGTTTGAGGTGATGTTGTTGTATCAGCAGGTGTTGTTGCAGCTGGAGTTGCGGATGCGACTGTTGTTGTTGGAGCTGCTGTTGTTGTTGTTGTCGGTCCTGCAGCAGCTGTTGTTGCGACACTTGTTGAATCAGTAGTAGTTGTTGCAGCAGCAGGTTTTGCTGCAGCAGGTGTTGTGGATGTGACTGTTGTTGTCTGAGCCAGTTTTGTTGTTGGAGCTGCTGTTGCTGTTGTCGGTCCTGCAGCAGTTGTTGTTGCGACACTTGTTGAACCAGTAGTAGGTGTTGCAGCAGATGTTGTTGCAGCAGGCTTCGTTGTTGCCACTGTTGTTTTCAGAGTCTGTGTTGTTGATGGAGCTGCTTTTGTTGTTGCAGCTGTTGTTGTTGTTTGAGGTGATGTTGTTGCATCAGCAGGTGTTGTTGTAGCAGGAGTTGTAGATGCGACTGTTGTTGTTGGAGGAGCTGCTGTTGTTGGTGTCGGTCCTGCAGCAGTTGTTGTTGCGACACTTGTTGAACCAGTAGGAGTTGTTGCAGCAGGTGTCGTTGCAGCAGGTGTTGTGGATGCCACTGATGTTGTCAGAGCCAGTTTTGCTGTTGCAGCTGCTGTTGTTGTTGCATCCGTTGTTGTTGTCTGTCCTGCAGCAGTTGTCATTGCAACACTTGTTAAACCAGTCGCAGTTCTTGCAGCAGATATTGTTGCAGCACGCGTTGTTGATGCAACTCTTGTTGTCAAAGTCTGTGTTGTTGTTGGAGCTGCTGTTGTTGTTGCAGCTGTTGTTGGTGTTTGAGGTGATGTTGTTGTATCAGCAGGTGTTGTTGCAGCTGGAGTTGCGGATGCGACTGTTGTTGTTGGAGCTGCTGTTGTTGTTGTTGTCGGTCCTGCAGCAGCTGTTGGTGCGACACTTGTTGAATCAGTAGTAGTTGTTGCAGCAGCAGCTTTTGCTGCAGCAGGTGTTGTGGATGTGACTGTTGTTGTCTGAGCCAGTTTTGCTGTTGGAGCTGCTGTTGTTGTTGGAGCTGCTGTTGCTGTTGTCGGTCCTGCAGCAGTTGTTGTTGCGACACTTGTTGAACCAGTAGTAGGTGTTGCAGCAGATGTTGTTGCAGCAGGTGTTGTCGTTGCCACTGTTGTTTTCAGAGCCTGTGTTGTTGTTTCAGCTGCTGTTGTTTGAGCAGGTGTTGTCGTTGCAGCAGGCGTTGTGGATGCAACTGTTGTTGTCAGAGTCTGTGTTGTTGTTGCATCAGCAGGTGTTGTTGCAGCAGGAGTTGTGGATACAACTGTTGTTGGTGGAGGAGCTGCTATTGTCGTTGTCGGTCCTGCAGCAGTTGTTGTTGCAACACTTGTTGAACCAGTAGTAGATGTTGCAGCAGATTTTGTTGCAGCAGGCGTCGTTGTTGCCACTGTTGTTGTCAAAGCCTGTGTTGTTGTTTCAGCTGTTGTTACTTGAGCAGGTGTTGTCTTTGCAGCAGCTGTTGTTGCAGCAGGCATTGTGGATGCAACTCTTGTTGTCAGAGTCTGTGTTGTTGTTGGAGCTGCTAATGTTGTTGCAGCTATTGTTGTTGCTTGAGGTGATGTTTTTGTATCAGCAGATGTCGTTGCAGCTGGATTTGTGGATGTGACTGTTGTCTTTGGAGCTGCTGTTGTTGTTGTCGGTCCTGCAGCAGTTGTTGTTGCAACACTTGTTAAACCAGTAGTAGTTGTTGCAGCAGCAGCTTTTGCTGCAGCAGGTGTTGTGGATGTGACTGTCAGAGCCAGTTTTGCTGTTGGAGCTGCTGTTGTTGTTGCAGCTGTTGATGTTGTCGGTCCTGCAGCAGTTGTCGTTGCAACACTTGTTGAACCAGTAGTAGTTGTTGTTGCTTCTGCTAATGTTGCAGCAGGTGTCATTGTTGCCACTGTTGTTGTCAAAGTCTGTGTTGTTGTTGCATCAGCAAGTGTTGTTGCAGCAGGAGTTGTAGATGCGACCGTTGTTGTTGGAGGAGCTGCTATTGTTGTTGTCGTTCCTGCAGCAGTTGTTGTTGCGACACTTGTTGAACCAGTAGTAGTTGTTGCAGCAGCAGGTGTTGTGGATGCCTCTGCTGTTGTCAGAACCAGTTTTTCTGTTGGAGCTGCTGTTGTTGTTGCAGCCGTTGTTGTTGTCAGTCCTGCAGCAGTTGTCGTTGCAACACTTGTTAAACCAGTCGTAGTGCTTGCAGCAGATATTGTTGCAGCAGGTTTAGTTGTTGCCACTGTTGTTTTCAGGGCCTGTGTTGATGTTTCAGCTGTTGTTGTTTGAGCAGTTGTCAGAGCCAGTTTTGCTGTTGGAGCTGCTGTTGTTGTTGCAGCTGTTGTTGTTGTCGGTCCTGCAGGAGTTGTCGTTGCGCCACTTCTTGAACCAGTAGTAGTTGAACCAGCTTCTGTTGTTTGAGCCGGTGCTGTTGTTGGAGCTGTTGTTGCAGCATCTGTTGTTGCAGCAGGTGTTGTGTATGCGACTGTTGTTGTCAAAGCCAGTGTTGTTGTTGGAGGTTCTGTTGTTGTTACAACTGATGTTGTTGTCGATTTTACAGCAGTTTTCGTTGTGGCACTTGTTGAACCAGTAGTAGGTGTTGGAGCAGATGTTGTTGCAGCAGGTGTTGTTGTTGCCACTGTTGTTGTCAGAGTCAGTGTTGTTGTTTCAGCTGTTGTTGTTTGAGCAGGCGTTGTCGTTGCAGCATGAGTTGTGGATGTGATTGTTTTTGTTGGAGGACCTCCTGTTGCTGTTGTCGGTCCTGCAGCAGTTGTTGTTGCGATACTTGTTGAACCAGTAGTGGTTGTTGCAGCAGCAGCATTTGTTGCTTCAGCTAATGTTGCAACAGGTGTCATTGTTGCCACTGTTGTTGTCAGAGCCTGTGTTGTTGTTTCAGCTGTTTTTGGTTGAGTAGGTATTGTTGGAGCTGTTGTGACAGTTGTTGTGACTGTTGTTGTTTGAGCTGTTGTTGTCGCAGCAGCTGTTATTGCAGCCGTTGTTGTGGATGCCGCTGCTGTTGTCAGAGTCAGTGTTGTTGTTGGAGCCGCTGTTGTTGTTGCAGCTGTTGTTGTTGTCGGTCCTGCGGCAGTTTTTGTTGCGACACTTGTTGAACCAGTAGTAGTTTTTGCAGTATATGTTGTTGCAGCAGGTGTAGTTGTTGCCACTGTTTTTTTCAGAGCCTGTGTTGTTGGTTCAGCTGTTGTTGTTTGAGCAGGTGTTGTTGTTGGAGCTGTCGTTACTGCTGGTGTTTGAGCTGTTGTTGTTGTCGCAGCAGGTGTTGTTGCAGCAGTTGTTGTGGATGCGACTGTTATTGTTTGAGCCAGTGTTGTCGTTGGAGCTGCTGTTGTTGTTGCAACTGATGTTGTTGTCGATTTTACAGCAGTTTTCGTTGTGACGCTTGTTGAACCAGTAGTAGGTGTTGGCGCAGATGTTGTTGCAGCAGCTGTTGTTGTTGCCACTGTTGTTGTCAGAGCCAGTGTTGTTGTTTCAGCTGTTGTTGTTTGAGCAGGCGTTGTCGTTGCAGCATGAGTTGTGGATGCGATTGTTTTTGTTGGAGGACCTCCTGTTGCTGTTGTCAGTCCTGCAACAGTTGTGGTTGCGATACTTGTTGAACCAGTAGTGGTTGTTGCAGCAGCAGCAGTTGTTGCTTCAGCTAATGTTGCAACAGGTGTCATTGTTGCCACTGTTGTTGTCAGAGCCTGTGTTGTTGTTTCAGCTGTTTTTGTTTGAGTAGGTATTGTTGGAGCTGTTGTGACAGTTGTTGTGACTGTTGTTGTTTGAGCTTTTGTCGCTGTTGCAGCAACTGTTGTTGTTTGAGCAGGTGTTGTTGTTGGAGCTGTCGTTACTGCTGGTGTTTGAGCTGTTGTTGTCGCAGCAGGTGTTGTTGCAGCAGTTGTTGTGGATGCGACTGTTGTTGTCGGAGCCAGTGTTGTTGTTGGAGCTGCTGTTGTTCTTTTAGCTGTTGTTGTTGTCAGTCCTTTACCAGTTGTCTTTGAGATACTTGTAGAAGCAGTCGTAGTTGTTGCAGAAGATGTTGTTGCAGGAGGTGTAGTTGTTGCCACTGTTGTTGTCAGAGCCTGTGTTGGTATTTCAGCTGTTTTTGGTTGAGTAGGTAATGTTGGAGCTGTTGTGACATTTGTTGTGACTGTTGTTGTTTGAGCTGTTGTCGTTGTTGCAGCAGCTGTTATTGCAGCAGCTGTTGTGGATGCCGCTGCTGTTGTCAGAGCCAGCATTGTTGTTGGAGCTGCTGTTGTTGTTGCAGCTGTTGTTGTTGTCGGTCCTGCGGCAGTTGTTGTTGCGACACTTGTTGAACCAGTAGTAGTTGTTGCAGCATATGTTGTTGCAGCAGGTGTAGTTGTTGCCACTTTTGTTTTCAGAGCCTGTGTTGTTGTTTCAGCTGTTGTTGTTTGAGCAGGTGTTGTTGTTTCAGCTGGTTTTGGTTGAGTAGGTATTGTTGGAGCTGTTGTGACAGTTGTTGTGACTGTTGTTGTTTGAGCTGTTGTCGTTGTTGCAGCAGCTGTTATTGCAGCCGCTGTTGTGGATGCCGCTGCTGTTGTCAGAGTCAGTGTAGTTGTTGGAGCTGCTGTTGTTGTTGCAGCTGTTGTTGTTGTCGGTCCTGCGGCAGTTGTTGTCGCGACACTTGTTGAACCAGTAGTAGTTTTTGCAGCATATGTTGTTGCAGCAGGTGTAGTTGTTGCCACTGTTGTTTTCAGAGCCTGTGTTGTTGGTTCAGCTGTTGTTGTTTGAGCAGGTGTTGTTGTTGGAGCTGTCGTTACTGCTGGTGTTTGAGCTGTTGTTGTTGTCGCAGCAGGTGTTGTTGCAGCAGTTGTTGTGGATGCGACTGTTATTATCGGAGCCAGTGTTGTCGTTGGAGCTGCTGTTGTTACAACTGATGTTGTTGTCGATTTTAGAGCAGTTTTCGTTGTGACACTTGTTGAGCCAGTAGTAGGTGTTGGAGCAGATGTTGTTGCAGCAGCTGTTTTTGTTGCCACTGTTGTTGTCAGAGCCAGTGTTGTTGTTTCAGCTGTTGTTTTTTGAGCAGGCGTTGTCGTTGCAGCATGAGTTGTGGATGCGATTGTTTTTGTTTGAGGACCTCCTGTTGCTGTTGTCGGTCCTGCAACAGTTGTTGTTGCGATACTTGTTGAACCAGTAGTGGTTGTTGCAGCAGCAGCAGTTGTTGCTTCAGCTAATGTTGCAACAGGTGTCATTGTTGCCACTGTTGTTGTCAGAGCCTGTGTTGTTGTTTCAGCTGTTTTTGGTTGAGTAGGTATTGTTGGAGCTGTTGTGACAGTTGTTGTGACTGTTGTTGTTTGAGCTGTTGTCGTTGTTGCAGCAACTGTTGTTGTTTGAGCAGGTGTTGTTGTTGGAGCTGTCGTTCCTGCTGGTGTTTGAGCTGTTGTTGTTGTCGCAGCAGGTGTTGTTGCAGCAGTTGTTGTGGATACGACTGTTGTTGTCGGAGCTAGTGTTGTTGTTGGAGTCGCTGTTGTTGATGCAGCCGTTGTTGTTGTCGGTCCTGCAGCAGTTGTCCTTGCGACACTTGTTGAACCACTAGTAGTTGTTGCAGCAGATGTTGTTGCATCAGGTGTTGTGGATGCAGCTGTCGTTGTCAGAGCCAGTGTTGTTGTTGGAGCTGCTGTTGTTGTTGCAGCAGTTGTTGTTGTCAGTCCTTTAGCAGTTGTCTTTGAGATACTTGTAGAAGCAGTCGTAGTTGTTGCAGAAGATGTTGTTGCAGGAGGTGTAGTTGTTGCCACTGTTGTTTTCAGAGCCTGTGTTGTTGTTTCATCTGTTGTCGCTGTTGTTGCAGCTGTTGTTGTTTGAGTTGCTGTTGTTGTTGCAGCAGCTGTTGTTGCAGCAGGTGTTGTGAATGTGACTGCTGTTGTCAGAGCCAATGTTGTTGTTGGAGCTGCTGTTGTTGTTGCAGCTGTTGTTGTTGTCGTTCCTGCAGCAGTTGACGTTCCAACACCTGTTGAACCAGTAGCAGTAGTTTTTACTTCGGCTGTTGTTGCAACAGGTGTTGTTTCAGCTGCTGTGGATGCAGCTGTTGTTGTCAGAGCCAGTGTTGTTGTTGGAGCTGCTATTGTTGTTGCAGCTGTTGTTGTTGTCGTTCCTGCAGCAGTTGTCGTTGCAACACTTGTTGAACCAGTAGTAGTAGTAGTTTCTTCTGCTGTTGTTGCAACAGGTGTTGTTGCAGCAGGTGTTGCGGATGCGACTGCTGTTGTCAAAGCCGGTGTTGTTGTTGCAGCTGTTGTTGTCGTTGCCACTGTTGTTTCCCGAGCCTGTGTTGTTGTTTCAGCTGCTGTGGATGCAGCTGTTGTTGTTGTCGTTCCTGCAGCAGTTGTCATTGCAATACTTGTTGAACCAGTAGTAGTAGTTGTTGCCTGGGCTTTTGTTGCAGCAGGTGTTGCGGATGCGACTGCTGTTGTCAGAGCCAATGTTGTTGTTGGAGCTGCTTTTGTTGTTGGAGCTGTTGTTGTTGTCGTTCCTGCAGCAGTTGTCGTTCCAACACCTGTTGAACCAGTAGCAGTAGTTTTTACTTCGGCTGTTGTTGCAACAGGTGTTGTTTCAGCTGCAGTGGATGCAGCTGTTGTTGTCAGAGTCAGTGTTGTTGTTGGAGCTGCTATTGTTGTTGCAGCTGTTGTTGTTGTCCTTCCTGCAGCAGTTGTCGTTGCAACACTTGTTGAACCAGTAGTAGTAGTTGTTGTTTCTGCTGTTGTTGCAACAGGTGTTGTTGCAGCAGGTGTTGCGGATGCGACTGCTGTTGTCAAAGCCGGTGTTGTTGTTGCAGCTGTTGTTGTTGTTGCCACTGTTGTTTCCAGAACCTGTGTTGTTGTTTCAGCTGGTATGGATGCAGCTGTTGTTGTCAGAGCCAGTGTTGTTGTTGGAGCTGCTGTTGTTGTTGCAGCTGTTGTTGTTGTTGCTGCAGCAGTTGTCGTTGCAACACTTGTTGAACTAGTCGTAGCTATTGAGGCAGATGTTGTTGCAGCAGGTGTTGTTGTTGCCACTGTTGTTTCCAGAGCCTGTATTGTTGTTTCAGCTGGTGTGGATGCAGCTGTTGTTGTCAGAGCCAGTGTTGTTGTTGGAGCTGCTGTTGTTGTTGCAGCTGTTGTTGTTGTCGGTCCTGCAGCAGTTGTCGTTGCAACATTTGTTGAACGAGTCGTAGTTATTGAGGCAGATGTTGTTGCAGCAGGTGTTGTTATTGCCACTGTTGTTTCCAGAGCCTGTGTTGTTGTTTCAGCTGCTGTGGATGCAGCTGTTGTTAGAGCCAGTGTTGTTGTTGAAGCTGCTGTTGTTGTTGCAGCTGTTGTTGTTGTTGTTGTTCCTGCAGCAATTGTCGTTGCAACACTAGTTGAACCAGTAGCAGTAGTAGTTTCTTCTGCTGTTGTTGCAACAGGTGTTGTTGCAGCAGGTGTTGCGGATGCGACTGCTGTTGTCAAAGCCGGTGTTGTTGTTGCAGCTGTTGTTGTCGTTGCCACTGTTGTTTCCCGAGCCTGTGTTGTTGTTTCAGCTGCTGTGGATCCAGCTGTTGTTGTCAGAGCCAGTGTTGTTGTTGAAGCTGCTGTTGTTGTTGCAGCTGTTGTTGTTGTCGTTCCTGCAGCAGTTGTCATTGCAATACTTGTTGAACCAGTAGTAGTAGTTGTTGCCTGGGCTGTTGTTGCAGCAGGTGTTGCGGATGCGACTGCTGTTGTCAGAGCCAATCTTGTTGTTGGAGCTGCTGTTGTTGTTGCAGCTGGTGTTGGTGTCGTTCCTGCAGCAGTTGTCGTTCCAACACCTGTTGAACCAGTAGCAGTAGTTTTTACTTCGGCTGTTGTTGCAACAGGTGTTGTTTCAGCTGCTGTGGATGCAGCTGTTGTTGTCAGAGCCAGTGTTGTTGTTGGAGCTGCTATTGTTGTTGCAGCTGTTGTTGTTGTCGTTCCTGCAGCAGTTGTCGTTGCAACACTTGTTGAACTAGTAGTAGTAGTTGTTGTTTCTGCTGTTGTTGCAACAGGTGTTGTTGCAGCAGGTGTTGCGGATGCGACTGCTGTTGTCAAAGCCGGTGTTGTTGTTGCAGCTGTTGTTGTTGTTGCCACTGTTGTTTCCAGAACCTGTGTTGTTGTTTCAGCTGGTATGGATGCAGCTGTTGTTGTCAGAAACAGTGTTGTTGTTGGAGCTGCTATCTTTGTTGCAGCTGTTGTTGTTGTCGTTCCTGCAGCAGTTGTCATTGCAACACTTGTTGAACCAGTAGTAGTAGTTGTTGCTTCTGCTGTTGTTGTTGCAGCTGTTGTTGTTGTTGGTGCTGCAGCAGTTGTCGTTGCAACACTTGTTGAACTAGTCGTAGCTATTGAGGCAGATGTTGTTGCAGCAGGTGTTGTTGTTGCCACTGTTGTTTCCAGAGCCTGTATTGTTGTTTCAGCTGGTGTGGATGCAGCTGTTGTTGTCAGAGCCAGTGTTGTTGTTGGAGCTGCTGTTGTTGTTGCAGCTGTTGTTGTTGTCGGTCCTGCAGCAGTTGTCGTTGCAACATTTGTTGAACGAGTCGTAGTTATTGAGGCAGATGTTGTTGCAGCAGGTGTTGTTATTGCCACTGTTGTTTCCAGAGCCTGTGTTGTTGTTTCAGCTGCTGTGGATGCAGCTGTTGTTGTCAGAGCCAGTGTTGTTGTTGAAGCTGCTGTTGTTGTTGCAGCTGTTGTTGTTGTTGTTCCTGCAGCAGTTGTCGTTGCAACACTAGTTGAACCAGTAGCAGTAGTTGTTGCTTCGGCTGTTGTTGCAGCAGGTGTTGCGGATGCGACTGCTGTTGTCAGAGCCAATGTTGTTGTTGTCGTTCCTGCAGCAATTGTCGTTCCAACACTTGTTGAACCAGTAGCAGTAGTTGTTGCTTCGGTTGTTCTTGCAACAGGTGTTGTTTCAGCTGCTGTGGATGCAGCTGTTGTTGTCAGAGCCAGTGTTGTTGTTGGAGCTGCTGTTGTTGTTGCAGCTGTTGTTGTTGTCGTTCCTGCAGCAGTTGTCATTGAAACAGTTGTTGAACCAGTAGTAGTAGTTGTTGCTTCTGCTGTTGTTGCAACAGGTGTTGCTGTAGCAGGTGTTGCGGATGCGACTGCTGTTGTCAGAGCCAGTGTTGTTGCTGGAGCTGCTGTTGTTGTTGCAGCTGTTGTTGTTGTCGTTCCTGCAGCAGTTGTCATTGAAATACCTGTTGAACCAGTAGTAGTAGTTGTTGCTTCTGCTGTTGTTGCAACAGGTGTTGTTGCAGCAGGTGTTGCGGATGCAACTGCTGTTGTCAGAGCCAGTGTTGTTGTTGGAGCTGCTGTTGTTGTTGCAGCTGTTGTTGTTGTCGGTCCTGCAGCAGTTGTCGTTGCAACACTTGTTGAACTAGTCTTAGTTATTGAGGCAGATGTTGTTGCAGCAGGTGTTGTTGTTGCCACTGTTGTTTCCAGAGCCTGTGTTGTTGTTTCAGCTGCTGTGGATGCAGCTGTTGTTGTCAGAGCCAGTGTTGTTGTTGGAGCTGCTGTTGTTGTTGCAGCTGTTGTTGTTGTCGTTCCTGCAGCAGTTGTCGTTGCAACACTTGTTGAACCAGTAGCAGTAGTTGTTGCTTTGGCTGTTGTTGCAGCAGGTTTTACGGATGCGACTGCTGTTGTCAGAGCCAATGTTGTTGTTGGAGCTGCTGTTGTTGTTGCAGCTGTTGTTGTTGTCGTTCCTGCAGCAGTTGTCGTTCCAACACTTGTTGAACCAGTAGTAGTAGTTGTTGCTTCGGCTGTTGTTGCAACAGGTGTTGTTGCAGCAGGTGTTGCGGATGCGACTGCTGTTGTCAGATCCAGTGTTGTTTTTGGAGCTGCTGTTGTTGTTGCAGCTGTTGTTGTTGTCGGTCCTGCAGCAGTTGGCGTTGCATCACTTGTTGAACTCGTTGTAGTTGTTGCAGCAGGTATTGTTATTGTCACTGTTGTTTTCAGAGCCTGTGTTGTTGTTTCAGCTGTTGTTGTTCGAGCACGTATTGCTGCTGGAGCTTTTGTCACACTTTTAGCTGTTGTTCTTTGAACTGTTGTTGTTTCAGCAGGTGTTCTGGATGTGACTGTTGTTGTCAGAGCCAATGTTGTTTTTGGAGCTGCTGTTGTTGTTGTGACACTTGTTGAACCATTAGTAGTCGTTGTTGCTTCTGTCGTTGTTGCAGCAGGTGTCGTTGTTGCCACTGTTGTCAGGCCGTGGGTTGTTTTTGGAGATGCGGTTGTTGTTGCGGCACTTTTTGAGCCAGTAGAGGTTGTTGCAGCAGATGTTGTTGCAGCAGGTGTCGTTGTTGCCACTGTTGTTTCCAGAGCATGTATTGTCGTTTCAGGTGCTTCTGGTTGAGCAGGTGTTGTTGTTGAAACTGTTGCGACTGTTGTTGTAGCTGTTGTTGTTTGAGCTGTGGTCGTTGTTGCAGCAGCTGTTGTTGCAGCAGGTGTTGTGGATGCGGCTGCCTTTGTCAGAGCCTGTGTTGTTGTTTCAACTGTTGTTGTTTGAGCAGGTGTTGTTGCTGTGTAAATGAGGTAAAAAGAACAAACAAAACATTGATTTCACAAATTGTTATACAACTTTAAAATAATTTGATCAAGTAGCACTCATTATTGCTTACTTATATCAGCGACGCTTATGGAGCTTTCGATGATGTCAAATCCGTCAACATCTGGAGCCGCATTTATCAAAACACTTGCAATCTCAGCGTTATCAGGAACATCTGTGCTTTCAAAGCTAAGGGTTATTTCATTGATGATTGATCCATTTCTGCAGAGGGAGCAAAAAAAAACCACTTAGATCGAAACATCAGTTTTAGGCCACTATTCTTAAAATGTAACAATGCAAGTCTTAAATTACCTAAATGACACCACATCCAAGGACTTGAAAGAAGTATATTCCATTTTGTATGAAGGTTCAAGCTGCCAAAAAAGGAAACAACATTTATTTAAGCTGTATTCACCCTGTTTGTATTTCACTTCTGTACTGTATTCTCATAGCTTTGTTTTGTAATGTTTATTTGTTTGGGTGTGAGACTTACCTGTGTCTTTATCAGTGTTGCCCTATTTTTGAAGGCTGCAGATGTTTTATTGAGCAAGTCACGAGTAAATGTGGCACGGGATTTGAATGTCACTCTTGTTGTTGTCAGAGCAGGTGTTGTTGTTAGAGCTATTGTTGTTGTTTGACCTATGTTGGTTCTTGCAGCAGTTGTTTCTGTAACATTTGCTGAACCAGTAGTTGCTGTTGATTCTGTTGTGACTGTTTTTGCAGAAGCTGTTGTTGCAGCAACTGTTGAAACAGGTGTTGTGGGTGCGACTGTTGTTGTCAGAGCCACTGTTGATGTCGGAGCTGCTGTTGTTGTTGCAACTGTTGTTTTCAGAGCCTGGATTGTTGTTGCAGCTGTTATTGTCATTGTTCCTGCAGCAGTTGTCGTTGCGACACTTGTTAAACCAGTCGTAGTTATTGCAGCAGATGTTGTTGCAGCAGGTGTTGTTGTTGCCACAGTTTTTTTCAGAGCCTCTGTTGTTGTTTCAGCAGTTGTTGTTTGAGCAGGTGTTGTTTTTGAAGCTGTTGTTGTCGTTGTTGCAGCAGGTGTTGTTGTCAGACCTGCAGTAGTTGCAACACTTGTTGAACCAGTCGTAGTTGTTGAGGCAGATGTTGTTGCAGCAGGTATTGTTTGAGCTCTTTGAGGGGTTGTTGCTGTTGCAGCAGCTGTTGATCCAGCAGGTGTTGTGGATGCAACTGTTGTTGTCACAGCCAGTGTTGTTGTTGGAGCTGCTGTTATTGTTGTCGATCCTGCAGCAGGTGTCCTTACTTCTCTTGTTGAACCAGTTGTAGTCGTTGTAGCTTCTGCTGTTTTTGCAGCAGGTGACCTTGTTGCCATTTTTGGTGTCAGATCCTGTGTTGTTGTTTGAGCTGTTGTTGTTTGAGCTCTTGTTGTTGTTGCAGCAGCTGTTGTCGCAGCAGGTTTTGTGGATTCGACTGTTGTTGTCAGAGCCAGTGTTGTTGTTGGAGCTGCTGTTATTGTTGTAGCTATTGTTGTTGTCGTTCCTGCAGCAGTTGTCGTTGCAACACTTGTTGAACCAGTCGTACTTGTTATTGCTTCTGCTGTTTTTGAAGCAGGTGTCGTTGTAACCTGTGTTGCTGTTTGCGCTGTTTTTGGTTGAGCAGGTGTTGTTGTTGGAGCTGTTGTGACTGTTTTCCTAGCTGTAGTTGTCTGACCTGTTGTCTTTGTTGCGGCATCTGTTGTTGCAGCAGGTGTTGCAGATTCGACTGCTGTTGTCAGAGAGAGTGTTGTTTTTGGAGCTGCTGTTGTTGTTGCAGCTGTTGTTGTTGTCGTTCCTGCAGCAGTTGTCATTGCAATGCTTTTTGAACCAGTAGTAGCAGTTGTTGCTTCAGTTGTTGTTGCAGCAGGGATCATTGTTGCCAGTGCTGTTAGATCCTGTATTGTCGTTTCAGCTGTTGTTGTTTGAGCAGGTGTCGTTGGTGAAGCTGTTGTTGTTGTTGTTCCTGCAGGTATTGTTTTTGTTGTTGCAGCAGTTGCAACACTTGTTGAATCAGTCGTAGTTGTTGAGACAGATTTTGTTGCAGCATTTGATGTTGTTGGAGCTGGTGTTGTTTGAGGGGTTATTTCTGATGCAGCAGGTGTTGTTCCAGCAGGTGTTGTGGATGCAACTGTTGTTGTCAGAGCCAGTGTTGCTGTTGGAGCTGCTGTTGTTGTTGCAGCTGTATTTGTTGTCGTTCCTGCAGCAATTGTCGTTGCAACACTTGTTGAACCAGTAGTAGTAGTTGTTGCTTCTGCTGTTGTTGCAGCAGGTGTTGCGGATGTGACTGCTGTTGTCAGAGCCAGTGTTCTTGTTGAAGCTGCTGTTGTTGTTGCAGCTGTTGTTGTTGTCGGTCCTGCAACAGTTGTCGTTGCAACACTTGTTGATCTTGTCGTAGTTATTGAGGCAGATGTTGTTGCAGCAGGTGTTGTTGTTGCCACTGTTGTTTCCAGAGCCTGTGTTGTTGTTTTAGCTGGTGTGGATGCAGCTGTTGTTGTCAGAGCCAGTATTGTTGTTGGAGCTGCTGTTGTTGTTGCAGCTGTTGTTGTTGTCGGTCCAGCAGCAGTTGTCGTTCCAACACTTGTTGAACTAGTCGTAGTTATTGACGCAGATGTTGTTGCAGCAGGTGTTGTTGTTGCCACTGTTGTTTCCAGAGCCTGTGTTGTTGTTTCAGCTGCTGTGGATGCAGCTGTTGTTGTCAGAGCCAGGGTTGTTGTTGGAGCTGCTGTTGTTGTTGCAGCTGTTGTTGTTGTCGTTCCTGCAGCAGTTGTCGTTGCAACACTTGTTGAACCAGTAGTAGTAGTTGTTGCTTCTGCTGTTGTTGCAACAGGTGTTGTTGCAGCAGGTGTTGCGGATGCGACTGCTGTTGTCAAAGCCGGTGTTGTTGTTGCAGCTGTTGTTGTTGTCGGTCCTGCAGCAGGTCTCGTTGCAACACTTGTTAAACTTGTCGTAGTTATTGTGGCAGATGTTGTTGCAGCAGGTGTTGCGGATGCGACTGCTGTTGTCAGAGCCAGTGTTGTTGTTGGAGCTGCTGTTGTTGTTGCAGCTGTTGTTGATGTCGTTCCTACAGCAGTTGTCGTTCCAACACTTGTTGAACCAGTAGTAGTAGTTGTTGCTTCGGCTGTTGATGCAATAGGTGTTGCGGATGCGACTGCTGTTGTCAGAGCCAGTGTTGTTGTTGGAGCTGCTGTTGTTGTTGCAGCTGTTGTTGATGTCAGTCCTGCAGCAGTTGTCGTTGCAACACTTGTTGAACTCGTCGTAGTGATTGAGGGAGATGTTGTTGCAGCAGGTGTTGTTGTTGCCACTGTTGTTTCCAGAGCCTGTGTTGTTGTTTCAGCTGCTGTGGATGCAGCTGTTGTTGTCAGATCCAGTGTTGTTGTTGGAGCTCCTGTTGTTGTTGCAGCTGTTGTTGTTGTCGTTCCTGGAGCAGTTGTCGTTGAAACACTTGTTGAACCAGTAGTAGTAGTTGTTGCTTCTGCTGTTGTTGCAACAGGTGTTGTTGTAGCAGGTGTTGCGGATGCGACTGCTGTTGTCAGAGCCAGTGTTGTTGTTGGAGCAGCTGTTGTTGTTGCAGTTGTTGTTGTCGGTCCTGCAGCAGTTGTTGTTGCAACACTTGTTGAACTCGTCGTAGTCATTGAGGCAGATGTTGTTGCAGCAGGTGTTGTTGTTGCCACTGTTGTTTCGAGAGCCTGTATTGTTGTTTCAGCTGTTGTGGATGCAGCTGTTGTTGTCAGAGCCAGTGTAGTTGTCGGTGCTGCAGCAGTTGTCGTTGCAACACTTGTTGAACTGCTCTTCGTTATTGAGGCAGATGTTGTTGCAGCAGGTGTTGTTGTTGCCACTGTTGTTTCCAGAGCCAGTGTAGTTGTTGGAGCTGCTGTTGTTGTTGCAGCTGTTGTTGTCAGTCCTGCAGCAGTTGTTGTTGCAACACTTGTTGAACTCGTCATAGTCATTGAGGCAGATGTTGTTGCAGCAGGTGTTGTTGTTGCCACTGTTGTTTCCAGAGCCTGTATTGTTGTTTCAGCTGTTGTGGATGCAGCTGTTGTTGTCAGAGCCAGTGTTGTTGTTGGAGCTGCTGTTGTTGTTGCAGCTGTTGTTGTTGTCGTTGGTGCAGCAGTTGTCATTGAAACACTTGTTGAACCAGTAGTAGTAGTTGTTGCTTCTGCTGTTGTTGCAACAGGTGTGGTTGCAGCAGGTGTTGCGGATGCGACTGCTGTTGTCAGAGCCAGTGTAGTTGTTGGAGCTGCTGTTGTTGTTGCAGCTGTTGTTGTTGTCGGTCCTGCAGCAGTTGTCGTTGCAACATTTGTTGAACTCGTCGTAGTTATTGAGGCAGATGTTGTGACAGCAGGTGTTGTTATTGCCACTGTTGTTTCCAGAGCCTGTGTTGTTGTTTCAGCTGCTGTGGATGCAGCTGTTGTTGTCAGAGCCAGTGTTGTTGTGGGAGCTACTGTTGTTGTTGCAGCTGTTGTTGTTGTTGTCGGTCCTGCAGCAGTTGTCGTTGCAACACTAGTTGAACCAGTAGCAGTAGTTGTTGCTTCGGCTGTTGTTGCAGCAGGTGTTGTTGTTGCCACTGTTGTTTCCAGAGCCTGTGTTGTTGTTTTAGCTGGTGTGGATGCAGCTGTTGTTGTCAGAGCCAGTATTGTTGTTGGAGCTGCTGTTGTTGTTGCAGCTGTTGTTGTTGTCGTTGGTGCAGCAGTTGTCGTTGCAACACTTGTTGAACCAGTAGTAGTAGTTGTTGCTTCTGCTGTTGTTGCAACAGGTGTGGTTGCAGCAGGTGTTGCGGATGCGACTGCTGTTGTCAGAGCCAGTGTAGTTGTTGGAGCTGCTGTTGTTGTTGCAGCTGTTGTTGTTGTCGGTCCTGCAGCAGTTGTCGTTGCAACACTTGTTGAACTACTCTTAGTTATTGAGGCAGATGTTGTTGCAGCAGGTGTTGTTGCCAATGTTGTTTCCAGAGCCTGTGTTGTTGTTTCAGCTGCTGTGGATGCAGCTGTTGTTGTCAGAGCCAGTGTTGTTGTTGGAGCTGCTGTTGTTGTTGCAGCTGTTGTTGTTGTCGTTGGTGCAGCAGTTGTCATTGAAACACTTGTTGAACCAGTAGTAGTAGTTGTTGCTTCTGCTGTTGTTGCAACAGGTGTTGTTGTAGCAGGTGTTGCGGATGCGACTGCTGTTGTCAGAGCCAGTGTTGTTGTTGGAGCAGCTGTTGTTGTTGCAGTTGTTGTTGTCGGTCCTGCAGCAGTTGTTGTTGCAACACTTGTTGAACTCGTCGTAGTCATTGAGGCAGATGTTGTTGCAGCAGGTGTTGTTGTTGCCACTGTTGTTTCGAGAGCCTGTATTGTTGTTTCAGCTGTTGTGGATGCAGCTGTTGTTGTCAGAGCCAGTGTTGTTGTTGGAGCTGCTGTTGTTGTTGCAGCTGTTGTTGTTGTTGTTGGTGCAGCAGTTGTCATTGAAACACTTGTTGAACCAGTAGTAGTAGTTGTTGCTTCTGCTGTTGTTGCAATAGGTGTTGCGGATGCGACTGCTGTTGTCAGAGCCAGTGTTGTTGTTGGAGCAGCTGTTGTTGTTGCAGCTGTTGTTGTTGTCGTTGGTGCAGCAGTTGTCATTGAAACACTTGTTGAACCAGTAGTAGTAGCTGTTGCTTCTGCTGTTGTTGCAGCAGGTGTTGTTGCAGCAGGTGTTGCGGATGCGACTGCTGTTGTCAGAGCCAGTGTAGTTGTTGGAGCTGCAGCAGTTGTCGTTGCAACACTTGTTGAACTGCTCTTCGTTATTGAGGCAGATGTTGTTGCAGCAGGTGTTGTTGTTGCCACTGTTGTTTCCAGAGCCTGTGTAGTTGTTGGAGCTGCTGTTGTTGTTGCAGTTGTTGTTGTCGGTCCTGCAGCAGTTGTCGTTGCAACACTTGTTGAACTCGTCGTAGTTATTGAGGCAGATGTTGTTGCAGCAGGTGTTGTTGTTGCCACTGTTGTTTCCAGAGCCTGTGTTGTTGTTTCAGCTGTTGTGGATGCAGCTGTTGTTGTCAGAGCCAGTGTTGTTGTTGGAGCTGCTGTTGTTGTTGCAGCTGTTGTTGTTGTCGTTGGTGCAGCAGTTGTCATTGAAACACTTGTTGAACCAGTAGTAGTAGTTGTTGCTTCTGCTGTTGTTGCAGCAGGTGTTGCGGATGCGACTGCTGTTGTCAGAGCCAGTGTAGTTGTTGGAGCTGCTGTTGTTGTTGTAGCTGTTGTTGTTGTCGGTCCTGCAGCAGTTGTCGTTGCAACACTTGTTGAACTACTCTTAGTTATTGAGGCAGATGTTGTTGCAACAGGTGTTGTTGTTGCCACTGTTGTTTCCAGAGCCTGTGTTGTTGTTTCAGCTGCTGTGGATGAAGCTGTTCTTGTCAGAGCCAGTGTTGTTGTTGGAGCTGCTGTTGTTATTGCAGCTGTTGTTGTTGTCGTTCCTGCAGCAGTTGTCTTTCCAACACTTGTTGAACCAGTAGTAGTAGTTGTTGCTTCGGCTGTTGTTGCAATAGGTGTTGTTTCAGCTGCTGTGGATGCAGCTGTTGTTGTCAGAGCCAGGGTTGTTGTTGGAGCTGCTGTTGTTGTTGCAGCTGTTGTTGTTGTCGTTCCTGCAGCAGTTGTCGTTGCAACACTTGTTGAACCAGTAGTAGTAGTTGTTGCTTCTGCTGTTGTTGCAACAGGTGTTGTTGCAGCAGGTGTTGCGGATGCGACTGCTGTTGTCAAAGCCGGTGTTGTTGTTGCAGCTGTTGTTGTTGTCGGTCCTGCAGCAGTTCTCGTTGCAACACTTGTTAAACTTGTCGTAGTTATTGTGGAAGATGTTGTTGCAGCAGGTGTTGCGGATGCGACTGCTGTTGTCAGAGCCAGTGTTGTTGTTGGAGCTGCTGTTGTTGTTGCAGCTGTTGTTGATGTCGTTCCTACAGCAGTTGTCGTTCCAACACTTGTTGAACCAGTAGTAGTAGTTGTTGCTTCGGCTGTTGTTGCAATAGGTGTTGCGGATGCGACTGCTGTTGTCAGAGCCAGTGTTGTTGTTGGAGCTGCTGTTGTTGTTGCAGCTGTTGTTGATGTTCCTGCAGCAGTTGTCGTTGCAACACTTGTTGAGCGCGTTGTAGTTATTGAGGCAGATGTTGTTGCAGCAGGTGTTGTTGTTGCCACTGTTGTTTCGAGAGCCTGTATTGTTGTTTCAGCTGTTGTGGATGCAGCTGTTTTTTCCAGAGCCTGTGTTGTTGTTGGAGCTGCTGTTGTTGTTGCAGCTGTTGTTGTCGTTCCTGCAGCAGTTGTCGTTGCAACACTTGTTGAACCAGTAGTAGTAGTTGTTGCTTCTGCTGTTGTTGCAACAGGTGTTGTTGCAGCAGGTGTTGGGGATGCGACTGCTGTTGTCAGAGCCAGTGTTGTTGTTGGAGCTGCTGTTGTTGTTCCAGCTGTTGTTGTTGTCAGTCCTGCAGCAGTTGTCGTTGCAACACTTGTTGAAGTCGTCGTAGTGATTGAGGGAGATGTTGTTGCAGCAGGTGTTGTTGTTGCCACTGTTGTTTCCAGAGCCTGTGCTGTCGTTTCAGCTGCTGTGGACACAGCAGGTGTGGTTGCAGCAGGTGTTGCGGATGCGACTGCTGTTGTCAGAGCCAGTGTAGTTGTCGGTGCTGCAGCAGTTGTCGTTGCAACACTTGTTGAACTACTCTTCGTTATTGAGGCAGATGTTGTTGCAGCAGGTGTTGTTGTTGGAGCTGCTGTTGTTCTTGCAGCTGTTGTTGTCGTCGTTCCTGCAGCAGTTGTCATTGCAACACTTGTTGAACCAGTCGTAGTAGTTGTTGCTGCTGTTGTTGTTGCAACAGGTGTTGTTGCAGCAGGTGTTGCGGATGTGACTGCTGTTGTCAGAGCCAGTGTTGTTGTTGGAGCTGCTGTTGTTGTTGTCAGTCCTGCAGCAGTTGTCGTTGCAACACTTGTTGATCTTGTCGTAGTTATTGAGGCAGATGTTGTTGCAGCAGGTGTTGTTGTTGCCGCTGTTGTTTCCAGAGCCTGTGTTGTTATTTTAGCTGGTGTGGATGCAGCTGTTGTTGTCAGAGCCAGTATTGTTGTACGAGCTGCTGTTGTTGTTGCAGCTGTTGTTGTTGTCGGTCCAGCAGCAGTTGTCGTTCCAACACTTGTTGAACTAGACGTAGTTATTGACGCAGATGTTGTTGCAGCAGGTGTTGTTGTTGCCACTGTTGTTTCCAGAGCCTGTGTTGTTGTTTCAGCTGTTGTGGATGCAGCTGTTCTTGTCAGAGCCAGTGTTGTTGTTGGAGCTGCTGTTGTTATTGCAGCTGTTGTTGTTGTCGTTCCTGCAGCAGTTGTCATTCCAACACTTGTTGAACCAGTAGTAGTAGTTGTTGCTTCTGCTGTTGTTGCAACAGGTGTTGTTGCAGCAGGTGTTGCGGATGCGACTGCTGTTGTCAGAGCCAGTGTAGTTGTCGGTGCTGCAGCAGTTGTCGTTGCAACACTTGTTGAACTACTCTTCGTTATTGAGGCAGATGTTGTTGCAGCAGGTGTTGTTGTTGCCACTGTTGTTTCCAGAGCCTGTGTTGTTGTTGGAGCTGCTGTTGTTCTTGCAGCTGTTGTTGTCGTCGTTCCTGCAGCAGTTGTCGTTGCAACACTTGTTGAACCAGTCGTAGTAGTTGTTGCTTCTGCTGTATTTGCAACAGGTGCTGTTGCAGCAGGTGTTGCGGATGCGACTGCTGTTGTCAGAGCCAGTGTAGTTGTTGGAGCTGCTGTTGTTGTTGCAGTTGTTGTTGTCGGTCCTGCAGCAGTTGTCGTTGCAACACTTGTTGAACTCGTCGTAGTTATTGAGGCAGATGTTGTTGCAGGAGGTGTTGTTGTTGCCACTGTTGTTTCCAGAGCCTGTATTGTTGTTTCAGCTGTTGTGGATGCAGCTGTTGTTGTCAGAGCCAGTGTTGTTGTTGGAGCTGCTGTTGTTGTTGCAGCTGTTGTTGTTGTCGTTGGTGCAGCAATTGTCATTGAAACACTTGTTGAACCAGTAGTAGTAGTTGTTGCTTCTGCTGTTGTTGCAACAGGTGTTGTTGTAGCAGTTGTTGCGGATGCGACTGCTGTTGTCAGAGCCAGTGTTGTTGTTGGAGCTGCTGTTGTTGTTGCAGCTGTTGTTGTTGTAGGTCCTGCAGCAGTTGTCGTTGAAACACTTGTTGAACCAGTCGTAGTAGTTGTTGCTGCTGTTGTTGTTGCAACAGGTGTTGTTGCAGCAGGTGTTGCGGATGTGACTGCTGTTGTCAGAGCCAGTGTTGTTGTTGGAGCTGCTGTTGTTGTTGTCAGTCCTGCAGCAGTTGTCGTTGCAACACTTGTTGATCTTGTCGTAGTTAGTGAGGCAGATGTTGTTGCAGCAGGTGTTGTTGTTGCCGCTGTTGTTTCCAGAGCCTGTGTTGTTATTTTAGCTGGTGTGGATGCAGCTGTTGTTGTCAGAGCCAGTATTGTTGTTGGAGCTGCTGTTGTTGTTGCAGCTGTTGTTGTTGTCGGTCCAGCAGCAGTTGTCGTTCCAACACTTGTTGAACTAGACGTAGTTATTGACGCAGATGTTGTTGCAGCAGGTGTTGTTGTTGCCACTGTTGTTTCCAGAGCCTGTGTTGTTGTTTCAGCTGCTGTGGATGCAGCTGTTCTTGTCAGAGCCAGTGTTGTTGTTGGAGCTGCTGTTGTTATTGCAGCTGTTGTTGTTGTCGTTCCTGCAGCAGTTGTCATTCCAACACTTGTTGAACCAGTAGTAGTAGTTGTTGCTTCTGCTGTTGTTGCAACAGGTGTTGTTGCAGCAGGTGTTGCGGATGCGACTGCTGTTGTCAGAGCCAGTGTAGTTGTCGGTGCTGCAGCAGTTGTCGTTGCAACACTTGTTGAACGTCTCTTCGTTATTGAGGCAGATGTTGTTGCAGCAGGTGTTGTTGTTGCCACTGTTGTTTCCAGAGCCTGTGTTGTTGTTGGAGCTGCTGTTGTTCTTGCAGCTGTTGTTGTCGTCGTTCCTGCAGCAGTTGTCGTTGCAACACTTGTTGAACCAGTCGTAGTAGTTGTTGCTTCTGCTGTTGTTGCAACAGGTATTGTTGCAGCAGGTGTTGCGAATGCGACTGCTGTTGTCAGAGCCAGTGGAGTTGTCGGTGCTGCAGCAGTTGTTGTTGCAACACTTGTTAAACTACTTTTAGTTATTGAGGCAGATGTTGTTGCAGCAGGTGTTGTTGTTGCCACTGTTGTTTCCAGAGCCTGTGTTGTTGTTTCAGCTGCTGTGGATGCAGCTGTTGTTGTCAGAGCCAGTTTTGTTGTTGGAGCTCCTGTTGTTGTTGCAGCTGTTGTTGTTGTCGTTGGTGCAGCAGTTGTCATTGAAAAACTTGTTGAACCAGTAGTAGTAGTTGTTGCTTCTGCTGTTGTTGCAACAGGTGTGGTTGCAGCAGGTGTTGCGGATGCGACTGCTGTTGTCAGAGCCAGTGTTGTTGTTGGAGCTGCTGTTGTTGTTGCAGCTGTTGTTGTTGTCAGTCTTGCAGCAGTTGTCGTTGCAACACTTGTTGAACTCGTCGTAGTGATTGAGGGAGATGTTGTTGCAGCAGGTGTTGTTGTTGCCACTGTTGTTTCCAGAGCCTGTGTTGTTGTTGGAGCTGCTGTTGTTGTTGCAGCTGTTGTTGTTGTCGTTGGTGCAGCAGTTGTCGTTGCAACACTTGTTGAACCAGTCGTAGTAGTTGTTGCTTCTGCTGTTGTTGCAACAGGTGTTTTTGCAGCAGGTGTTGGGGATGCGACTGCTGTTGTCAGAGCCAGTGTTGTTGTTGGAGCTGCTGTTGTTGTTGCAGCTGTTGTTGTTGTCAGTCCTGCAGCAGTTGTCGTTGCAACACTTGTTGAACTCGTCGTAGTGATTGAGGGAGATGTTGTTGCAGCAGGTGTTGTTGTTGCCACTGTTGTTTCCAGAGCCTGTGTTGTTGTTTCAGCTGCTGTGGATGCAGCTGTTGTTGTCAGAGCCAGTGTTGTTGTTGGAGCTCCTGTTATTGTTGCAGCTGTTGTTGTTGTCGTTCGTGCAGTAGTTGTCATTGAAACACTTGTTGAACCAGTAGTAGTAGTTGTTGCTTCTGCTGTTGTTGCAACAGGTATTGTTGCAGCAGGTGTTGCGAATGCGACTGCTGTTGTCAGAGCCAGTGGAGTTGTCGGTGCTGCAGCAGTTGTCGTTGCAACACTTGTTGAACTACTTTTAGTTATTGAGGCAGATGTTGTTGCAGCAGGTGTTGTTGTTGCCACTGTTGTTTCCAGAGCCTGTGCTGTTGTTGGAGCTGCTGTTGTTGTTGCAGCTGTTGTTGTTGTCGTTGGTGCAGCAGTTGTCATTGAAACACTTCTTGAACCAGTAGTAGTAGTTGTTGCTTCTGCTGTTGCAACAGGTGTGGTTGCAGCAGGTGTTGCGGATGCGACCGCTGTTGTCAGAGCCAGTGTAGTTGTTGGAGCTGCTGTTGTTGTTGCAGTTGTTGTTGATGTCGGTCCTGCAGCAGTTGTTGTTGCAACACTTGTTGAACTCGTCGTAGTTATTGAGGCAGATGTTGTTGCATCAGGTGTTGTTTTTGCCACTGTTGTTTCCAGAGCCTGTGTTGTTGTTTCAGCTGTTGTTGATGCAGCTGTTGTTGTCAGAGCCAGTGTTGTTGTTGGAGCTGCTGTTGTTATTGCAGCTGTTGTTGTCGTTGGTGCAGTAGTTGTCATTGAAAAACTTGTTGAACCAGTAGTAGTAGTTGTTGCTTCTGCTGTTGTTGCAACAGGTGTGGTTGCAGCAGGTGTTGCGGATGCGACTGCTGTTGTCAGAGCCAGTGTAGTTGTTGGAGCTGCTGTTGTTGTTGCAGCTGTTGTTGTTGTCGGTCCTGCAGCAGTTGTCGTTGCAACACTTGTTGAACTCGTCGTAGTTATTGAGGCAGATGTTGTTGCAGCAGGTGTTGTTGTTGCCACTGTTGTTTCCAGAGCCTGTGTTGTTGTTTCAGCTGCTGTGGATGCGGCTGTTGTTGTCAGAGCCAGTGTTGTTGTTGGAGCTCCTGTTGTTGTTGCAGCTGTTGTTGTTGTCGTTGGTGCAGCAGTTGTCATTGAAACACTTGTTGAACCAGTAGTAGTAGCTGTTGCTTCTGCTGTTGTTGCAACAGATGTTGTTGCAGCAGGTGTTGCGGATGCGACTGCTGTTGTCAGAGCCAGTGTAGTTGTCGGTGCTGCAGCAGTTGTTGTTGCAACACTTGTTGAACTACTCTTCGTTATTGAGGCAGATGTTGTTGCAGCAGGTGTTGTTGTTGCCACTGTTGTTTCCAGAGCCTGTGTTGTTGTTGGAGCTGCTGTTGTTGTTGCAGCTGTTGTTGTTCTCGTTGGTGCAGCAGTTGTTGTTGCAACACTTGTTGAACCAGTCGTAGTAGTTGTTGCTTCTGCTGTTGTTGCAACAGGTGTTGTTGCAGCAGGTGTTGGGGATGCGACTGCTGTTGTCAGAGCCAGTGTTGTTGTTGGAGCTGCTGTTGTTGTTGCAGCTGTTGTTGTTGTCAGTCCTGCAGCAGTTGTCGTTGCAACACTAGTTGAACTCGTCGTAGTGATTGAGGGAGATGTTGTTGCAGCAGGTGTTGTTGTTGCCACTGTTGTTTCCAGAGCCTGTGTTGTTGTTTCAGCTGCTGTGGATGCAGCTGTTGTTGTCAGAGCCAGTGTTGTTGTTGGAGCTGCTGTTGTTGTTGCAGCTGTTGTTGTTGTCGTTGGTGCAGCTGTTGTCATTGAAACACTTGTTGAACCAGTAGTAGTAGTTGTTGCTTCTGCTGTTGTTGCAACAGGTGTGGTTGCAGCAGGTGTTGCGGATGCGACTGCTGTTGTCAGAGTTAGTGTATTTGTTGGAGCTGCTGTTGTTGTTGCAGCTGTTGTTGTTGTCGGTCCTGCAGCAGTTGTCTTTGCAACACTTGTTGAACTACGCTTAGTTATTGAGGCAGATGTTGTTGCAGCAGGTGTTGTTGTTGCCACTGTTGTTTCCAGAGCCTGTGTTGTTGTTTCAGCTGCTGTGGATTCAGCTGTTGTTCTCAGAGCCAGTGTTGTTGTTGGAGCTGCTGTTGTTGTTGCAGCTGTTGTTGTTGTCGTTGGTGCAGCAGTTGTCATTGAAACACTTGTTGAACCAGTAGTAGTAGTTGTTGCTTCTGCTGTTGTTGCAACAGGTGTGGTTGCAGCAGGTGTTGCGGATGCGTCTGCTGTTGTCAGAGCCAGTGTAGTTGTTGGAGCTGCTGTTGTTGTTGCAGCTGTTGTTGTTGTCGGTCCTGCAGCAGTTGTCGTTGCAACACTTGTTGAACTCGTCGTAGTTATTGAGGCAGATGTTGTTGCAGCAGGTGTTGTTGTTGCCACTGTTGTTTCCAGAGCCTGTGTTGTTGTTGGAGCTGCTGTTGTTGTTGCAGCTGTTGTTGTTGTCGTTGGTGCAGCAGTTGTCGTTGCAACACTTGTTGAACCAGTCGTAGTAGTTGTTGCTTCTGCTGTTGTTGCAACAGGTGTTGTTGCAGCAGGTGTTGGGGATGCGACTGCTGTTGTCAGAGCCAGTGTTGTTGTTGGAGCTGCTGTTGTTGTTGCAGCTGTTGTTGTTGTCAGTCCTGCAGCAGTTGTCGTTGCAACACTTGTTGAACTACTCTTGTTTATTGAGGCAGATGTTGTTGCAGCAGGTGTTGTTGCCACAGTTGTTTTCAGAGCCTGTGTTGTTGTTGGAACTGTTGTTGTTTGAGCTGTTGTTGTTGTTGCTTGAGCTGTTGTCGCAGCAGGTGTTGTGGATGCGACTGTTGTTGTCAGTGCCAGTGTTGCTCTAGGAGCTGCTGTTGTTGCAGCAACTGTTGTTTTCAGAGCCTGTGTTGTTGTTGCAGCTGTTGTTGTCATCGTTCCTGCAGCAGTTGTCGTTGCAACACTTGTTGAACCAGTAGTACTCGTTGTTGCTTGTGCTGTTATTGCAGCAGGTGTCGTTGTTGCCACTGCGGTCAGAGCTTGTGTTGTTGTTTCAGCTGTTGTTATTTGAACAGGTGTTGTTGATGGAACTGCTGTCATTGTTGTTGTTTGAGCTGTTGTGGTGACAGCAGGTGTTGTTTCAGCAGTTGTAGATGCGACTGTTGTTGTCAGAGCCTGTGTTGTTGTTGGCGATGCTGTGGTTTTTACAGCTGTTGTTGTTGTCAGTCCTGCAGCAGTTTTCGTGATGACGCTTGTTGAACCACTAGTCGCTGTTGCAGCAGATGTTGTTGCAGCAGGTGTCGTTGTTGCAACAGTTGTTTTCAGAGCCTGTGTTGTTGTTGGAGCTGTTGTTGTTTGAGCTGTTGTTGTTGTTGCAGCAGCTGTTGTTCCAGCAGGTGTTGTGGATGTAACTGTTGTTGTCAGAGCCAGTGTTGTTGTTGGAGGTGCTGTTGTTATTGCAGCTGTTGCTGTTGTCGGTCCTGCACCAGTTGTCATTGCAACATTTGTTGAACCAATTGTATTTGTTGTTGCTTCTGCTGTTGTTAGAGCAGGTGTCGTTGTTACCACTGATGTTGTCAGAGCCTGTATTGTTGTTTCAGCTGTTGTTGTTTGAGATGTTATTGTTGTTGCAGGAGCTGTTAATGCAGCAAGTGTGGATGCGTCTGTTGTTGTCAGAGCCAGTGTTGTTAGAGCTGCTGTTGTTGTTGCAGCTGTTGTTGGTGTCGGTGCTGTAGCAGTTGTCGTTGCCGCACTTGTTGAACCAGTCACAGTTGTTTCAGCAAATGTTGCAAAAGGTTTCGTTCTTGCAAATGTTGTCAAAGCCTGTGTTGTTGTTGTAGATGCTGTTGCTACAGCAGGTGTCGTTATTGCCACTGTTGTTGTCAGAGCCTGTGCTGTTGTTTCAGCTGTTGTTGTTTGAGCAAGTTTTGTTGTTGGAGCTGTTGTCACTGTTGTTGTTTGAGCTGTTGTTATCGCTGCAGCGGCTGTGGTTGCAGCAGTTGTTGCGGATGTGCCTGTTGTTGTCAGGGCCGGTGTTGTTGTTGGAGCTGTTGTTGTCTTCAGTCCTGTAGCAGTTGTTGTTGCGACACTTGTTAAACCATTTGTACTTGTTGCAGCAGATGTTGGTGTAGCAGGTGTCGTTGTTGCCACTGTTGTTTTCTGAGCCTGTGTTGTTGTTTCAGCTGTTGTCACTTTTGTTGCAGCTGTTGTTGTCTGAGCGGTTTTTGTTGTCCCCACAGCTGCTATTGTTATTACAGCTGTTGTTGTTGGTCCTGCAGCAGATGTTGTTGCAACACTTGTTGAACCAGTCATAGTTGTTGTTGTTGTTGCTTCAGCTGTTGTTGCAGCAGGTGTCATTGTTGTTGCTGTTGTTGTTGTCAGAGCTGGGTTTGTCGTTGAAGTTGTTTTTGTTTGAGCTGTTTTTGTTGTAGCAGCTAATGTCGTTGCAACACTTGTTGAATCAGCAGGTCTTGTTGTTTCATCTGTTGTTTTCAGAGCTGGTGTTGTTGATGGAGCCGTTGTCGTTGTTGCAGTTGTTGCTGTTGTTGTTGTAGAAGGTATTGTTGCTGTTGCTGTTGTTGTTGTTGGCGGTCCTGCAGCAGTTGCCGTTACCACACTTTTTGAACCAGTTATAGTTGTTCTTGCTTCTGCTGTTGATGTAGCAGGTGTCATTGTTCCTGCTGTTGTTGTCAGAGCCGTTGTTGTCACAGCATACGTTGTCTTTGCAGTAGAGTTTTCTGCAGTTGTCCATGTAATCGTCAAAACCACAACCACTACGAAAAAAAGAAGGAACATCTTCAGTCTTTGAAAATAACTATTTTGTAATTCTGATTACATGGCTTGCTAAAAGTCAGATTTAAAGTGGGACTAGGATCAGAGGCATCTACAATATGTAATGTCATAAATTTGTTGATGTCTTTTTTGCCTTGTGGATTAAGATAAACCGGGTCAAGATAGGTAGCTGAAGGAAAAGGGGGTTGAGGTAGCTCGATGAGAGAAAATGGGGTTAAGTGTGTTGAATGAGGGAAATGGGGGATCGAATGCTTTGGACGTCAAGATCTGTGGATGATGGAAAGGAGGTCGAGATCGGTGGATCAAAGGAAAGGGCAGTCCAGCATGGTGAATGAAGAAGAAAGGGGTGGGGGAGGGAGGTATAGAAGTGGAGGAGAGGGGGTCATATAAGGTTGTATAGATTCTGAACCATCTAGGGAGGTTTAGACTCAGAGTTTGGGTATGTCTCAATGAGTGCGCATCTCCAGTTGCACAGTTTAATTATCCCCAAAAAGCTTAACTGGGCTATGTGCTCGTCGGATATTGGATGGTGTGCTGATAAAGGGAGCAGGCAAAGGCGAACTCCACTACTGTGTCCCCTGTATCCGCTGGAATTTGAAGATCGAGGGTGTCTGAGTTGGGCTGCACTCGAGGGTATGGGAAGCTCCCTCGGTGCGGTGGAGGTGCAAATGTATGACTGAAAAAGTTGGCCAAGGTCAATGTAGGTGCCTGAAAGCATCTGCTGCCTGTGGAAACTTGAAATGGGTGAGAGTCATGTGGCTGAAAGTGGGGTGGATTGGAGGTGCTGCAGAAGCCAGAGTAAAGAGAGGAGGGTAGGAGGGCGAGGGAGGGGTCCATAGAAATGGAGGACATTGTGAGGATTGGCAGTGGGAGAACCCTGGCCTGAGGTGGCAGTGGCTCAGTGGCTTTTTCTTGCAGAGGCCAAGGGAAGCCAGGCTTCCTCACTTTTTTCAGAATATAATCATCATTTAATACACTTTAACAGTTTATGTAATCCTTCTGTGTTGTGTCTGTCGTGTCCTCCTTGTCTCTCTTCATTAATTATTGAGAGTTTCATGATGTGTAAAACAGCGCCCCTCTAAATGTTACGTGGTGAATGAGCGTTGAAAACATGTTACTGCACTCTGTTCTCTGTGGCTCGGTGAAAAAAAAAGAATGATTGACCAATCAGGTGAGGCTATTGTCACGACATTGCTCCCCTGTGATTTGTCAGGACAGTGTCAAGGGAAGCCGCGAACTCGTTGGCATCAGGCCAATCAAATCACCGTATGTTATCATCAACGTCTTTGAATGAAATAACGGAAGATTCGTTGCTTTGTGTTCATCTCTTGATAAGCTAGCTAAATTTTTAAGCGCGATTATGGAGGGTGGAGATTTGGAGTATTTGGTAAAAATAATTCTACTAAACTGCCTCTACAACAGCAACTTCGGATTAAATCTGACGGCAGGCCAACACCAAAACTTGAGCTCCGTACAGAGAGGAAGAAAGGTTTTCGGACCTTTAATGAGGAGAACTATGTCCGCACTGAGTGGCTAGCTGGTAGCGCCAAGCTACAGCGGCTATTTTGCTGGCCCTGTCTCCTTTTTGACAAGGATTCCTGCTCGCTAAATAATCCCTGGGCTACCACTGGATTCATCAACCTGGCCAACCTGTCTCGGGCTATTGAAAGGCATGGCAAATCCAGAAATCACATCGACTGTGCTGTGAAACTGAAGCTTTTTGGACGTGTCAGGATTAACGAGGCTCTGGACTTGGCAAAAAGTCTGAGCACAAAGAAGCACAACGAGCAGGTGAAGAAGAACCGGGATATTTTGATGAGACTCATCGTTGCAGCCCTGTACCTTGCGCGCCAGGAGCAGGCGTTCAGGGGTCACAATGAGGCCGCTGGCAGCGCAAACAGGGGCAATTTTGTGGAGTTGGTGCATGCTTTTGCTGAGTTTGACAACACATTGGCAGAGCACTGGAACTCGTCGACAGTCTTCAGCGGTATGTCAAACACCATACAGAATGACATCATCGAAAGCATCGCTCACATTATCCAGGATGAGACTGATAGAGAAATAGGCACGTCTCTTTTCATTGCAGTACAAGTGGATGACACGTCAGACATATCCAACAAGTGCCAACTCACTGTCATAATCTGCTATGTGAATGAGAAAGGCAATGTGTGTGAATGTTTTCTAGGCTTTTATGATGTCAGCGCAGAAAGAGATGCAAAAGCCATAACATCAGTTGTGATGACAGCCATAGGAAACTACAGCCCCACAAACAAGCTCATTTGCCAGACTTACGATGGTGCAAGCTGTATGTGAGTGGACAGCACGGCGGCGTGCAGGCCTTAGTGAAAGCGCACTGCCCAAATGCGTTGTTCATCCACTGCTATGTGCACAAGCTAAACTTGGTTTTGGCACAAGGCACAAATAACATCCAACCAGCCAAACTGTTTTTTGCCGGTCTTGATGCCTTTCACAATTTCTTCTCACGATCATGTAAAAGATCAGCATTGTTGGGTGAGGTGGACCGGGCTGTGCGTGTACCAGGAGGTTCTGTTGTGAGGTGGAACTTTAAAAGCCGCGCGGTACATGTCATCCATGAGGGACGCACATCGCTCTGTGTGGCTTTTGACAGGATCATGACAGAACCGGGATGGGACAAGGACACTATTGCACAAAGTGCGGCCTTGAAACAGAAACTGGAGGATTTTGATTTCTTCTTCCTGCTCGGAGTCTTTCGGTCCATTTTCGGCCTCACAGAACCATTTTTTCAGGTTCTGCAAAGCAAGACGGCGGACATAAAAAAATGCCAGGATCGGATCAACAGCACGATCAGCGCTCTCAAAGCCACGAGAACAGGCGAGACGTTTACTGGCATTTATGAGGAAACAGTCCAGGCAGTCGGAGAACCTGCACCCCAACGTAAACGTCGTCGCCGCGGCTGGGAGGATCTGGAACAGGGAGCTAACCAGCACCAAGAAGGAGACGAGGACACTGTTTCATCTTTCCGACGTCTTTACTTCGAGATCGTTGACAGTATAGTACTGCACATGACCCAGAGATTTGCCGACATGGAGCACCTGAGTTTTTTTCGAGTACTGGACCACACATCTTTTGCATTGTTCTGCAAGCCTGCTGCATTACCCAGCAGTGAGTTGGCTCAGCTGATCAGCACCTATCCGGTCTTTAATGAGCAGAAATTGAGGAATGAGCTGCACACGGTGTACAACAAGAAGTTGTTTCACAAGCCACCAACAGAGCTGCTGCAGCTGCTCATTGAGCATGACCTACAGGGCACACTGTCCGAGGTCTTCAAACTGCTGCAGCTTATGCTCATCATACCGGCTACCAGCACATCAGCAGAGCGCTCATTTTCCTGTCTCAAGAGGATCAAAACCTCTGAGGAATCTGAGGAACACATGTGGACAGGACAGGCTTGTCAACTTGGCCAGGATATCTATTGACACTGTTGTTGTGGAGGACCTAAAGGCCAGTGGGAAGTTCTTCGACATGGTCATCGATCACTTTGCCACCATGAGAGACAGGAGGATGGCCTTCCTCTACAAATAGGGTGAGCAAAACACTTTTTTTTGCAGCTTAATAGTTAACTGCCCAATTAGCAATGTGTGTTATTTTTGATGTGATTATAGTCCTTGTGTCTTGCTTGCTTTGATTAAGCAGCATGTGAGTCCACTGAAGTTGTCATTTATTGTTGTTGTTTATGTGGAGAAAATGAGCACCACGGACAGCGGCCGTCACGGGCCATGACGGGCGGGCTGTCTGAATGCATGCACTTGTCAGGTGTGCTGTTTATAGCCACTGGTGCTGGGTTGTTGTGTTGCTGCTTAATGAACATTTACATTTATTATTATATGTTATATATAAACGATAAGGAAAAGTGAAAAACATTTGTGTATCTCACACAGAGCGTACAAGTGTTTGACGTGGACGTAAAACGTAACGGCTTCTGATTGAGTGTGCGAATGAATTCGCATCTTTCCAATATCAAATGTGTGCTGTGCATTAAGTAGCTGGTTGTGCTTTTGGCAGAGCGGTTGCATAAATTAGTGATATGTTTAAGAGGACTGAGTGTGTGTGCGTGTGTGCGTGTGTGTGAGCGAATGACTGAGGGAGAGAGAGAGCGCGCGTCAGTGCTCAAAGTGTCAGTTAGATAACAAGCATGTGTAAGTCCTGGTAAAATGATGCTGGATGATCTAATAGTTCATACGGGAAATTGCAACATATAAACTGCAACATACGATTTTCTGCCCCCACCCCCGTAAAACATACACAGCTTAGAGGTTGTGTCTCACTTGGCTTCCTCGGAAATTTTCCCCACGCCACGCCACTGCAGTGGCTGTGTGCATTTTGGCGTGGTTGGTTGTGATTGCTAGAAAGGAGTATCTAGGTGTCACTGCAGAAGCTACGTTAGCAGGAAAAAGGAAGTAGGAAGAGAAGAGGAAAGGATGCTGGGATGGTTAAATAGGTGAGACACATAAAGAGTAGGCCCAGGAGAGATAAGACCTCATCCTCTGCAGGGGCTGGAGGAGAATGCGGCTCTGCTGTGACAGGCTGCGTGGTGATGTCATCACCGCCCCTGACGGCATTGGTGAGCTTGACTGATCGGGAAGGGACATGGAAGTGAGTAGTCAGCCAGAGTGGTGGTGGAAGTGGAGGCAGTGATCAGCTGGAAAAGTTGGGCTTTATTGCCCATCTGGTGGAACGAGATGTTTCTTTCCCTGGGGGAATGCTGAAGGTGGGGGCTCGGAGGAGAGTAGTGGACGATGCACTGCTGAGGGACATTGATGGCGGAACGCAGGTGTGGTGGTTACGTGGCTGGCCATGTCAGTGTGGATAGATCATGAATGGGGGAGGTCCGTGGATGATGTATCAATCATTGAAAAGAACGTTGTTCGAAGGGTTAAGAATCAGCTCAAGATCCATGGGATAGGTCGTGAAGTTTTATAAGGTCTGCACAGGTGATTGAATTGGATAGGCATAGATGCTTGCATTAACCCTTAGGAGTCGACGATCACGCCGGCGTGATCAAATCACGTGGCTGATTTAAGATGATGTAGCAGCAAGACACAGCCTTTGTGAGTGTCAGTCCAACTTTATGTGTTTGTGTGGCCTTCAAACTATATACCAGATTTAAATTGTGTTGATAAGCCAAGTAAAACCGGACTTGTGATAAATAATGTCCGCCCTGCTTTTTCGTGAACATTGCCTTCACGTTTGCTGCGCGTTTGGTGCAGGAAGTAACGGTAAAAGCGGGCTTTTCTCACGAAAGTGTCTGCAAGCAGGAAGTGTTTGCAAGCAAAGAAAAACGTTCCTATTGGTGGAATAAGGCACCACACCAACCAATCACAAAATTATATGGTGATTTGGTTGCTGAGGAACAGTGGGAAGTTGTGTGATGGATGGCAGTGAAAGAGTGACAGCAACAGTGATGGTGATAAAGACAGCGACAGAGATAGCGAGTTTTGAGAGTTGAGAGATTTGTGACATGTAGTGTGTTTGGAGTGTACAGGCAGTGTGTTATGTAGTTTTTGGTGGAGTGTGTGTAGTGTAGTCATTTTTTTTTGTTTGTGAGTCAAAACATTAAGGAGACTGCTGAATGTGGAGCAGGTAGGAAGGAGCTGGGGGAGACTTGAGCCTGAGGCATTGCCTGCATTTGAATGTAAATAGTTACATATAACTTTGTAAATTTCAAAAACCTATGCACATTTTTAGCAAACAACAATTTGTATTTCCATTCTAAGTAATAAAATTGGTTCGTTAAACAAATTTGTGGTTTTCACGGTAAAAAAAATCTAACTTTTTCCTACAGATTTTATGTTTTTTTGTGATTTTAGGTCCAATGTGTTAATACATTGTGTCAAAATGAAAAAATAACTGTACAATCACACGTCAGGGTTGTGCTGAAAATAATGGCACCAAACAAGACAAGGTAAATAGTTGGTGAAATATAATGGTAAAATCAAAAGTAGCCAAAAATGGCCAATTATACCCCAGACCCCAGAGGGTTAAATGATGCAAATACCTACCTCTAATGCGTCTATGTATAAGAATTATTGGATGACGTTGTCATGACTCACGTCATGGCAGCCCCTCCTTCTCCTGTGTGTGCTGTCTGATTCCCTGTGTCTGTCTGATCCTCATGTTTCCCCCTCCCCTGCCTGTGTTCTGGATGTGGGTGTGGCCAACTCTATCAGCTATCCTGTCTTGTGAATCTTTCTGCCATAGTTGCCTCAGCCATTTCGCCTGCCTGCTTGCCTGCCTACGATCCCTGTCTGCTTGTGTTTGTGCTCTCTTCGTTGCCTGACTGTAGGTGCGCCTGTCTATCACCGGTCCCAGCCGTGAGCCCTCCGCCCTCGGAACAAGCCAGCCAGCTGGACGCTGACCGCGTGGAGATGCAGCTCCGCTATTACACCGGAGGACACCAAACAAAGAAAGTCTGTTCACCTGCCACTGTCACCTCACCTCACGGGATTCCAGGATTCTCCAACACCTCTTCTCCCCTGCACTATTCACCGTGTCACAAATAAATATTGACTTTGTATTGCTTATCTGAGTTCTGTGTCGTGCGTTGGGGTTCGGTCTCTGTTGTTCCCATAACAGACGTGTAGCAGCTCTTTCAGCCTTTTTTTCTGTCATTCCCTTCACCTTTTTCAATCTTTTTTTAAACACAATTGATGCATACTGTATATCAGCTTACCTGTCAGAAACATGACATTTGATATGGTCCATCTGGCACCCATCCCGTCTTCCTTAAAATCTAAAAAAAACAGACAAAGAGACCAATCTCAGAAGCAACCTGGCAAGACCTTTTCATTGCAGTTACTACTTACTAGAATTTGAATTGTTCTATAAGATTTAAAAAGTGCATCAATAGAACTGCATCTCAGGAGTTTCATTTCCTTATGTTTCTCTGAGTCGGGGCAGTATATCCTGTTCAAGTATGAAATCATTAATTCAAAATAATTGTGAATATCTACCTCTTTTGCTTCCAACCTTTATCCACTTTAAGCCTTTTTAATACCCCATGGTCCGTGACAACTCTACAACAAGGTTTTAAGGACACATTATGGTATGTGTCTGTTAGAAGGTCTATCTGACTGACATAACTCTGTTCAAGACTCTGGTTTCTGGATGAACAACAAAGTTTAAGTATGCAGATGTGCACTGGTCTTCATCAGAGATGACATTTGTGTGCAATTTATTGTCCACACAAATGTTAACTTAACCATCTCCAATGAAGAAGAGGGCACAGCTGCTACCTAGAGCCACTGTGGCCACTATGCCACTTTCTCTAAACATTATGAACTTTTTCTCTAAATACTAGGACTCCATTTTCAAACAACTGTATTAAATAGATACCTTACCTTAGTCAAGTCCTTCTTCAGTACAGTTACAGACATACAGTCCCTTCAGAACCTTCAATAACTAGTACACTTCAACAGGCCTGTTGATGAGGCACTACGCTGTTCTGGGATTGCATACAGTGAGGCAAAGAAGAGAATGGCTTAATGTCGAGGTTGCAGTCAGAGAATACAGGCTTGACATGTTATTCCAATGTTCAGCACCAATCACTGTCCAGTGTGTATGTGGAATGAGACACCACTGCAATATTTCTTGAGGCTCGTCCTAAGGGGAAAACAGCATGTTAGAACAATAGAATATATTCACACACATAGCAAGTCTAAGTAATTTAAAATCAGTGTTGGGGAAATCCTGCTAAAAAAATAACATGTTACAACCCAAAATGAAGTGTTAATTGATGATTTTTTTTGTTTTTATATGTAGCCACACCATGCCTGCATTCAGTTGGGGTTAGGGTTAGATGCATCTTTTCTATGCTTGACTCAAACTTACCACACACATTAGCTGTGGTAATGTCTGTTGTCATTAGTTTACAAACTGTAGTTTTTTGCATAAACAAGCAGATTAATTGTAGTGCAAGATAAAATATAAGGTGCATTGAACAGGGTGTATAAAACCAAAGTGCGTAGAGACTGTGTTATGACCAGAGTTTTAGCTGCTGTTGTACAGCGTGATGGCATGAGGCAGGAAAGATTTCCTGTATCTGTCCCTTCACCAGCGGAGCTGGAGCAGTCGTGAGAGAAGGTACTTCGCTGCCTGTCTACTGTGTGATGGAGAGGGTGCTGATAATTGTCAATGATGGATAACAGTTTATTCAGTGATCTCCTCTCCACCACTGTCTCAAAAGTCTCCAGCCTGAGACCAAGTACAGAGCCAGCCTTCTTGATGATTTTATCAAGTCTATTAGTGTCACTGGCTCTGATGCTGCTGCCCCAACACACAGAAGCAAAGAAAATGGCACTGGCAACAACATACTGGTAAAAGATCTCCAACATCTTGCTACACACGTTGAAGGATCTCAGCTTCCTAAGGAAATAGAGTCTGTTCATCCCCTTCTTGTACACAGCCTCTGCATTAGATTTCCAGTCCAGTCTGTTGTCGATCACCACTCCCAGGTATCTGTAGTCCTCAACCTCTTCCACCACCTCCCCTCTGATCCGTAGTGGCTGTGAAGGCATCCTCATCCACCTGAGGTCGATCACCATCTGTCTGGTAGACGGCTTTGTAGAGTGGTACGAACAGAATCATCTGAGGCTGAATGTAGACAAGACCAGTGTCCTGTACTCACCCTCCTCTCCCTCTTTTACACTCAACAACAGCTGAGTTGTCAGAAAACTTCTGCAGGTGACATGACTCAGAGTTGTGCTGAAGGTCAGTGGTGTATAAGGTGAACAGGAAGGGAGAAAGCACAGTTCCCTGCGGAGCTCCTGTATCTCTCACCACCACATCAGACAGGACACTGCCCTGACGGACAAATTGTGGCCTGCCTGTCAAGTAGTCAGTAATCCAGGACCTGCAGCTTCTCACCCAGTAGCAGATGTTGAATGGTGTTGAAAGCACTGGAGAAATCAAAGAATGTGATCGTCACAATGCCTCCTTCACCATCCAGATGCATATGGGCTTGTTGGCAGGTAGATGACAGCATTATCGACTCCTAAATGGGGCTGATAGGCAAATTGCAAAGGGTCCAGAAACATCCTCACCTGTGGCCTCAGCTGGGCTAGGACATGTCTCTCCTGGACCTTCATCACATGAGATGTGAGGGCGACTAGTCTGTGCTCTGCTGGGTCGGATGGCCTCAGCTTATTGGGGACTGGAACCAGGCAGGACATCTTCCACAGCATTGGGACTTTCTCCTGACTCGGACTCAGGTTGTGCAGATGTCCCAGTACAGGAGACAGCTGGCTGGCACAGGTCTTCACAGGATCCTGGGTGTGATGCCATCAGAGCCTGCAGCCTTTCGCTGATGTAGTCTTTCCAGCTGCCTCTTTACCTGACCTGTAGTCACCGTTGGGCGGGGGTTGATGCAAATGTCTTCAGTGGAAGAGGAGGAGGAGGTAGGGGAGAAGGAGGGGGACAGATGAAGAGATGCTGTACAGGAGAGTGCTGGGGGGTGAGTCGAGCCATTTGGGACAGTGTGGGTGTGTGGGGGGCTGGGGGTGTCAGAGGGGTGGCAGGAGGTGAACTAAACCTGTTAAAAAAACTGGTTAAACTAGTTTGGTCTATCCAGGCTCCCTGATGTCTGCCTGTCTTACCCCTTCAACCCCCTAATCTGATGTACTCGGTGATGCAATCAGTCATTTTATCAATGTCCTCCCCATGTGGCTCACAGAGTGCATCCCAGTCTGTCGACTCAAAGCAGTCCTGCAGTGCCTCAGCAGCCTCCTGTGTACACCTCCTCACAGTCCTGGTGTGCGCAGGCTGCCTGCTCACAAGAGGGATATACCTTGGAGTCATCATGATAAGTTCCAGCTCAAGGTACAAACATGTCAGGAAGCCGAGCTTCCGTACCATCTTGCTATTACAGATAATATACACATTAATGTGCGTAATCTAAGAAGACGGTTAGCAAGGCTTCAGCTATATCGGTGGCGCAATCTAAGTGAGCCTGATGTCGTTATAGCATCCCCGGCTGGATGATGGTCAGACTCTCTAACTGATGGTCCAAGGTGTTTATTACAGGAACCTTGTACACTCGAACACACCTTCGGACACACCGTAAGAGCTTGTACCCTTTATCAGCCAGGTGCTGAAGTAAATCACTTTCATCACGTTCAGCAAAAACCATGCAGGCACACGTCCAACAAGCAGACATACGCGATTCACAAGAACGCGGTGTTCTCGGTTCACAGCAAGAAGCTTTCAAAATAAAAGTCCCGCATTTAGAGTCTAATATAATTAATGAAATAATAACCTGGCTTCAAAGAATATCGGTGAACTAAATGAAAACAAGATGTTCTTATAAACAATTATCACATTAAAGGTCATTTACAGTCGTTACACTAACTGACTGACTCATTCTCACACACAAACAGACACACACACACACACACACACACACACACACACACACACACATACACTCTTAATTATATCGTTATCACGAGAAAACAATCTTTTTTATATTGAGTTAACGAAATAATTAATTTGTTATCACGAGATAACAGTGCATAAAAAAAGAAAAGTCCATGGCCGTTCTCGGCTTCCGTAAACATGTTAACATTTTATATAAATATAACATACATATATTTAATATGAAAATAAAGAGAACAAAAAGGAAATTAGAAATGAAATATAACAGATAATAAAATAATAATACAATTTGATACAAAACATTATATTATACATTATACAGAAATATGACAGAAATAAATAAAACAGATAACCTAAAAACACCCATTAAATAAAAGAGTAATTTACAATTTAGCCCTCCTATAGGAACAGCATTAAAGAGATTGTGCAAGTCACATTCTTTGCTCTGAAAAACTGAGAATAAAGTGTTTTTTTTTTTTTTGCAAACTTGCATTTATGTAAATCAGTTAAATAAATTAAAAATAAATTAAACAGTAATACTAACCCAAGAACATCTTTTTCTTCATCTTTCTGTCACCATTAAAAAAAACATACAGGGCATTTATAGGACTTTTAAGGACATTGATACATGAAAGAAAAATCATTAATATATGTAACATTTATAAACCTCTAAATCTCTTGCCAAAGTCTTTTAGTGTTAACTCTCCAGAAAACCCAAAGTAGATGGGGACTTAATTTAAAATGTAAAAAAAAAAAAAGCAATGAAGCTTGGTTCCACACAGCTTGTCTGGTGTAATCAGAGCCTGTAGAAGCCCTAAAATCCCAAATTGATCTGAAAAGATGTTATTTAAACACACACATCTATGACTAACTTCACTACCTGCAAATATTATGTACAAAGTTTGTTTAATAAGCAATTACATAATCATATTTAAAATATTTTCCTTTCCTTGAATATATACCAGCTCCATTAGCACTTTGCTTGAACTTACTTGAGTGGTATAATAACTGGTCAAACTGGTAGAACTTCATTCAAAATTCACATAGATGGAATGCAGCAGCACCTTGTTTTACGAGACAAAGTAGGCAGCATGTCATTATACTGAGCTAGAAATAATTACAGAATGACAGGTGAAATTCTTATCCCGTGGTTTAGTTTTGTTCTATTGTTAGGTGAAACTACATTTAAATAATGTTTCATCTGTATCACATCATTAGCCTTTGGGTCACCCTGTGCTAAATCACTCAGAATTCAAAACCTTTTACAATTCAGGCCAATTGTTTTCTAAAAAAATAAAAATAAAATAAAAATGTTATAACTTCCATTACATTTATAGACCTTGCAGAAATCTCTGTGTGGTCAATACTTTTCATAAATGACATAAATAAAACATCATCGTTATTTGCGGATGACACAAATATTTTTTGTGATGGGGAGGACTTGTGGCAGATTCTAAAATTAATCACATCACATTTAATGAATGGGAACAGGCAAAATCCAAAGCTGTACTCCAACTACTTTTATAGCAAGACATTTTAGATTTTTAGAAATTTCTGCATTTTTGCAATTCTTGTGTGTTCTTAATGGTAAATGGAGTTTTCCAGTTTATTGACCGCTTAATGCATTGTGCAGGATTACTCACATTTACATACTGATGGCAGAGGTTCCTACACAAGTTGACGACCTGCACATCAGCAGCATTTTGGGGTTCAGTATCTTGCTAAAGGATTCTTTCAATTGTAGTCATGGGAGGTGAGGAATAGAACCAGCGACCTTCAAATTACTGGTCAAACCTGCTCTACTTTTCACTGGATTGGGTTGAAATTCTTACAGAACAGTCACGAAGCCATAAGGATGATTTGCAACATGTTAATTGTTGTACAATGTTTTACAAAAACCTATGATGACAATAACTCAGTTTGTACCCGAACAAAAGGTTGTGATTCTTGTATGTTAATATTCACAAATTTGTATATCCACAAGATTGTATTTTCTTACTACCAAAATGATTCTGTGTAGTATTTACATGTTTCTTCATGGCTGAAAAACACAATATGAAGGTATTTTGACCGTTGGGTTTCCCAAGAAGAATTATATGAATTTCTTCTCTATCTTTTTTTTGTTTTTTACGGAGCTCCCCTGGTGACATGCGTTATTATCTCGTGGCCACAAGATAGTTAACGCGTGGCCACGCATAATTTTTTTCAAAGTAAAGGATGATGTGAGGGAAGAAAAAAAATCATAATATACCAATAATAACATATATATATATATATACTTTTAAATAATCTTATAACTCTATCACTGTGAAATCATTAGCTTTTATTAATAATGATTTCACTACATGATAGAACTGCAGTGTGAATTTTGAATGACTACAATGTTAACCCGGATAAGTTGATTGTACTTAATCCACTTTCATCAAGTGATTGCCTTGTGTGGTTTAAGTAACTGACAGCATAGAAAATTAATTTGTTCAAGTATAGTCAACTTAAATGTGCAATAGTCAGAATTTAACATTTAAAGTTATATTTACTTAGATGGTTTAATTAATCAACAATAGAAAAAAAATGTGGAGTCTACTTAAAAGTAGTACAATCATAACTTAATATTATGAGTCAAATAAACTTAAAATTCCAGTTTTATCAAAAATATGAATTGAATTTCAAAATGTTATATTTGGGATTAAAAAAAATGTTCTTTTGTCAATGACCACACAATGCACTACATTTTACTTGTTTATTTAGACACAGCAATGCAACACATTTTGTACAGCAATGATGCTGTGTGAAATTACATATACAAATTCAAAACAAGACCTTGCTTTCATAAAATTATCAAAAATGGGTCTTTGCTAACAATTACAACAATTACAACAGTATATTCTATTTGCTGCAGATATTACCTTACCGTTCTATGATGCAGCAAACAAAAGTGAAACAATTTCCTTCCAAATACAATCACAGCATAGTTTTTAATTGTTTGTTTTGTGAGCAATTTTCAAGTATGAGAAAACAAAACAACACTGACCATGTAGCAGCATACTGTGAGTACAGTAGGAACAGACTATATGCTTTGTGTGCCACACAACAAAGCAAGCATTAACAACAGTTATGCAGTGGGGCAGAGTTGTCAAACTGCAACTTTCTAACATGTGTGCCCTCTATTCTATTGTTTCAGTAAAAACAAACAATACTAGAAGTATCACATACAGTATAAATGTGTTTTACGCTGCAAGTTCGGAAAATAAATAAATAAAAAAATAAAATAAAATAAACACTGATCATGTAGCAGCAGGTACTTTAAGTACAAAAGAAAAAATTGTATGCTTTGTTTGCCACACAAAAATAGATATTAAGGACAGTGGCATCAAGACCAACTATGCAGTGAGGACCAGAGCTTTAAAACTCAGACTTTCTAACATGTGTCTTCTATAGAATTATTTCAGTAAAACACAAACACTAGAACTATGCAGTACAATAAGTATCACATACAAAATGAGCAACTGCAAGAACATTTGCTCCATTGAGTGCAGTGTATTTGTGCAGCAATCCAGACATGGACATGGAGAATTGTGCCATGAGCATAAATGTGTTTTACACTGCAAGTTTTGAAAAAAAAAAAAAAAGTTTGTTTGCCACACAACAATATACAGTGTATTGAGAACAGTACCATTAAGAACAACTATGCAGTCAGAACAGAGTTGGTAAAAATTTCAGACACAGACATCAATAATTGTGCCATGAGCATAAATGTGTCTTACACTGCAAGATCATTTTTCAACTTTTGAACCTTGGGAGGTAGCTCACTGCGGCCCAAATTTAGCATAACCTGCTGAATGAAGATGAATGTGTTTTTTAAGCACTTCGGGTACTGCAGGTGGAGTGCGTAGGTAAAGCCAAACAAGAGGCACATTGCCTGAGGTAGGTTGCTGAGGGTGTCCATAACAACACTGCCCTCAAGTATGATCCCCACTCTTGTGGGGTTTAGTTTTGGCAATGCTGAGCTTGCTGGGCTTGCTGGGCTTGCTGGGCTTTCAGCGCTGGTGTCCTCATAGCAAACAATTCCCACTGGAATGTCGACGGAGTCATTCTATAGTGTGAGAAAGAAGACAAAAAGAGGATATTCAAGTTAACAGCAATTTATCTGCAATCAGTTGTGAGGTCTTCATGATTTTCATAATTCACAGTGGTTTTATTAATTTACTCTTGCTAACAGGAAAGACACATTATCAAATTAAAATCAACTTAAGTTCAATGAAACATCTTCATAAATACTAATTATCACAACCCATCATCCCAAATAAACAAAACATAGGAAAACAGAAAAACTGAGTCAAACACTGATCAGAAAACTTTACTCACCAAACTGCTCTTAAAGAACATCGATGCATCATCGCCAAGTATGATGGGAAGTCCTCTTAGGATAAGACACCTAATAGATGTTGGCTCAGTGCTCTGCAAAGAGATAAAACACATGAAAATGTATAACACTTTATTTGTTCATATAGAAAATTACCACAAGGGAAGGTGGGAAAATTATTTTTTGTAATATGTATGAACAAAACATCAACATCCTTACAAGAAAAAAGAACCAAAGCACTCTTCTTTAAGATTTCTAGCAGCAACCCTGTTAAACTCCAAGTACACCTGAAATATATGAAATAAACTCAATTTTGATATTCAGGCAGAGTTACTTATAACACTAATAACACAAAAAGAAGAAGAAAAGAAATTTAAAGCACTTTCACAAACCTGGCTTTCTATGAAGAGCGCCGGCCAGCGTTGCACCATCTGGCTGATGTCAGGCTCATGCTTTACAACCTCATCCCTTCTAAGGGCAAATGTGATGTCCATGTTTTTTCTAATGAGAGAATCATTTGGGTTTTTCTTCTGCATTTCGTTGACCATGGTCTCTCGAAGAGCTTCAAGCCTAGCAGCATCCATTCCCTCTGGAAATTCTGGAAGGTAATTGACCTCCCCTTTTCGTGCCTTCTTAATGTTTTTGCGAGAAGGCTCACCATCAGCATTTTTTTTCCACGTTTACCACCGTTAACTGTTACATCAGGCAGTCCCAGCAGGCGCATTTTCGTCCTATAGTTACCCATTTTGAATTTGAGACTGTGTATCCATCCCTGGCACCCAGATGACGAGCCCTGTTCTTTAACACTAGAACGGCCAAGACGGTCATTTTGACCGTTTTTAAATTTATATGTGCAATAACTTTGTTAAATGAAAAAATACAATACTGCCGTTACCTGACTTTTCCTAAAAGTGTCTGAATTTTAATTTAAAATGTTTTTTATATAAATTGCACAAAAGACAAAGAAAATATGATAGGTTATACCTATTCCGGCCATCAGCGGTCATTTTGACCGCACATCATTTCGCGGGGTTCATTGTTTCATTTTTCGCGCGGTTTGCTGCTTTCTGTGTCTCTATTGTCTCTAACTTTATTAGCGTCTCCATGTGCTTGTTTGTGAATGTACCTGTAAGTTAATTATATCTAGTTGTATTATATAGCCTGGTTGACACCATGGGCAAACATAAGCGGGAGTTCCCCCTCCGTGAAACAGCAAGCGGAGCTGTTGATGTGACTCTGACTGCGTATCAGGGAAAGCCGAGGAAGAATTCTGCATCCTGAGCACCGTGCACACAGCTGTGGGAACCTTTAGTGGGGCGAAGGCAAAACCAGAGTCTGTGATTGACTACAACACCACCAAGTACGGCGAAGACGTCCCGGACCAGATGCGAGGGCGTACTCCGTCAGAGGCGGTACGGGAGATGGCCATTTGGCGGTCTAACATCCTCGACCTGGCTGGGAGGAGCACCGGCAGCAGGAGAGCCCGGAGGAAAGTCCTGCAGCAGCTGGCAGAGGAGCTGAGGGCGGAATACATGGGGGGGGGGGAAAGAGGCTGTGTGTGGTAACTGTGGGAGAGACACGGAGGTAATCTGCAGAGACTGTGACCGATGTTTTTATTTTGATTATTATTATTATTATTATTATTATTTTTATTATTATTATTATTGTTATTATTATTATTAGTAGTAGTAGTAGTAGTATATGATTATTATTATTATTATTATTATTATACTCGTTTCCAGCTTTTTCGATTAGCCTATTTTTTAAACTACATAATATGAAATATTATCATAAATTTTTTATAATCAAATAAATTACTTTTCATTGTAAATTCTGAGTTCTGAAATCTTGTGTGAATATGCAATAATTAGGTACTGTTTACTATGTGCGATGATATGAATATTAACAAATGTATAATTAAACTTGCTAAAATGTACATTTTGGTGTTATTTCGTTTTTTAAAAAATATTAGGCTATAACACAGTGAATGCATGTATCACTCAATTGGGTATTTACATGAGAGATTATAAAGTTTATAATATACGGCCGTAGTAGTTTCGGAATTCCCGGCCTCACTAGAACGGTCAAGACTCATTTGACAGTTTTCAAATTTTTATGTGCAATAAATTTGTTGAATAAAAAAAATGCAAAACTGCTGTTACATGACTTTTTCTAAAAGTGTCTGTATTTTAATTTAAAAAAAGTTTTTGAAAAAATGACACAAAAGACAAATATGTCATAACTCTTCCGGCCATAAGCACATATTTCGCGGGGCTTCATTGTTTCATTTTTCGCGCGGTTTGAATTTCTTTGTCTCTTGTCTCCAACTTCACTAGCTAGCGGTCTCCAGCTGGTCTTCGTTACGAATTCATTTGTTAAATAGCCTATTATCTACCTTTAATTATTGGTAAATTGTTTTTGATGTCTGCCATGGACTCAAGCCTGCAAAACATGACCAAAAAGGAACGAATGAAGAGACATCTTAACACTGCCGAAGCCCTGAAAATGTTTCAGGGCTTAGAACGTGGTGATTCTGATGGAGGGGATCCATCAGAGTTTGAAGAAGACAGCGACCTTTCCTGGGTACACGAAAACACCTCCTCAGAGAGTGACACTGAGTCTGCACCGAGGAAAAAAAGGCGACTTTCCCCGGCGGCTACGGCCTACAACGCTCAAGGTAAGCTCCGCTGACCTGCACTAAGTTATAGCCTGGGCTATTCACTTTGCTGCTCATATTTTATTATTATTATTATTATTATTTTTATTATTATTATTATTATTAGGCTATTACTGTTGTTCTAGGCCTCCCCGAACCAGCTCTTGAGCCCACTGGAGTGCTCAGCCGGCCGTTGCTGTCATCTCAGCCGGAGGCGGCTGTGGAAAAGGGGAAGGATGGGACGGTGTGGATGGTCCTTCAGCCAGATGGACGTCCAGGGAGAAGGCAGAGCCAAAATGTCATGACGGAAGCTGCTGGCCCCACAGCGCATGCAAAGCGCAATGTAGAGGATGCGCTCACCGCCTTTCTCTGTGTGTTCGATGATGGCATGTTGAAGCACATTAGGGACTGCACTGTGGCTGAGGCTCATCGAGAGAACGGTGACAGCTCATGGGACCTGACAGTGGCTGAACTAAAAGCCTTCATAGCGCTGTTATATGTCCGTGGCGCACAGTGCGCAAAAAAACATTGAGCTCAGCAGTCTGTGGTCTGAGGAATGGGGCTTTTTCGACAAACGATGGCTAGAAATCGCTTCAGGGAAATTATGAGGTTTCTGCGATTCGACAGAAAGGAGACCCGACGTGCGCGTCTGCAGGATGATAGGTTTGCCCTGGTCCGGGCCACTTGGGACAGGTTCATACAGAACAGCATAGCCTGTTACAAACCCGGGGCCAACATCACCATTGATGAGCAGCTGTTCCCCACAAAAGCCCGCTGCAAGTTCACCCAGTATATGGGGAATAAGCCCGATAAATTCGGCATCAAATTTTGGTTGGCTGCAGATGTCGACTCCAAATAAATGTTGAATGGGTCTCCATATCTGGGGAAGGAGGAGACGCGGAGCGCAGGTCAGCTCGTGGGAGAGAGCGTGGTGATGAGACTGGCGGAACCATTCTTGGGGAAGGGGAGAAACATCACCACGGATAATTTCTTTACGTCCCTAAAACTGGCCACCGCCTTACAGGCAAAGAAGACCAGCGTGGTTGGCACTTTGGGCAAACAGAAACGGGAGCTGCCCCCCTCCGTGAAACAGCCTGCGGAGCTGTTCAGCACTAAGGTGCTGACGTGTGCTGATGCGACTCTGACTGTGTACCAGGGAAAGCAGAGTAAGAACGTCTGCATCCTGAGCACCGTGCACACAGGTGTGGGCACCTTCAGTGGACCGAAGGCAAAGCCAGAGGCGGTCACGTACTATAACAACACCAAGTACGGCGTGGATGTCCTGGACCAGATGGCGAGGGCGTACTCCGTCAAAGGCGGTACGCGAAGATGGCCAGTGGCGGTGTTTTACAACATCCTTGACCTGGCTGGGATAAATGCCCACATCTTGTTCCAAGAGTGCACCAGCAGCAGGATAGCCCGAAGGAAATTCCTCCAGCAGCTGGCAGAGGAGCTGAGGGCCGAATTCATGGAGGGGAAAGGGGCCGCGCGGCAGGCGGCACAAGGTGGGCAGCAGCGGAAACAACAACCGCAGCAGCAGCAGCAGCAGCAGCTGCAGACACCGAAACGGAGGCAGTGCCAGGTCCGAAAGAGCTGCAAGCAAAATAAAACGTCCGACACTTGCAGCAAATGCCACAAGCCCGTGTGTGGCAGTTGTGCAAGGAGAGCGGAGGTAATCTGCATGTCTTGTGACCATTGATCGCAGTAGGCCTAATTGTTATTGTTAAGTGTCGGTACGTAATGTAATTAGTTTATAAAATCTGTATTAGCCTATATAATTGGATGTTGTTTTATTGTTATATTGCCTAAAGTTCTTTCTTGGCTCTTTTTTTTGTTATTGTTTTAGATCAGCTCGTTTCCAGCTTTTTCGATTATTATTTTTTTTTATTATAGCCTATAATATGTGTATATAATAAGTGTTCAAATAAAATGTTTCGTTTATTATATAGCCTAATATTAAGTGTTACAATAAGATGTTTCGTTAATTATATAGCCTAATATTAAGTGTTACAATAAGATGTTTCGTTAATTATATAGCCTAATATTAAGTGTTACAATAAGATGTTTCGTTTATTATATAATATTAAGTGTTAAAATAGAATGTTTCGTTTATCATATAATATTAAGTGTTAAAATAAAATGTTCCGTAATCAAATGAGATATTTTTAATTAAGTTTTCGAGTTTTCTGTATTGTACTGTACCGTCCTGTACTGCATAATTGTGTGTAAATATAAGCAATAATTACGCTACATTTGATGATTGATGTATAATTAAACTTGTTAAAATGTACATTTTGATGTTATTTCGTTTTTTTTTAAAAATACCATGACACAATGAACGCATTCATTAATCAATTGGGTATTTACAGAAGAGATTATAGAGTTTAAAATCTAGCGGTCAAAATGACCGCTCGCGGCCGTTCTAGTAGTTTTCGGAAATCCGGCCGTTCTAGTGTTAAGGCAGGGGTGTTCTGCTACCAAGGCTTTTGTGACAACTTCAAACTCCTTTTTTGTTGGGTAAGCTTTGTAGCCATAGATTATCTCTGCCAGTCCCTCTAGAATATCATGTTTCATATCCTTTGTCACTTTCAGGACAGTGCCATCACGAAGGTACATCAGATTTCTCTATATTCTGCCTGAGGTAGGTAGGCAATATTCTATATATGTGTACCCCATATTCTACGTCTACAGGAAACTTTGGAATTTCAAATACATCAGGCCACTCTTTTCGACCCTCCAGAGATGAGGTAGACAAGATCTCTGTGTCAGGCTGGCTGCTCATGTCACTGCTTACTTCATTTTGTGGCACTGGGACGAGATCAAGGACAGGGATAATTCGGATGGTAGGTTTCTCAGGGAGCTCAGAAATGTCTGTAAGATTACAGAGTGCATTGTTGAATTCAGGGTCCCCGTACTGTAAAGCGAAGTTGTAATCAGGTTCAACTGATTTCTTGAACCAGTTGATTAAATCATCAACTGTATTGGGACCAGGAGTCATTGTCATTTTTCGTATGTCCCCCTCACACAAAACAACTCTCATTGTCAGCTTCTCTTGTGTAGCCATCTGAGGAAAAAAAGAAACAACAGTTTTAGCAAATAACAAATCGCTTGAGAGTTACCATAAGCTTCCCTTGTACTTTGTAGGCTGACAGTGGAAAGACATCATTTAAATCAGGCAGCTTAACCACACACATAGAGGGGCCATCAGTGTAGCATAGCTGGTAGGACCTAAAGTGCTCATGATACCATGCTGTCATTTTTTTGCAGACAAACAAAATGTGTGGGTTAGCTGCTACAATCTCTGTAATCTGACCAAATTCAGGCAGACCTGAACAGGAACCAACACAGAGCATCATATCTTTGTTATACTTGATTCCGTCAATGCAGAGAGATGATGCAACAAGCACTGAGCCAGGAGTGGTTATGTTTTGAGGGAGTACTCTCTGAACATCATTAGGAAAAGATGTGACCAACACCATTGTAACCTTTGCCATATCAACTGCTGGCCTGAAAAATGAGCTACAGTCCAAATGGTAGCTGAGTGCTTTCTGATGTTTAGTAGCAAGAGTCAGGGCCACATTCTTAAAATTCTGGGTCTCTCTGATTACTCGTTTGAAAAATTTATGTTTACCCTCAAATCTCATTGTCCAAACATCAGTTAAAGGACCAAATTTCTTGATCAGGTGAGGGTAATGTTCTGCATAGTGATGTTTTGGTCACAATCTGAAATTTGGAAAGGTTGACTGCTGCAAGTCCCTGTGCTCTGCCAACTTGCATTCCAAAACATGCAGAGTGTCATCAGTGTGCCTAGGTGCCACAACAAGCTCCACAATATCCTTGAGGAGCATGAGAATTTCCCAAGAGTTATTTCCCTCAGGGACACAGTGACCAATGAAAAGTGGAAGAAGCCTGATGACGGACCAGTTCTCGTGACCATTTCCACCAATGGTCCCTTTGGTCTAAAATCCTTGGCCAATTGTCTGAGGCTGATCAGTCTTGTCTGTAAATGTGTAATTAAAGGATCTGATGGCCTCATTTAGCATATCTAAAGTAAAATACTTCTTGGCAATCAGGTCTGTCAGACACAGAGACACCTCAATGGGGACAATTCCTTCCAAGACATCATGTAAAATGTCTGGAGGGTAACACTTGACCACATGGAAGTGTTCCAGATTTTTAGTAAGAGGACACTGTCGTTTCACCCCTGAGTTTTGGCTTAAGCTTGAGTCTTTCATCACATCTTGCACATGCCTGTCATGAGAGTTTTTATCTCGGAGATGAAACAACCAGAACTTACCTCTTTTTGCTGAATGTCACCTCTGGATGCCATGCAGACTCTGCAAAATTTGTTCACCGTGAAACTCTCATGGAAACCTGCAATTGAATGGGCTGCAAGGTTATCAGCTGCTACACAAAAAACTGTTCCCTTCACACTTGTGCCTAGCTGCTCTACGTAAACACCATGTTGTTCTAATGAGACAAGATCATGCATAAGAGGTTGTAGAACTTTCTCATAACCACACTGTTTGATTGTGGAGGTGTTGCAGAGTAGAGCAAGCTGAATAGAGTTTAGCGTTGATCTGTATTTGGCAGGTATGTTAGCAATAACCCAATATACTGCACACATTTTGTGATGTTCCCAAAGGATTGGCTTCTTCGAAGTCATCAAGATACAGTATCAGTGCAACTGTGAACTCATCCAGTGAAAGAAGGCCATTTTCCTTACAGTACTCTCCATCGGCATACAAACTATATTCATGTGGAACATGCACCTTTTCTGACATTGCTTTTTCTAAAATGTCAGTTTTGTTTAATAGTTTCTGTAGCATGTGTTGTATGGGCACATATACAACTGTTTTTGTGTCTTTTTCAACAACATATTCTATAGGCATTACCAGGGGAAACTTATTCCTCACATAGGCTGCCCTCCTTTTTACAGTTCCAAGAGATCCATGTTTGCCACACAATGATGCCATCACATTACTCTCTGAAACGGCAGACATTATTTCTTTTACAACTAAGTCATTCACATCTGGATAATGTTTCTTAAGTACTGCCTTGACATTACTGTACAGTAATGGTTGTGACAGGTCATGTATTTGGCAAAGGTGTTGTATCACTTCTTGTACAGCACTCTCTGAGATATGCAGAATAGTTTGCATTTTCAATAACAGAGAGGCTAGATTGTGTTCAAGCTGTTTTCCTAAACCACAAAGATCATCACAGGCTTCTTCCATGACATCTAAGTCTTCTGTGATAGATGTTTCCTGTTGCTCTACCTCACCCTGACTTTCATTGGCTGCTTCATCCCAAGTGTCACTGGTTGTACTGACAATTATTTCAGACTTGAAATTCTTCCAAGTATGCTCTCTATGTGTTTTACTTTTGTGTGCATTGAAAGTGGAATATACACTGCTCTGAAATGTACAGTCTTTAAAAGGACAAAACACTTTGTGATTCACTTTTAAGTGAGTATTCCGCAGATGAGAAAAGTATTCAGTTTCAGTGCAGGGTTCAAAAAATTCACACGACAAACAGCTAAACTTCTTTTGAGAGTCTACAGTTTGCAGTTGGTCCACACTTCTGTTGTGAAAGCAGGATAAATGGCTATGGAGTGCATTGAGAGACTTGAATGTACACATACATTCCTGATGCAAGCAAGGAAAACGCTCAGTTCTTGCATAAGTCCCATGTTTTAGCCTGTAGTGTTTAAAAAGCTGTGCTCTTTTCTCACAGATGGCAGGGCAGTACTTGCATTTCCACTGCATTTTCATATGACTTTAAACAAAAACAATAGGGCAAATTAAGCTAATGTTACAAGTGGGCATTGACATTTTTTCAAAAGTACATAATAATTTGAATTTTATACAAAACTGTATGTAGTGAACACACTGCAAAACTGTAGAGAACACACGATTAGCTAGCTTATCTAAGAACACAATGCTCAAAATGTACCCAAGTAAACCTACACAAATTCAAATAGGTTTCAAACTAGAAATGTTCCAGTAATGCTTGAAGTAAGAAGGAAAACTCACCTCATTCGGGGAGAAAATGTCGAAACTTGCTAAAAACAGAGTAATGCAGGTAGAAAAAGGCGCAACTTTCCAACCGACTCCAACGAACAAGCCCAGACTTGTCCTGAGTTTTAAGCCAATCACAACAGGACAGCACTGTGGCCTGAGGTAAAACTTGATAATTCAAGTTTGTTAAACTTACAAAAATGAGTACACTCAATGACTGACTCATTTGCTCTTCATATACTCATACTGTTTAAAAGTGTAATTTACTCAATCTGTTTGCATAGAATAAACTTCCGGGTTAACAGTGTAGGAGCTTCCTTGCGGCCGCGGTGTCCGCTCCTGCTGCCCCAGCCAGCCCCCCACACACTGGCCTGCCGCCTGAGCAGCCGTGTGAGAGGGGACCAGTGTTGCGAACTCGGCGACTTTCTCGCTAGATTTAGCGACTTTTCAGACCCTCTTAGCGAAGTATATGTATATGTTATTGTTGGTGTATTATGATTTTTTTTCTTCCCTCACGTCATCCTTTACTTTGAAAAAAATAATGCGTGGCCACACGTTATTATCTTGTGGCCACGCATTAACTATCTCATGGCCACGAGATAATAACGCGTGGCCACGAGATAGTAATGCGTGGCCACGTATTATTATTTTTTTTATCCAATGTCACCAGGGGGGCTCCTTAGTTTTTTATGTGTTTTAAGAGTTATTTTCTAATTGCATATATACTGTATAAAATCTTTCTCATTTTCTGTTTTATTATTTATTTGTAGTGGCTTGGTTTATTTGCAGACTAGATGATGTATTTCTGTGGACAACATGATAATCATAGTTTCTTAGCTTTATATTGTCAGGTCCAGGGACCAGGGACTCAGATGCAGACAAGGGTTGATGTTGAATTTGCACAGATCAGGTTGAGGTTTTTTTGTGGCAGGCGTTCTTGTGGCGTCAGGGAATGACGGTAGTGTTCAGGCTCCAGGCTCTAGGTCGGCGACGCTGGCAGGCAGACTGGATTCAGGCTCAGGGCAGGTAGTCTGAGGCGAGACAGGTAAAAGAGAATTAGCAACATGCTAAACTTTCATGAGAGGTACGAGGTGGCTGGAGTTTCTCACAGGAGATGATACAACGATCCGGCGGGTTTGGAAGGCTGGTCCGAGTATAAGTAGGCAAGCTGATTGCAGGTGATGAACTGCAGGTGCGTCGGCAGTATCCTACGTGACCACGCCCATCAGTGGCTTTCAGAGGAGAGGGAGGAGAAGAACAGAACACAGGGACAGAAACAAAAACAAAACCCACCAAGCACATCAAAAGGAACAAAGGAAAACAAAAACTACATTCACACACACATACTGAACCGGAGGCCCGAGTCACGACCTGCGGGTTGTGACAGTACCCCCTCCCCGACGAGCGCCTCCAGGCAGTCCTCCAGGTTTCTCTGGATGGACGCGGAGGAAGGCCTGGATGAGGGTCCGCAATCTGGGGACCCAGCTCCTCTCCTCAGTTCCATAATCCTCCCAGTCAATGAGGTACTGCAGCTGCGGCCCCGGCGATGGGAGTCCAAGATCTGGTGTACTGTGAATGCCAGCTGGCCATCGATGATCCAGGCGTGTGGAGGGGCCTGGGGGAGAGGGGGCAGTGGACTGATGAGGACCGGTTTGAGCAGGGAGACGTGGAAGACTGGATGGACCCTGAGAGAGCGGGGCAGCTGGAGACGGACGGTCACGGGGGTGATCACCTTCTCGACCACAAAGGGACCAATAAATTGAGGAGACAGTTTCTTAGTGACAGCTTTCAGAGGGAGATCCTTAGTGGAGAGCCATACCTTGTCCCCCATTGAATAAGTGGGTGCAGGGGTGCGATGGTGGTTGGCATGGTGTTGGTTCCGGGCTGAGGTCCTCAACAGGGCAGCACGGGCTCGGTGCCAGGTGCGATGGCATCTCCAGATGTAAGCCTGGACTGAGGGCACTGCGAGCTCTCTCTCCTGAGAGGGGAACAGCAGGGGTTGAAAACCATAGACACATTGAAATGGAGACAGACATGTGGCGGATGTGGGCAGAGTGTTGTGGGCGTACTCCACCCATGGTAGCTGAGACGACGACGATGTGGGGTTGGAGGATCCCAGACAGCGTAGGGTGGTCTCCAGCTTCTGATTTGCCCTCTCAGCTTGACCGTTGGTTCTGCGGATGGAACCCAGATGTCAGGCTAGCGGTGGCTCCGATTGCCCGGCAGAATGACTTCCACACAACCGAGGTGAATTGAGGGCCTCTGTCAGAGACAATGTCCAGTGGCAGGCCGCGAACCGTGAAAATCACAGAGACCAGGAGCTCTGCGGTCCTCGCCATACAGGAAGTCAACCGGGCCGGGTTAGGCAGGGCTGAGCTTCCAGGGTGAGAATAGTGCAATAGATAAAAATAGGGAAGAGTGTGTGCAGGATTCAGATTCCGCAGTCCTCACCATATAGGAAGTCAACTGGGCCGGGTTAGGCAGGGCTGAGCTTCCGGGGTGAGAATAGTGCAATAGAGTGGGATAGAGAATGGGAAAGAGTGTGTGCAGGGTTCAGACTCTGCAGGTCAATAATATAGGTCTTGGGAATGATGGTGTCAGGCTCCGCCGTTACCTCCTCCCTCTCAAACAGACGAGACAGTGCGTCGGGCTTGATGTTCCGAGAGCCGGGCCTGTAGGTGAGAGCAAACTTGAACTGACCAAAAAACAGGGCCCACCTGGCTTGACGAGGGTTAAGGCGCTTTGCAGAACGGATGTATTCAAGGTTCTTATGGTCGGTCCAGACCACAAAAGGCTGCTCCGTGCCCTCCAGCCAGTGTCGCCACTCCTCGAGTGCCAGCTTGACTGCCTGAAGCTCGCGGTTCCCGACATCATAATTCCTCTCTGTGGGAGATAAACAATGGGACAAAAAGGCACGTGGGTGAAGTTTCTTATCCTCGGGGGATCGCTGGGACAGGACGGCTCCGACACCCACGTCCGAAGCGTCCACCTCAACCACAAACTGATAGGAGGAGTCTGGCTGAGTGAGGACGGGAGCTGAGGTAAACCTTTTCTTCAGCTCAGAAAAAGCTCCTTCAGCATCAGATGTCCAAAGAAATGGCCTGACTGGGGAGGTAAGTGTGGTTAGGGGTGCAGCTATGCGGCTGTAGTTTCTGATGAAGCGTCTATAGAAATTAGCAAAACCCAAGAACCTCTGAAGCTGCTTCCTCTTCTCAGGCTTGGGCCAATCAAAAACCACTCTCACCTTCTCAGGATCCATCCTCACCTGCCCCTGGGTGATGGTGTGGCCGAGGAACGTGACCGTGGGGGCGTGGAACTCACATTTCTCTGCTTTGACGAACAGATGGTTTTCAAGCAGGCGCTGAAGGACTTGGCGAACATGCTGGACGTGCTCTGCTTGATTCTGAGAAAAAATTAATATGTTGTCAAGGTAGACAAAGACAAATCAGCCAAGCATATCTCTCAACACGTCGTTAATCAAACACTGAAAAACTGCTGGTGCGGTGAATCCAAAAGGCATTACTTCACGGATGCGTACTAGGTGGTAGGCATTATGCAGGTCTAATTTGGAAAAGATGGTAGCTCCCTGGAGGGACTCAAAAGCAGAGTTCATGAGGGGCAGTGGATATTTGTTCTTCGCAGTGATATCATTCAAACCTCTGAAGTCGGTTCACGGCCTAAGTGTACCGTCCTTCTTGCCTACGAAGAAGAACCCGGCTCCCAGAAGTGAAGAGGAGGGCCTTATGATGCCGGCCGCCAGTGAGTTGTGGATATACTCCTCCATAGCTGCCCGCTCAGGTCGGGAGATATTGTATAAACGGCTGTGGGGGAATGTGGATCCAGGCAGCAGGTCGATGGCGCAGTCGTAGAGTCGGTGCGGGGGTAGAGAAAGGGCCTGCTGTTTACAAAACACCTCAGAAATGTCATGGTACTTTATGGGGATCTGCGACAGGTCCGGCAGAGCTGGTCCGGGCTCCTGGTGAGTGACAAAGGGAGGCAGAGCAAATCGCAGACAACTGGCATGAGAGGAGGGGCTCCAGTTACTGATTTTAGTTGTGGTCCAGTCAATGTTAGGATTATGTTTCATCAGCCAGGAGTGACTCACCAGAGGTATGTACGGGGAGTTAATGACAAACAACGAAATATTCTCGAAATGATTACCTGAACGTTGGAGCTGGACTGGGCAGGTGCGAGTGGTGATTCAAGCCAGCAGTCTTCCATCAAGTGTGTTAGCCTCCAGCGGCTCACCCAGTAGCTATGTGGATAGCCCTAGTTGTTTAACGAGTGAGGTTTCCAAAAAACTTTCATCGGCTCCGGAATCAATGAGCGCTAGAAGCTCCAGTGTCTGGCCTTTCCAGCTGATGGTGGCGTGTAACTGGGTTCAAGGTCGAGGGGACAGAGGTGTAGTAGCTCGGCTCGCTAGAATGCCCCCCTTGGCTAGCGAGCCCTCCGGTTTAATGGGCGGCTTGGGCAGGTGGCGAGATAATGACCGGACTGACCACAGTAGAGACAGGTGTTATTAGCTCTCCGTCGTTCATGTTCCTCAGTGCTGAGTTGATTCCGACACAGCTGCATTGGCTTGCCCTCAGGCTGATCCTCTCGCTGCACTGCCTCCGGTGGCGGAACAGGGCTGGGGAACGGTCGAGATCTCACTGGGACTGGGGAATCCTCCCTCGACGAAGAGTGACGTCACTGCCAGGACTACGCCACTTCTCCCTTCGCTGCTCCCAGCATCGATTGACTATGTGGATCGATAAAGAGATTAATTCGTCCAAGTCTTTAGGAACAGGGTGTGAAACTAAGTCATCCTTCAGTAATTCACTTAACCCATTAACAAAAGCAGCCTGCTGGGACGCTCCGAACCACCCACTCTCTGCTGCCAATGTCCGGAAGTCAATAGCATATTTCGCCACGCTCCGAAAACCCTGACGGAGAGAGAAGAGCCTCATGGATGCGTCTTTACCTTGGATCGGGTGGTCGAAAACCTTACTCATCTCAGCGGTGAACGCGGTATATGTAGTGGTGATCTGGTCCTGATTCCTCCACTGAACCGTGGCCCATTCCAACACCGCTCCCCTCAGCAGTCCAATCAGGTTAGCAATCTTTGCTTTCTCCGTGGCGTAAGTCAATGGCTGGAGATCAAAAACAAGCCCACACCGCATGAGAAAGGTTTTACATTGACCCAGATTCCCATCATACCTCTCTAGTGGGGAGACCTAAGGTTCCCTGACTGAGTTGACTGTGGCTGGTGTGGCATGTGCGGCTGGGGCAGTCGGTCCGACAAGGACAGATACCGGAGGCGGGCTTTGCATTACGTCCTGGAAGGTCGCCATGTGGGTGGACAGGTTCTGGAGCTCACTCATTATCTCCTGAAGTGCAGTGCTGTGCTGGTCCAATATCGCTCCCTGGGTGGCGACGGCGTGGCGGACTGGCTCATAGTCTGCTGAGTCCATACTGGCCGGATCGTTCTGTCAGGTCCGGTGACCAGGGACTCAGATGCAGACAAGGGTTGATGTTGAATACAAGAGAATTTATTGAGGATTTGCACAGATCAGGTTGAGGTTTGTGTGGCAGGCATTCTTGTGGCGTCGGGGAGTGACGGTAGTGTTCAGGCTCCAGGCTCGAGGTCGGCGACACTGGCAGGCAGACTGGATTCAGGCTCAGGGCATATATATTATTTCACAATTTTAAACTTCTCCGAATTAATTCCTGACATCATCAACTAGACCAAACTTGAAAAATAAATTTGCATTCCAGCATTGCCTGCGGGGAGGAAGCATTTTTGACATGCCTGTCATCAGTGAAGGCACACCTTGAAACAGATAGCATGTTGAGATGCAAATACCTGCTGTGCTGGGCTGACGTTCCGTGTAAAACCGGGTGAAGCCATGCTGGCAGATGTAATAGAAAAATTACAACAAAAGATAGAAACCTTGAAGTCAACACCGTACAAATTACTACATCTGAAATATAACTTCTAAATGTAATACTGCAGCAGATGAAATGTATAAAAATGTTGCTATTTTCAAAATAAATAAATAAATAAATGAATAAATGATGAATTTAATAAAACATTTTGACTTATTTTTATGTCTCCAATGGATGCTAACACTTTTTTTCTTGGGAAATACAGTTTTCTACAATCTGGATTAATTGACAACCTCACAATTTGTGTAGCCAAATTCCCTGGTCTCCAAAACGCAGAGATAAAGAACTTGACGTAAGAATGTGTGCCCATATGTTGACAACTTTTGTGTGGGAAGTGGGATACACCTCTATTAGGACCCATATTTTGAGCACAGGTTGAAAATAAGACCCCTGGTCCCTAGCCTCTCTTCTAGGCTCTGATGACATTTTTACAAGAAGAAGCTGTCCTTAGTGTCTGTGGCCTGAGCACTGAACAACCGGTTTTCATGGTGATCTTAATCAGGTATTCTAGACCTGAAATTCAGCTGCTTCACCTATGAAAATAACACTTTCAAAAGATTTAATTAATCATAATAATAATAAATATTTATATATTAAACAACAGTTATGAGTTGCTGTACACTGAAAAAGTTGAAGCTTAAAGATTTTAGGTTGAATTTTTTCGTTGCTATGTCCAGCAGTGTTTGAAATATTTACTGCCGTTTTTTGAAACTCAGAAGAGCATGTGGAGGGATTTTCCAGGCTTCTGAAGTGTAATTAACATTTTGGGGTTGATTTCCTTACAAAGCTGAGGCTCCTGTTGTCCACAAATGAGATCAGACTTTGATCAACTGCTGCATTTCCTATGATTGCAAGCAGCATTCAGATCATCTTTTCATTGTTTATGAGATTTCTTTGCTTGGTCATTTTGCAGAAAACAATGTCTACAATGACAAAAGATAATTGTTGAATCAACTTTATGTCAACTGACAACACACAAATTAAGTTTTTATATTACATATTAAAACAAATGCTTAAAGTCCGGTGTTTAATTGTTTGATTTTTTCAAATTAACAGTTTTCTTTCAAGCAACTTAAATGTAAGGTAACTACATTTAAAAATGTATATATTTGTAACTCAATTATTTTATTATATTAAAATATTTTAATTATTTTTCAACAAAGTGCAACATATGTCAACAAGGTATTATGCAAATATGCACAATTTGCATAACAGTCTCAAAACATAGAGCGTTATCACACTGGTATGAAAGTGCACTGTGTCAGGGGACTTTAATCAAGCCAACATCAAAACTGTGTTTACTCACTTCCATCAGTATGTGGATTTTGCAACCGGGGGGAAAGCACACAGGACCTGGCCTACAGTAACATCAAAAAGGCATTCAGAGCTGCACTCCGCCCCCACCTTGGCTCCCCAGACCATCTCTCTGTGATGCTAATTCCTGCATACAAGCCCCTGCTGATCAGGAAAAAACCCACAGTCAGTACGTTTACATGCACAGCTTAGTCGGATTACAGCCATAGTTTGACTATGTTACTCAATCGGACAACTGCAATTGTCCGAATATACAAAAATTGAATTACTGGCTGAAGCATGTCATAACCCGGTATGATAGATGGCGCTGTACCCATTTCAGCTAGTGGTAACTAGCCACCTCCGGCTGACCTCTTTACGTCACCAGCAGCAACAAACTCTGCCTCGGCATTCGAGAAAGATGGCGTACGAAGAGCGAGACGAAGCTACATCTTTGTACATTTCTTATATGGTGTACATGATAATTACACAAACTAGATGCACAATGGCGCTCTTGCTTGCGGTGATTTAGGAGGAAAGAAGCCGTCGCCGCCGTACTTCTACTTCCAGCTCACGGCCCCGGAAAAGAAATCTCGCGCCTGCGCAGAACGCAAAAATCCGATCTGATCCGATGTAACGTATACATGCAGGAGTAATGCGACTATCAATCGAATAATCTAGGTGTATTAATCCGACTATGAGAAATCCAATCCGGTCCGATTTTAGTCAGACTAAGGTGTATACATGCATCTTAAAAATCCGATCATAGTCGGACTAAGCCAGTAATTACGTTTTCTCGAGTGTCATGTAAACACACTGAGTGAAGCAGGTGAGGGTTCGGCCTGCAGGAGCCATGGAAGCATTACAGGACTGCTTCGATTGTACTGACTGGGACATGTTCAAGGCAGCTACAATGGACAATCATCACACGCGGGTGGAGAAGCATGCTGAGTCTGACACTTAGAACAGCTAGCGCCAACCTGAACTGTGCCATAGTTCAGCTCAGAAAGTACAGGAATTCTTCCATGACCCCACTAACACCAGGCGAATGTGGCAGGGCATCCAATTCATCACAGACTATAAAACTACTCCTCCCCCCTGCGACAACAACATCAACTTTCGTAATGAGCTAAATAACCACTTTGGGAGGTTTGAGACACTCAACACCACTCCTGCGAGGAAATCTGTTCCTCGCCCAGATGAGCAGCCACTCAGTCTGGACACAGCTGATGTCAGGAGAACCCTGAGGAGAGTGAACACCCGCAAATCAGCGGGCCTCGACAACATACCAGGATGGGTGCTCAAGGAATGTGCTGACCAGCTGACAGGGGTTCTCACAGACATCTTCAACACCTTGCTGATCAAGGCTGTGGTACCATCATGCCTCAAGACTGCCACAATTATACCGGTGCTAAAAAAACACACAATCTCCTCCTTCAATGATTACTGCCCTGTAGCACTCACCCCCATCATGATGAAGCGCTTCGAGAGACTGGTAAAGGACCACTTTGTCTCCAGACTCCCCCCCACGTTTCACCCGTACCAGTTTACTTACCGGCCAAAACGCTCCAGAGGATGCCATCTCCTCTGCACTCCACCCGAGCCTACAACATCTAGAAGGAAGGAACACACATGTGCGAATGTTGTTTCTAGACTTCAGCTCGGCGTTCAACACAATCATCCCGCAGCATCTGGTGAGCAACCTAGCCCCCCTTGGCTTCAGCACCCCCCTGCGTAACTGGCCGCTTGCCTTCCTCACTGGCAGACCCCAGTCTGCGCGGTTGGGCGACAGCACCTCCAGTGTCATCTCCCTGACCATCATCTCCCCTCAAGGCTGCGTCTTGAGTCCGCTGCTGTTCACCCTGGTGACCCACGACTGCTGTGCTAGGTTCACTACTAACCACATTGTGAAGTTTGCGGATGACACGACAGTAGTGGGCCTTATCCATGATAACAACGACACGGCCTACGGAGAACAGGTGAAACATCTGGTGAAGTGGTGCAAAACAAACAACCTGGCCCTGAACGTTGACAAAACTAAGGAGATCATCGTCGACTTCAGGAGGAGCCAGCCCAGTCACACACCACTCCTCATCAACGACATAGGAGTGGAGAGAGTCAGCAGCACCAAGTTTCTGGGGGTGCAGATTAAAGACACTGACTTGGTCCCATCACACCATAGCTCTGGTAAAGAGAACTCGGTAGCGTATGCACTTTCTGTGTCGGATGAACAGAGCACACCTCCCCCCTCCAATTCTCACCACCTTTTACAGAGGCGCTATAGAGAGCATACTGACCAGCTGCATCTATCTGGTCAGGAGACTACAGTGCCTCTGACTGGAAGTCCCTGCAGAGGGTTGGGAGGACAGCGGAGAAAATCATGGGAGCTCTCTTCCTCCCATCCAGGACATTGCCAGAAAACGGTGCCTGACCAGGACTCACAACATCAGGAGTGACACCTCCCACCCCCACCATGGACTGTTCTTGCTGCTGGACTCTGGAAAGAGGCTCCACAGCCTTCGCAGCAGAACAGCCAGGTTTCACAACAGCTTCTTCCCTCTTGCCATAAGACTGCTAAACACAAAATAAACAATTCCCTCCATCCTCCCTTACACACCCACTTACACCCACTCTGCTCACTTGACAGTGCAATAAAAAGAAAAAATACACTGTGCAATATATTGTATATTTTTATAGTATTTATGTTGACACTTTTTAATTATTTATCTTTCATGTAAATACATGCTGCAGTTTTTTTTTGTTTTTTTTTAATTCCGCACTATTCTGAGCCATTTAAAACGAAATTTAGTTCCTATTGCACTGTAAAGTGAAATTCGAATGACAATAAAGGAAGGTCTAAGTCTAAGTCTAAGCATAATAGGGATGAGGCAAACTTCCATATACACAACCCCTTCTGAACAGCTAGAGCATGTGAATGTTCTGAATTCTGTTTGGTTAATGGCAACACAAACTACTTGAACTGAATGTTTTGATACCGAACATGTAGCTGGCTTAAAGTTTGGCAGTTAGACATGCTTCACAGACACATTTTTGCTATTGCTATTTGTTAACTGGCACTGTTTTAAATTATCCATTAATTGGCAAAAGTAGTTCCCAGCCCCAGTTGTGTGTTTGTACCGTAATTGAAGATTTTTGTTGGGCCTCGTGCCTCCATAACACATGTCTCAACAAAGAGAAAAGCCTGTAGAAGAAGCCAGAAGCCTAAACTACTAATTCTCCAGCCACGAGGGACTAAAGAACAAAGAACCAGGCAAAAGGGCCCACAAGGTGTGAAAACCGCGTCACCAGCTGACCTGCCCCCAAGACGTCACCTGGGGCCTCATTTATAAAACTGTGCGTAGGATTGACGTCAAAAGGTTGCGTACGCACGAAACACAGAAAGTGCGTACGCACAAAAATATCCTGATTTATAAAACAGTGCGCACGCACGTCCTACGCCGATTTCCCTTTATAAATCATAAATGTGGCGCACCTGTGTGCGGGTCATACCACGCCCATAGTTGTCCATAAATATTCAGAGAAACGCCCCTAATTAATATTCATTTATGACTGAAAGCATGCCGAAAGCAGAGGGAAAGGCGAACGGGCCAACTGGAGCTCACCCCGCTGGATGAAAAACTGGCGGGGATCATCGGGGAATCCCTCCTGAGTGACGTGAACGGAGGAGGGGGACACCGATGCCGGCCCAATTCATTCTCACTCGGTGCTCTTATAGCAACATGAGTGCAGTTAGTGGCACCGATTACATTTGGGAAACCGGACATTGCAGCAAATTGCGCATTTTTATTTGCCTGTTCACCGTATAAGGAAACACTATGTACTGCTGCGACAAACCAATTATACCACTTGAAGCGGGACTGGCACTGCGTGGTTTCTGCGGGTGCTCCTCTCTAACGCTGGGCCCAATACCGCACATAGATCCAAGATGACAGCTCGTGGGAGTCGGAAACGGCTCATCAGCTACTCGTCACTGTTGGCCAGTGGATGTTGCTGGTCTCTGAAGTTCCGCTCCCTCCGTATCCTTCCGTTTGCCACATCCTCCAACAGTGCCAAAGCAGCCATTGTGCGCCATAACGCATTGTAAATGCATGCCTTTATATACCATCTATTAGGTAATATCTGCTACACGTGTGAGAATTACCCTGACTGACTAATAATATAAGATAATTATAGTCTTTATTTGTATGGCAACAAAACACAGTTACAAAGTGTTTTATGCGTTATGCATTGAAAACAGAGATGAAACGAAATGGGCTATATGGTATTGGATATTAATATATTAAACGGCATTCATATCAGTATAAACATAATTCGTCCTACTGTTGTCTTACTATTGTCCTAAACCATATGTTTCCTGTGTGCACTCCAGGGAGTACATTTGTTTATTCATTGAAGATTTTTTTTTTGTATCCATTTCTTGCAAATAAACTGTTCATGAGAGGTAAAATGACTATTTTACACGATCAGGATCAGTTTCACACAGTTTCTCCCGTTTCTTTCTTCTGCCATCAGTGGCGCAGTTTCTCCTTACCCCAGTTATGTGCGTACGCATGGGTCAGAGTGTGCGTGGAGGACCGCACATTTTCCCGTCAAGTTCTCTTTTTATAAATCCCGCGGTGTGCGTAGAGAGTGGCGTACGCCTTCTTTTGTGCATACGCGATGTTTATAAATGAGGCCCCTGGTCTTTATTGGCTGTGAGCCAGGAAGTTCCGCCATGATCACAGTGACGACACTCCCACGATAAAAGGTCACGGACCATAAAGGACTGGTGTATTTCCCGACAGCTACGTGGCGGATAGACGTCTGCAGCCGTTGTCTTAAGGATACAACCTGAGAAACGTTTTTCCCCCTTTTTTGTTTTGAGCTAAAGTTCAGTTCCCTCCTTGGTGGACGAGATAGAGACTGTTTTGGCTTCACTTTCATTTTTGTTCGGACATTCAGTATCGTTTGGATCCAGGAACGCTGCATAACCCAGCCGTTGCCTCATTACCTGCAGAAGGAAGAAGAGAATCTTCAGAAGGAACGAGACTGTCCCTTCCATTGAGTTGACCGATCGCTGTGTAACAGCCTGCCGTCAGCTGTGAGGAAGCTCCAGTCTGATCCCGCGCTCGCCTCCTGAACGAGTTGGAGCTCCGAGTTAGCCGGGCATCCACGCTACTGCTACCAGCGGCATCCAAAGTAAGAGGTCTTTTGTTTGGGCAGAAACAGATAGTATATAGCGTGTTGTTTTTATTTGTTGTGCTTTTATTTTGTGGTGAAGGGACCGCCGAGTCTGATTCATGGTTACCTGTACTGTGTGCTAAAGTGTTTGCTACGCTCGCTAGGAGCTCGTTCAGGCTAATCCAGCCTGTATAGTCTTGCCGCCGTGTGTGACCACAATACGTCGTATTCCGGCTCAATCAGTGGACGATAAACGAACCTCAATTCGCTTGTCGGCCATTGTCCAAGGGAGAGACGACCGCTGTGCACCACATGGTCGTTTGTTTATTTCTTTGTTGCCTGCTAAGCTCTGCTTAGCTTCTTCTCTCTCGCGTGCGCACGCACACACACACACACACACACACACACACACACACACACACACACACACCGAGAGACACGTACTCTGTAGGGCGATCTGTTGTACACTGATAGTTAACAACCCCGCTATAACATAAGACGTGTGTCCAGCATATTCCCTTTATTGACTGTAAAGACGGACTTCCCCGGTAGCACGACAGCTACCCTTTTCAGCTATCATCCCTGTAAATTCACCCTCGTGTAACCAAACCACACACGAGATCAAAGACGGCGCAACCGCCACCTTTGTTCAAACCTCGCGCGCACGTGTAGTGACCACCTTCGGTCATACAGTCACTGCCGCCATTTTTGAATTCCAGGTACATGAATCAGTGAACGCGAATTCATCATCTCTGAATTCGCTCTCTCGCGTGACACCAGGTCACGTCCGGTGTTTCCTGTAGTCTCTCCAACGAGACTTCCCAAGTCACGCCCACCAATTTGTAGTCTGGCGAACGTGACTTCCCAAGCCACGTTCCGCCATCTTTGTAGTCTTTATTGGGGACTTCCTGCCACACACACACACACACACACACACACACACACACACACACACACACACGTGTTTGGCTTGTTTATGTATTGATATTGTTAGTTTGTTGAAGGAAACAGTTGTTGGTTAAAGAAGGTGGTTTGTTTGGTGGAAGAAAGCTTTAATAAACACTGTTGATTTTAATTGAACAGCCTCTGTGATTATTTTGCACAATCCGATATTGCAATAACTGCTGGTTGAGATGGTCAATGCTCGGATTCACGCCTTCCCTCTTATCTAATTATTGATATTTTCATAATATTGACAATTTGACTAACTTTCAGGCTTTGAGACTCAAGGTAAATCATTTGATTGTTGATCCTTGATTTCAGGGTGGTGCCCCGTGTTCATTAATGACTCATAGTTACCTAGGTTTCATTAATCAACTATAATAATTTTTGATTAATTAATAATAATATTAATTACTAATTAATAATCAATAATGATTCCCAACATTTTTGTTGTTGATTAATCTAGCATCTTTTCCCACAAAAACATTTTTGGAGAAAACAAAGTCCTGCTCCTACAAAACCAGTTCAAGATCTTTTCACATTTTGGTCTGAGGCATATTAGTGTTTATATGATGTCTCTTAAAGCCTCAAAAGGGTCAACATCTAAAAGAGGCTCAGTTTTTAAATGCTCCATAAACACAGAGTAGTAAGTGCTGTATCGTAGGAAACTGGACATGTTTCAGTTTCTGGAAGACGTTTCACCTCTCATCTAAAAGACTTCTTCAGTTCTACTTAACTGAAAGGGAGTAGCAAGCTAGCAATTGGAGCTAGTTGTAATTTAAGAAGCCTATTGGATTGTAGGTGAAACGTCTTAAGAAACTTGTATAAGTCAAGTTGCCTATGATATAGCACTCAGAATTATCAGTGCAAACACCTTTCACATTTTAGTTTGAGGAATATTCATTGTGTTTACATAGATGTCTCTTGATGCATACAAAAAGCCAGCATCCAAAAGATGTTCCATTAATTAGGGCCCATGCAGGTCACAGACCTGTGAGGTCCCTATTGTAATTGGATTATTCTTCTGCGCTTTAACTGCTGTTTTGGAGGCCTTAACATACCCCAAAACTCACCAAATTTGGAATATACGTCACATCCGGCCAAAAATTTGATAATTCAATGTCATTGGGCGTGGGCGTGACCTGCAGGCTCTGTAGCGCCCCCTATTGTTCTTGCCTGCCTTCCACATGTGCATAGATGAACGAAATTTGTTACACAGATTCATCATGAGCAGATGCACAAAAAAGTCTGTGGGACCGATACCATCACTCCAACAGGAAGTCGGCCATTTTGATGTGTGGCTGCACTTTTCCCAAATTCATGCCTACTTTGAAAATTATGTTGTCCTAGAGCTTAAACACCACAGTCTTCACACTCACTTAGTATCATCTTCATGCCTTGAAGATGAAAAGTTATGGAAATCTTTCTGCTACGTCATGCCTGGTGGGCGTGACGGTGGAAACCATTTTTTTCCTTCACCATGAAGCATCAAGTCTTTATAACTTCAACATACACTTTCCAATCTACACCCAAATTCACATATATGTAGACGGTGTTGCCCGGAATACGTCTCTGCATCAATACTAAGTCGGCCATTTTGATTGTGGCCGCCATTTTGAAATATTTCCAATCCTCGCACTGTAATGACATCCTCCTACAGATTTAACACAACAGACTTCACAGTCACTCAGTATCATCCACAGACCTTAAAGATGAATACCTGTTCAAAGCTTTCGCCTACGTCATACCTGCTGGCCATGGTGGTGCGGTCAATTTAAATCCTTCGCCATAAAGCATCAAGTCCTCGTAACTTCAACATACAATTCCTCTTCTACACCAACTCTCTCAGGAATGTGGAGGGAGTCGCCCTGAATATATCTGTGCATCAAAACTGTGCATCATGACAAAGCATATTTGTCATGAGCAGACGCATAAAAAACCCTCTTGGACCCATACTGTCAGTCCAACAGGAAGTCATCCACTTTGATGTGAAACGCCATTTTATGCCTCCTTTGAAAACTATTTTGTCCTAGAGATTAAACACCAAGGTCTTGAGATAGATCCATCCAAAACTGAATGACTTTGTGACATTTAAGACGAGGGAATAACATAGATGGCGACTCGAAAGACAGCAATAAGGAAGAATCTCGACATGCAAGACATCAAGACGGACATACGTGACTTTGGAGCTAGGCTTTCTGAAGCCGAACACCGAATTAGCAATACAGAAGATAACGTCAGTGGTATGCAAACAATTGTGCAAACTATGGAGAACCAAGTGAAGCTGCTCAACTCCAGAATAGAGGACTTGGAGAACAGAATAGATGATGCAACCTACACCTGGTAAACCTCCCTGAAAAGGCGGAGGGGGAGAAATGCTGTGAAATTTCTGGAAGAATGGCTACCTGAAGTGTTTAGAGCATCACTATCAAATCCAGTTATAATTGAACGAGCACATCGAATTGGCAGGCTCCCAAGTAGACCTGCAACGGAACAGAAATATCCCCGAGTGTTAATCATGAAGTTCTTGAACTTTCAAGATCGACAACGTGTGATAGGGGCCGCGAGAGAAATGAAAACGGTGAAATACCAAGATCACCGAGTCATGTTTTTTCCGGACTTCTCTGTGGAGGTGCGCAAACAGCAGTTTGACGGGGTGAAGAAGCGTCTACAGTCGCTGAACATCGAGTACAGATTCGGATATCCAGCCAAACTGATCATCTCCTGCAACGGGAAAAACACCATCTGTAACTCACTGGAGGAGGTGGAGAGGCTTGTCGGGGCTGGCGGCACGGAGGAACGAGGAGACGTTGAACAGTAGGATATACTGTGAACTGTGTGACTTTTTGTCAGCTGGCAAGCCTACCTTCTTGTTATGCCTACAGGAACTGTAGAGGACCATTACTGGTTAACCGGTCATATGTAGGCTACTTACTCTCAGGTGAGATTACATTTATTTTTTTGTTTTTCTTTAATTATTTTTTCTCTCTCCTTTCTTGGTTTTCTAATCTATGTTTGGACTATGCTGACCTGGTTAAATCATTCAATTCTCTGGGTACAATGTTTAGACTATCAGTGGAGTGTATAATAGGGGTATCCTATGCTTGTAAAAGGCTTGCTCCCTAATGAAGGATCAGTCGAGGCCACTGTTTAATCTTTTACGTTCGGGGGAAGGGAAAAGAGACGCAGGTTCGTTCGGGTTAGCGTCCAAGAGCCTCTTTTTGTCTCTTGTCTCTTTATGTTTTATTATTGTATTCCTCTTTGTTGTAAATATATTAGTGTCTGCTTTTAAAACAGGTATTGTCTCTCGCTTAAGGAAACATAATGGACAATGGTCAACTTCTTATTGGGGGAGATTTCAATACAACCCCTGTCAACAGTCCTTGATAGACTCAAGAGTATAGATAATACTCATGCGCAAAGTAGGAAAATATTACAGACTTTTATGCACGAATTAGATTTGTGTGATCCATGGAGAAGAACATATCCAAACTAATCAGAATTCTCATGCTTTACCACATCATCAAACTCATATTCTCGCATAGATTATTTCTTGGTTTCAAATCAATTATTCCCACAAATATATGATACTAAGTATGAGACTATTGTGATTTCTGATCACGGCCCGGTTAAGCTAATATATGACATGACCAAGATCATCAGAGGTTCCTGTAGATGGAGCATTGCATCTACAATGGTTACATGATACAAACTTCTTAGAATTTGTTGGTACCAATATTGATGAATTTTTCAAAATAAATACAAATGTTTTAAAAATTTAAAATTGAGATCACTTGATGAAGAAATCAAGAAGCTAGAAAAAGAAATCTATGAAGACGAGTCGCATACAATGCCGCAGCAGAAGTATTTACTTCTCCTCAGAGCACAATACAACAAACTATCACTATCTAAACCTGAAAACAGCTTATTTCGCCTGAAACAAACATTTTATGAGCAGGGAGAAATCTCGGGCAATCTTCTCGCCTGGCAAATTAAAAAGTTGCAGTCAGATAAGGCATTAATAGCATTATAACTAAATCAGGGACTCTCTCATCTGACCCACAGGAGATTAACACAGCTTTTACCCAGTTCTTCCAATCATTATACAAAGCAGAATCTCCTGGAGTTAATATCCAACAAACCAACTTTTTAGATGGTCTCCAAATACCTAACTTCACAGATGAGGTAAAACAGAGATTAGATTCACCTCTGTCTCCAGAGGAATTACTGAAGGCTATAGATAAAATGAACAATGGGAAAACAGCTGGACCAGATAGCCTACCCATAGATCTATATAAAGCCTTCAAAGATCAGTTAATATACCCTCTAATGGAAATGTTTGAGGAGTCCTTAGAAGCTGGAATTCTTCCCCCATCATTAAGAAAGGCCTCAATTACACTCTTGCCAAAGCCAGATAAACCACAACACAATTGTGAATCATATAGACCGATCTCTTTGATCAATATTGACGCTAAAATATTAGCCAAAGCACTAGCTTTGAGACTGGAAGTTCACCTACCAGCAATAATTCATATTGACCAAAATGGATTAGTGAAGAACAGGCAGGCCTTTCATAATATACGCCGAGCACTGAATATCATCCACGAAAAGACAGATGCTAAAGACAACTGCATACTCTCTTTGGACGCCGAAAAGGCATTCGACAGAGTCGAATGGCCTTATTTATTTGATATACTCTGCCGATTTGGTTGCGGACCTAAACTATGTCAATGGATTAAATTATTGCATTGTGAACAATTAGCTGAAGTTGTTACACATAATTTAATCTCAGAACCCTCCAAACTGCCCCGTGGCACCCGACAGGGTTGCCCTCTGTCGCCTCTACTATTTGTGATGTCTATTGAACCCCTGGCAATAGCCATACGAAATCACCAAGGGATACAGGGAATTGATATTTCAGGCCAAGAACATCAGATTTCATTATTTGCAGATGATGTATTATTATACCTTTCAGATCTAAAAAAAACACAATGCCTAATCTGATCAATACGATCAACCATTTTGGCGCATTCTCAGGATATAAGGTCAATCAATCCAAATCTTCAATACTTTTCCTCAATGAAAAAGAAAGAAATAATCCAGTAATTCAGCACCCTTTCACAGTATCTAAAGATGGGTTTAAATATTTGGGGATTATTATTACTCCTCAAATAAAAAACATAATCCCACGTAACTATGACCCCATTGTTTCACATGTAAATGATACCTTGAATAGATGGATGTCTCTCCCCTCACATTAATAGTCAGAATCAATGCCAATAAGATGAACATTCTTCCAAAATGTCTATATTTTTTTCAGTCTATCCCTCTTTCACCCCCACCATCCCCCGCCTTTTTTTCTAACATGAGGAAAACATTCACAAATTTTATTTGGAATAAAAGACGACCAAGACTTTGCTTAACATTACTATATCTACCTTATGATAGGGGAGGGTTGCAACTACCTAATCTATTATGGTACTTCAGAGCAGCCCAAGTTAGATCCGCACTTTTTTGGTTTTCTAATCCTTCAAATTTGCCATGGGTTCAGATAGAGGAACTGAATGCGAAAGGATTAACCTTGGACAGATACCTATATTCTAACTCTCTCAAAAAACTCAAGCAGAATACAATCAATCCATTTGTTAAAACCACAATTACAGCTTGGTATGAATCACAAGAGATGTTTGGAGAACTAAGGGAGATATCATGTTTTTCTCCTATCTGGGGTAATGTAAGATTTACACCAGGTACATCAGATCCAGGGTTTAAACTGTGGCCACAGCCTGGTTTACAGAATATTTCAGATCTCTTTAAAGATAACACCCTTATGTCTTTTGAATATCTGAAAGATAATTTTAAGATTCCCAGGAATCATTTGTTTAAATATTTTCAAATACAGAATTTCATTCATTCTAAATCAAATCAAATCAAATCAATTTTATTTATATAGCCCAAAATCACAATCACATTGCCTCAGTGGGCTTTACAATCTGTACAGTGAACAACATCCTCTGTCCTTAGACCCTCGATTCGAGTGAGGAAAAACTTCACATGTTGATGGAAAAAAAGCTTTTAACAGTGTAAAAAAAAAACAATGGAAGGAAACCTCAGGAAGAGCCACAGAGGAGGGATCCCTCTTCCAGGACGGACAGACATGCAATAGATGTTGCGTGTACAGAAAAGAGCAACAAATCACAGTTTACAAGTTACATCAACAGAAAGTCTGAAACAAGTTATATGTAAATTGAGTGGATCCAGGAGACGACCGAGCAGGACGAGGCATCACCAAGTGGTGCCCAAGCCAGATGACCTCCTATCCACCATGGTGACCTGAGAGAGGGCAGGCCATACAAGATCATTAGTAATAGACAGAGAGAGGCATCAAGATTTTCAGAAATATAGATATGAGGAGGTGTTGAAGCAGAGGAGAGCAGGGATCCAGCAGAGCCCGGGGTGTGACAATCCAGATCAGACTGTATTTCAAGGCAGCAGGAGCCCGGAAAAAGTAGATGGTCCCAGGAGGCCGTGGTCCATCAGAAGGGAGCCTGAAAGAAAGAGGGGAGGAAGAGAAAGGAGAAGGAGGAGAGAGAAGAGGAGGAGGAGGAGGAAGCTATAGAGAGTGTAGAGAGTGACACAGCTTGTGGGAACAGAAAACAAAACAAAGGTTAGAGAAATGCAATATTGATCCGAATAAACAGATTGTTTCTCGTCGGCAGCACAATGTAATCTAATACTATAGGAACTCACTGAGACTGACACCGACCCACCGAAGAATCTTACTTTTGGTATCAAGGCCTAATTAAAGGCTACGTCAAAGAAGTGAGTTTTGAGTTGAGATTTAAAGGCGTCAACAGAGCCAGATTGTCTGATGTCAGCTGGGAGGTTATTCCAGAGGAAAGGAGCCCGATAGGAAAAAGCCCTGCAGCCAGCTGACATCTTCTTGATCCTGGGAACCATCAAGAGCCCTAAATTTTGAGAGCGTAATGCCCGAGTTGGAGTATATGGTTTAATTAGATCTGACATGTACGACGGGGCAAGGCCGTGTACAGCTTTGTATGTCATCAGCAGCACCTTAAAGTCTGATCTTAGATGCACTGGGAGCCAGTGCAGAGACGCCAAGATTGGTGTAATATGATCAAATTTTCTCGTACGTGTTAAGACTCTGGCTGCAGCATTCTGAACCATCTGAAGACTTTTAGTGCTCTCACGTGGAAGACCTGAAAATAAGGCATTGCAGTAATCCAGCCTAGACGAAACAAAGGCATGAATCAGGATCTCTGCGTCCACCGTGGACAGGAAAGACCTAATTTTAGCTATATTGCGCAGGTGATAGAAGGCAATCTTGGTAATTTCTTTGATGTGCTGATCAAAAGAGAGTGTAGAATCAAAAGTAACACCTAGATTCTTGACGGTTCAGCTTTGAGAAATAACGCAGTTGTCCAGAGTTACAGTCTGGCTGGAGTGATGACCAGCATCTCAGTTTTAAGAGCCAATCATATCAACCTCCTGCTTTAAATGGTATTGAAGAACTGGTAACACCCAACCCCTATGCCAAAGGGACAATCCCCAAAATATACAATAAACTGCTAAGGTCATCAAGTGAATCCTCAAACTATAAAAGAATCGCCTGGATGGAAGATTTTCAGACAGACATAACATAACTAGAATGGGAAAAGGCATGTTGTCAAGCACAAAACATGACTATTAATAGCAGATTGAAGTTGATTCAATATAATTGGCTCATGAGAACATATATAACTCCTGAAAAACTCCACAAGTTTAACCCTAACATTCTGGACACCTGTATAAAATGTACGACAGAAAAAGGAACTTTGTTTCATTGTATCTGGACGTGTTAACAGATTCAAAAATTTTGGAAAGTCTTAGTTGAGATAATTTCTTGCATCATCCAGAAAAAAATCCCTGTATGCCCAGAAGTGTGTATCTTTGGTCTTATCCCAGAAGCGTTATCCCTTAGAACACATGAGAGCAAATTGGTCAACCTCTGCTTACTACATGTGAAACGTGTTATTGCTAGACAGTGGAAAAGTGTCTGTTGCCCGTCTGTGAACCTATGGGTTAATGAACTATCCTCATGTATAGCGATAGAAAGGCTTACATATGCCATTAAACACAAAAACCATATTTTTCATCAAATATGGGATTCATTCATTACATTTTTGAAATCAAGATTTGGAAACCTATGTCCTTAAATGTCACAATAATAATTGAGACTACACCCTCATACCTGTGTATGTGTTTTTGTTGACTGTTTTTTTTTTTTTTCTTTTTTAAATCTTTTTATTATTTGTTGTATGGGTATGTTACTGTATTTTTTATTGTAAACCAGTATTATTATAGTTATTATTTTTGGTATTAGTTTATGTATTTTTTTTCATTATTATTGTTGTTACTATTTTATTACTACTAATTTTTTTTTATCATTGATTGGCTAAGAGTTTGTGGGTGGGTATTTGGGAGGTGGGCAATTAGTGTACCTTTTCGACATAACTGAATGCACATGTTCAAAGAAAGGTACCTTGTTTAAAATCAATAAAAATAAGGATACAAAAAAAAAAACAAGGTCTTTCACACTCACTCAGTATCACCTTCATGCCTTGAAGGTCAAAAGTTATGGATATCTTTCTGATATCTTTCCGCTCATACCTGGTGAGCGTGATGGTGGAAACCATTTTTCTCCTTCGCCTTTATAAGTTCAACGTACAATTTCCCATCTTTACCTAATTATTCAGGAATGTAGAGGGAGTTGCCCTGAATATATCTGTGCATCAAAACTGTGTCATATCCATAGCGACACCCACTGGACACACGAAGTCAGACAAACATCATCCAATTGACATGACGTTTACTGCTTGTTTTCTCCCCAGCATGACATGCAAGTAACAGGTGAGCACGCAATCCGACGGCGCCCCAGCCTGACACACCTGCTGGCCGTGGAGGTGCCTACCATTTAAATCCTTCGCCATGAAGCATCAAGTCCTCGTAACTTCACCATACAATGTCCCATCTGCGCCAAATCTCTCAGGAATGTAGAGGGAGGCGCCCTGCATATATCTGTGCATCAAAACTGTGTCATATCCATAGCACCACCCACTGGACACAGAAAGTCAGACAAACATCGTCCGATTGATATGACGTTTACTGCTTGTTTTCTCCCCATCGTGACATGCAAGTAACAGGTGAGCGCGCAGTCCGACGGCGCCGCAGCCCGACGTGCGTGGACGGCGAGGGCCCGTTCATCGCTGCTTGCAGCTTTAATTGTCATTGTTCTTCCATGACATGGGACTGGGCAATTTCATGGCCCAGAGGAACAGTACATTGTTTGAAGTCTGCCATAGAGGTTCTGGATTTTTGGGGACATCTTTTGTTGCTCTAGCTGCATAATAATCTTTTATATCATTTCAAAAAGGTGAACCGAATTTTGATGACAATGACAATGTCTTCAGGTCGCTTCCCCTTCATTTCAAAAAAAGGGAAAACACAGCCATGGTAAGCTGCTCCTGACCCATCTCGGAAAGTCCTACTCTAGAGTCCTTGAGAGGGATACATGGCACAAACACAATATATCAGTGGCAACCATTTGTGCTGTTATGAAGCAACCTTTAGTTTTAAGTCTGGCATTAAGTCTGTAGCAACTCACTGATCATTCCCATGCCCAGTTTGGAAATAGGAACCGGCAAAACTGTCAAGGTAAAGTCAGAAAGATATGTTAAAACTAATTTAAAGAGTATTTCAAATCTGTATTCAATATTTGGTGACAAAGCTTATGTTTGTTGTCTTGATAATAAAGCCACAATCTGCAGGTATTGGTTCATGTGACAGCGTGTGTGCGTTTGCGCTGGACTTCTACTTTTTGGCATTTCACCACAAACCATAACGAGCTGAGAGAGTGGTAGCAATCTGACCATCTATGAAAGAAGATTCAACACAATGTCAAACTGCTACCTTAAACTTACAATCATCTAAATAATAATAAATACTTCTGGCTTAACAAAAAGCTATTTGAATAAATATATTGTGTATTGTTGCTAGGCATTGAAATGTGTCCAAGATGGACTCTTTGTGGAATATTTAAAAATGCACCTGGTAGGTGTTACGGTAATTACAGCTGAGAAAATCTTCCTTTTTTTACAGCATTACTATACATCTGGGATATTTTGTGTGTCCCTTCGATATGATGTGCTTACATGCATATTACTGTTGAAACTTACAAAATAGTCTTTGATCAAGTCATCTTGATCTTCTCTTTGGTAGATCATGAGAGCTTTGAGGACACATTATCACTGAAGATGGAAGTCACCAGTCAAGCACAATATTATCTTGATTAATTAAGATTTTCCAGACCTCTGAAGAGATCCATCCCTAGTTTTACAGCTCAATTCATACATTTGCTCTATTTAAAAGCAGAACTTATGATGCTAGACTTTCATAAAAAAGAAAAAGCTTTTGAGTAGCTGACAACATGTCCTGAATATGAAAGAAACATCAGCATTAGTCTGCACAATTTAATGCATGTGCAATGATACAGATAAACTGTCACCCATGTTAAATCTGTGCATCATTCGGTTCTGTTATTCAGATTTCATATAGGCCTCGCCCTTGAGGCATGGATATATCTTCAACAGAACGAGACGCATCCCTTCAATTTTATAGTCTGACAGTGGGTATGCATCGTGTAGTTCTTCTGGTACAACAATTTTCTAACGCCTTGCCTTGTGAAGTTTAGAGATCATCAGCTCTGTAGTGTTCAATATACCTTCCACTGAGCTTGTTCACGATGCAAAAATGGTAGTCCTTCCAGTGAACCACTGATTAAGATCATCCCACATAGTTCAGTCCATTGAATGTCAGACTTTTGGTCAAGCACACTTTGTCAATATTTTAAGACTTCTGTCTCGGTGCATTTCATATTTTCATGTTAAGAACACTGATGTTGACAGTGGAGGCTTGGTAAAACTACATGCATGCAAATGATGTGCAATCTGTCACTGATGTCTCTCTAAAAGGGAAAGGAGCACATTTTTTAAACACTTGATATTCCTTTCAACGCATGTGACGGCACTAGGCCTTAAGGTCAGTATCTGTGGTGTCCCTTTTCTACCTGTGCTACTCTGTGCTACATGCATGCAAATGATGTGCAATCTGTCACTGATGTCTCTTTAAAAGGGAAAGGAGCACATTTTTTAAACACTCGATATTCCTTTCAACTCATGTGTAGGCCTTAGGCCTTAGGGCAGTTTCTTTATTGTCTCTTTCCTACCTGTGCTCTTTTCAGGTTCTTCCTGATGGTTTAGCACCACCAACCTCATTGAGGGATTAGTGTTACCTGTTAAGAGCCTTTATAAACTAGGTGATTTATAAAGATATCTCCCTCTCTCCCTCCTGGAAGGCTGGTGCCTGTTTGGGCACTCCCTTTTGATATTGTTTGGGTTATAATTATGTTTAGTTAGTCTTTAATTTGCTTCTGTTGAGTCTTTAAAACATTATTTGATTTACTTAAGCGGTTACTGAGAGGACTTCTTTTTGTTGTGCTCCTGACTGAGCAGGACATAATGCTTGTTTTGAAACTATGCTTTGCTTCAAATAGGTATCGTCCATGGAGCACCCAGAGGACAAAACTGAAGGATAAGGCATGGAGGGTGCTCCAAGAAATGGTGCTTTGGTTTAAGATTAGTCTTTGAAAACCTTTTGAAAATCTTATCCTGTTCGCTGATCTTAATCAAGATATGCAATGGCATCCTCAGTATGAACACGACAGACTATAAGGTCAACAATACTGTATCTTTCAAGTCTGGTAAGAGCTGCCAAGATGGCTCCTGACTGGGAACTTTTGAGCTGAAAAGACACCAATAAAAAAGACACCAATTTGCGTTTTATGCAGCAGTTTTTTAAATTCAAAGTTCACACAGGATGAGGTCGATTTTAGCCGTTTTTTAGCCGGCTTAAACTTGAAAGTGCGCATTGCTTCATTCAATGTGAATGATGTGATTTTTTTTTTTTTTTTTTTTTTTGATAAAGAATTTTAAGCAACATGAAAGTTCTACAGGAACAATTCCTACAAAAATTACATGAATGACATCTGGGGGAAACCCAGTGGTAATGTCAAAGTATGAGAGGTGCTCTGACAAAAGACAGTGGGTTCTACGGTGGCCGGGTGGTGCAAAACAAAATTACAAAATGTGAAACACTTTTACGAAGCGTGAGACAAATATACATTTTGGAAAACATTTTTACATTTCATAAAACACATTTACATTTCATAAAACAAATTTACATTTCATTAAACAAATTTACATTTCAGAAAACAAATTTACATTACAGAAAACAAATTTACATTTCAGAAAACAAATTTACATTTCAGAAAACAAATTTACAAACACCGAGACAAATTTACAAGTGCTGAAAACAAATTCACAAATAACATCAACCGGAAAGGGAATGTACCAACTCCGGGGTTGAACCGGAAGTGATAACCGGCAGCGGCCAATTCGAGTTGTTGTTGTTGTTGTTGATGGAGTTCATGGTGAGTTCTACATGGACAGCCATCGAGTGAGGTTTTGCCCGTTTTGTGGACAACATATGAGCCGTTTAACGCGGTTTGTTCTTCGTGTGGTCGGTCTTAAGAGTTTTTAAGGGGCATGGACCAGATCGACGGACCAGATATGCTGCAGCAGTGCATAAAATATTTTAATGAGGGACACTCGTACGCTGTAATCGTGGACATGATGTCATGTTTACACGGTGTTCACATCAGATGGGTGTTTTGCGAAGCCAGTTTAGTGGGTTAGCGAGGTATGTTGAGTCTAAAGCCAGGCTTCCCTGTAGTACGAAGGTGGCTCTCTTTTAACTCGGCTAGATCACCATGGTAACTTATGCTTAGCTCAGAACCTGGTCCCGCCCAGGTTATGTTCAGAGTTTCAGCTTAAAAGCGCCGCTGGTTCACTGTGTAACTCATTCGGAAATGGCGTCACCACTCATTGAGAACCCGGTGGACCTTGGGGCAGAATAATTCGGGCAGCACTACGACGTGAGCGGCTTCTTCGAGATTGCGCTGATCCGCTGGCATTTCCTGATGAAATCCTCTATGAGCGATATAGATTTTCAGCCGAGGGAATACGGTACATCTGCTCACTTATTGATCCGAGTGTCAGGATGCCACTGAAGAAGCTTTGCGCTCATTGTCGGGCAAACTACTTACATTCAGTTGGTGATGCAGAAAATCTGAGCAAGGACACTGCGTGTTGCGCCATCCGCAAAGTGGTTCTCGCTCTTACTGAGAATCTGCAATCTTAAGATAGTGATGATATTAAAATAAAATGGGATACAGTATATTATCCACACACCCGCTGCCATGTCCGACTGCTGCTTCCACATCTTAATAACATGCAATATGAAATATTAATTAGGCCAACCTAGCATTTATTTGTCACAGATAACGAGTAAAGTTAATTATTTCTTTGATGTGGCCATGAAAAAACTGATGAACTGATCAATGTTTCACCCGTTGTAGGGCAGTGTAGCCCAAACACAAATCTCACAGGCTTGAGCTATTTTCACTGTCAGAAAGGTCTTTATTGTCATTGTACAGGGACAGTAGCTACATTTGCTTGTTCATCCCGACACAGTTATACAAAAAAAAAAAAACACTGAACATTTATAGCCTGTGCACACTCAGCCTCGCTTTCAATAAAACACACACGCGCATTCTATAACTGAGATCAGTAAAATGTGAAAACAATATAGACATCATTCAAAAATGAAGAAAAGATAGTTGTTGCTTCAGTTTATTTATTTCTTAAATGGATGAGGGTTAATATGTAAAAGTTGCACAATGCTGAGCTTTCAGAAATTAAAACACTAAGGGCTTAATATAATATTGATCATAATATTAATCATTGTTAACTTCAGCAGTTTCCTGCCAGCAGCCCTCCCTTGCTCTATTGGCGGCGACAGTGTTACTTTTTGCCGTGATGGTTTCTTTGAATTCTTCATAGCTTTGCATAATAACAATCTGCTCATCTTCAATAAAATATGTGGCCCGGGATCGATCCATTTTCGCTCGGAATTAGAATAATATGACGTCAAACGCCCCCTTTTATGTGAACGCGTGCAGAGCACAAAGCAGAGAGCCGGACTTAACAAATTAAGTTGATAACCACCGTCGCAGAACCGTTTAACTCTGTTTGGGGACTTGGGGCTTTGTTGAGCTGCATCATGAGCACAAAACCTGGCTATGTTGAGCCCCCTTCGCAAAACACCCCTCTGATGTGAACACGGTGTAAACATGTCATCATGTCCACGATTACAGCGTATGAGTGTCACTCGATGGCTGTCCATGTTGAACTCACCATAAACTCCATCAACAACAACAACAACTCGAATTGGCCGCTGCCGGTTATCACTTCCGGTTCAACCCCGGAGTTGGTACATTCCCTTTCCGGTTGATGTTATTTGTAAATTCGTTTTGGGACTTGTAAAAGTGTTTCAGCACTTGTAAATTTGTCTCGGTGTTTGTTAATTTGTTTTCTGTAATGTAAATTGGTTTTCTGAAATGTAAATTTGTTTTCTGAAATGTAAATTTGTTTTCTGTAATGTAAATTTGTTTTCTGAAATGTAAATTTGTTTTCTGTAATGTAAATTTGTTTTCTGAAATGTAAATTTGTTTTCTGTAATGTAAATTTGTTTTATGAAATGTAAAAATGTTTTCCAAAATGTAAAAATGTTTTCCAAAATGTAAATTTGTCTCATGCTTCGTAAAAGTGTTTCACATTTTGTAATTTTGGTTTGCACCTCCCGGCCACCGTAGTTTTCACTGCATCATTGGGCAATTCATTTTCCTTGAAAATTTTCAAATGTTAATGTCTTTGGTTATACTATGAGCAAAGTTTCATGTTGCGTTGAGCCTTCTTAGTTTTTTAAAAATAGCGATTTTGATGCTAGCGTAAAAGTGCCCCATGCACTCCCATTGAAAATTAGTTTGAGTCGAAAACGAAAATAGGGTCAATCTTAAAAGTGCCTCTTTCGGCGTAATTATGCTTTTACACGAAGGTTTGACTCATATACAGTCACAAAAAAAGCCTTGGTTGCATTTTGGCGAGAGTTTTACTTTAAGAAATACAGACTGCGGCTGCAGCAGGACATTTCAGAATGGTTAGTGTGTCTGAATATGTTACTTAATTTGTTTGTATGTGTTGTTACATTTACTACCAGTGACGGACTGGGAACAAAAAACAGCCCTGGCATTTTCACCCACCAGCTGCCCACCAGCATGGGGGGGGGGCTCGCAAATAGAACTTTTGACGCACGGAAAGCACACGCACTCCAGTGATGAACGTTGACTCCCATGCTATAAACAACTGCACCAAAACATGGACATATCAATGCACAACCCCAATGCATAAGAGAAATTAATACATCATCAGAGCCAGCCGCTCCATAATAAAAACATGTCTTACCATTATTCGTTATCCACGTCTACCTCTTCATCCTCCTCTTGCTCGCTTTGTTCCTGCTCTTGCTCATATTCCTCACTGTCCTGTCTTTCTCCTTGGTGTGCTTACTCAGCTGTGTCGCTAACATTAGTGCTAGCAGCATTAGCACTAGTGCTAGCTGAAGCTGCACTTGATTTTAAAAACAAATCAGTCAGTTTGCAGCATTTTTCACTGTCAGCCAACAGTGCTCTCTTAAATGTATCTCTCTTTTTCTCTGCTGCCCCCTTGTGTCGCTTGATGCCTCGATTCATTTTTTTTGCTAGCTTAATCACAGTCAACTTCCAACTTCCAACAACCACGCAGACGTGGTCTACTCGATGCAGTTTTGAAATTCCCAGAAGGCATTGCTTCATTTGAACTTTTGCAAACAAATAATCAAATAAAAAAATGCAGGGTAGATTTGTTTCATTTCAAACCATGTACGTTTTTGAACATCTGAATAAGACATTTCGCTACAAAACAGTGCAGACTGATGTAAAAGTTTGTGACTGTAGACTGTAGAGGGTAACCGTGACTGTGATATAGAGACTCGTATGTGGCATATAAATACTGATCAGATTGCTTCTGGAATAGGTGTGAAGGAATGGGGGAAATGTGTCTGTCATTTAGAATAAGAACATTATTGATGCTTAAAAGGGGGCTGAGAGACATGACCTTGGGGCTGCATACATGCAACTGTTATGCCACTCTCTGATTCATCGGCCGGCCCTAGAGGGCATCTGTACGGTGGCCGGGAGGTGCAAACCAAAATTACAAAACATGAAACACTTTTACGAAGCGTGAGACAAATTTACATTTTGGAAAACATTTTTACATGTCATAAAACAAAATTACATTACCGAAACAAATGTACATTTCAGAAAACAAATTTACATTTCAGAAAACAAATTAACATGATACAAAACACTTTTACAAACACCGAGACAAATTTACAAGTGGTGAAACACTTTTACAAGTCCCGAAACAAATTTACAAATAGCATCAACCGGAAAGGGAATGTACCAACTCCGGTGTTGAACCGGAAGTGATAACCGTCAGCGGCCAATTCGAGTTGTTGTTGTTGTTCATGGTGAGTTCAAGATGGACAGCCATCAAGTGAGGTTTTGCCCGTTTTGTGGACAACATATGAGCCGTTTAAAGCGGTTTTGTTCTTCATGTGGTCGGTCTTTAGAGTTTTTAAGAGGCATACACCAGATCGACGGACCAGATATGCTGCAGCAGTGCATAAAATATTTTAATGAGGGACACTCGTACGCTGTAATTGTGGACATGATGTCATGTTTACTCGGTGTTCACATCAGATGGGTGTTTTGCGAAGCCAGTTTAGTGGGTTAGCGAGCTATGTTGAGTCTAAAGCCAGGCTTCCCTGTACTATGAAGGTGGCTCTCTTTTAACTCGGCTAGATCACCATGGTAACTTATGCTTAGCTCAGAACCTGGTCCCGACCAGTTTATGTTTAGAGCTTCAGCTTAAAATCGGCTATAAAAGCGCCGCTGTTTCACTGTGTAACTCATTCGGAGATGGCGTCACCATTCATTGAGAACCCGGTGGACCTGTGAGCAAGAACAATTCGGGCAGCACTACGACGTGAGCCGCTTCTTCGAGATTGCGCTGATCCACTGGCTTTTCCTGATGAAATTCTCTATGAGCAATATGGATTTTCAGCCGAGAGATTTGTGTTTGGGCGTACACTGCCCTACAATGGGTGAAACACTGATCAGTTCATCAGTTTATTCATGGCCACATCAAAGAAATGATTAACTTTACTCATTATCTGTGACAAATAAATACTAGGTTGGCCTAATTAATATTTCATATTGCATTTTATTAAGATGTGGAAGCAGCAATCAGACATGGCAGCAAGTGTGTGGATAATATACTGTATCCCATTTTATTTTAATATCATCACTATCTTAAGATTGCAGATTCTCAGTAAGAGCGAGAACCACTTTGCGGATAGCGCAACACGCAGTGTTCTTGCTCAAATTTTCTGCATCACCAACTGAATGTAAGTAGTTTGCCCGACAGTGAGCGCACAGCTTCTTCAGTGGCATCCTGACACTCGGCTCAATAAGTGAGCAAATGTACCGTATTCTCTTGGCTGAAAATCTATATCGCTCATAGAGAATTTCATCAGGAAATGCCAGCGGATCAGCGCGATCTCGAAGAAGCCGCTCACGTCGTAGTGCTGCCAGAATCGTTCTTGCTCACAGGTCCACCGGGTTCTCAATGAATGGTGACGCCATCTCCGAATGAGTTACACAGTGAAACAGCGGCGCTTTTATAGCCGATTTTAAGCTGAAGCTCTGAACATAACCTGGTCGGGACAGGTTATGAGGTAAGCATAATTTACCATGGTGATCTAGCCGAGTTAAAAGAGAGCCACCTTCGTAGTACAGGGAAGCCGGGTTTTAGACTCAACATAGCTCGCTGACCCACTAAACTGGCTTCGCAGTACACCCCTCGGATGTGAACACCGTGTAAACATGACATCATGTCCACGATTACAGCGTACGAGTGTCCCTCATTAAAATATTTTATGCACTGCTGCAGCATATCTGGTCTGTCAATCTGGTCCATGCCTCTTAAAAACTCTAAAGACCGACCACATGAAGAACAAAACCGCGTTAAACGGCTCATATGTTGTCCACAAAACAGGCAAAACCTCACTCGATGGCTTTCCATCTTGAACTCACCATGAACAACAACAACAACTCGAATAGGCCGCTGCCGGTTATCACTTCCGGTTCAACCCTGGAGTTGGTACATTCCCTTTCCGGTTGATGCTATTTGTAAATTTGTTTTGTGACTTGTAAAAGTGTTTCACCACTTGTAAATTTGTCTCGATGTTTGTAAAAGTGTTTTGTATCATGTTAATTTGTTTTCTGAAATGTAAATTTGTTTTCTGAAATGTACATTTGTTTCGGTAATGTAATTTTGTTTTATGACATGTAAAAATGTTTTCCAAAATGTAAATTTGTCTCACACTTCGTAAAAGTGTTTCACATTTTGTAATTTTGGTTTGCACCTCCCGGCCACCGTACATCTGCCCAAATTCTAGTTTACCAGTTCATCACTGCTGGCAGACACGGGCGGCTGCCGGCTGGCATCCAATTTAAAGACGCATTGTTGCCACCTACCGGACTGGAGTGTGAAACAGTTGATCAGCAGGAAAAAAACAAACAAAAAAACAAACAAACTGGTTGATGACTGCGTGGTGGCCGCCAGCCGTCCTGGAGTACCGGCCGTTCTGTGATTCTCCAGAACGCACAGATGGGCCAGTCTGCCCCTGTTTACTACCATGTAGCTAGCAAAAGCTGAGTTTGTCTCCAACAGTCTCCAAATTCTTGGACACTGTTCGCATCGCCTCTGTCTCCAGTCTGCACATGTTTCCAGACTTTTTACTGTGACAACCATGCTCCCTCGTAATATTATTAACATTAAACTCACTTCAAACGCCATTGCATAGCGGACTGAAGCGGAGATAACTAGTTAGCCAATTTCAGGCTGACTTCGCCATACTCATAGGCAACTGTAAATACTATCAAAATGTGGCGAAACTTACCGCTGGCTCGGGTGCAGTAGCTGGGTCCCGTATGGTTGGGACCAGAGATGAGAATCGAGAACCGGCTCTTCTTCAGAACCAGCGCCCAGTGAGTCGATTCCTTGGAACCGTTAGCATGCCTGCTTAACAATTCCGCTTATCGGTTGCGCTCGTTGCAAATGCATCATGACATCACACACGAGCTGCGTTGTTTTGGTTCAGAATGCAGCAAACATGGCGTTGAGGCAGAAGCGCTCTAAAGTTTGGTTATATTTCACGCGAAAAAACGAAAATATGGTCACTTGCAACACTCGTAAAGTTTCCATTTCATCAAAGGGGGGAACTACCTCCAGTATGCAGAAACATTTGGCCACACAGCATGCAATTCATTTGCAGGACTGTCACGTGTTGATTCACTACTACTTAGCGACGGAAAGTGAGTCAAGCAGCAGCGGAGCTAACGGGACGCCATCTGTTATTAATGCCGAAGGTAACTTTAAATTTTCCAAGTAGACCAGGATCTGTCAACTTAGTTAATGTGAGCGCCATTTCATTGTGTAAACTTTTACTATACGAATAATCTCCATTGTCATTGACCGTCAAATTTAGATGATGTTGACGGCCAGAGTCTGGCTGGCTCAGAGGTTGCAGCAGCTCTCGTGCACCTCTAGCTACTCCGTACAGAGGCGGGGTTACTCAGGTAAGGCACTGTTGATAATCTGTCAAGGCAAACACTAGCGTGCCATGGCATACTGGTTGAGAAACACTGCCGTAGGCTATGGGTCCCTGGACTTTACTTTGAGAAGTAGCTCATCTACTTTAAGGTTTGTTCTGAGGTTGCTACACATAATTTGTGTATACTCTGTGCTGCATCTTCTGATCAGATATTAAAGGGAGTTGATACAAACAAACAAATTCGTACTTATTCCCTCACTCAATGAGAATCGATAAGAGAATCGATAAGGAACTGGATCGATAAGCAATATCGATAATTGAATCAGAATGGTTAAATCCTTATCAATTCCCATTCCTAGTTGGGACCGATCCTTTTACGAGGGTCAGTGTCGAGCAGGCACGTGCACACATAAGGCCCAAGGGGTGCTTGAGCCCCTGCCCTTTTTACCTCGTATTAAGTGCCCATTTTATGTGTTTTTTAATGAATAAATATATTCCTGTTGTGCACTGGGATGTGAAAAAAACAGTGGTGTAAAAATGCCACAATTATATACCACACGCACTCCGTACATAATATAGTGTTGTGAGTGTGTTGAGCATATAAAGCCGCTTCTCTGTCCGCTGCGGAGGGGGAGAGAGAGATAGAGAGAGAGAGAGAGAGAGAGAGAGAAGCCGCTGCTTCATCGAGAACTCCACCACGCACGTAGATGAGACGTGACAGTGGAGCGACTTAAACCTTTTTGAGTTATAAATCCATTAACATAACTTTCTTGTGGGGGCTAACACGCCGCCTTCCACTTATTCAACGTGCTTAAATATGAGTCATATTTCAGAAGAGTGCCCATTTATGTTCCTTAAGCTAACTGCTTGTTAATGAGAGTTAAGAATAATCCAATATGACAGCTGTCTATGTCAGCTGTTTATCTTGCCACAAATCTTATACTTTCTTCCAGATATTGACTTTATTGTGACTTCGCTGTTGTAAACATTGCTGTTCCTACTAACAGTCACAGTAGCAGTCACAGTAGTCATTTCTTGGTTTTGTCATATTTTTAGATGTGTAGCCTGTATTTCTAGTCTGCACTTGCCCTCCAATAAATAGCCTAATAACTGGTGTTTTATTGCTTTTTAAGAATTGCAGATGAATTGCATGTCTTCCAAACCTCAGTATTATGATCAGTGGCGTCATTAGGCCTATTTTAGGGGGGCTGAAGCCTGGACTGGATCCCTAAAAATCCAGTCCACGTTTTCCCTGAGACCTTGCTTGCACTCGGTACCTGCAGCGTGTGTATGGAGCTAGAACAGTCTCGATATTATTCACAAATAAATGCAGAGGGATTTGTATCTGCAAAACTGGATCTGTATCTGTGCCAGAGTAATTTGTATCCGTAAAACTGGATCCGTATCTCTGCCTCTAATTTGCAACTTGTATATCATCATTTGTTCATCAACTTAGTATTTTTCAGTGGAAATATATTTGTGAATTTCCACCTGTTTGTGTGGATACTTTTGAGACTCCTCTAACGTGCTGTTTTCACACAAAATCCACAAATGCAGAGCGCAGGTGACTCGTAAAATGTCACTTGACTCACAAATAAATGCAGAGTGATTTATATCTGTAAATTTAATCCGTATCTGAGACAAACGGATTTGTATCTGTAAATCTGTATCTGTAAATCTGTATCTGTATCTGAGACAAATGGATTTGTATCCGTAAATTGGAATCCGTGTCTCAGCCAAAAGGATTTGTATCAGTAAATTTGATTCTGTGTCTCAGTCAAAAGGATTTGTATCTGTAAATTTGAATCGGTGTCTCAGTCAAAAGGATTTGTATCTGTAAATTTGAATCTGTATCTGTGCCATCTAACTTGTATATCATCATTTGCATATCAATTTAGTATTTTTCAGTGGAAATATATTTGTGAATCTCCATCTTTTGCTGTGGATCTTTTTGGGACTGTTTTTCCACGCCGTTTTGTGTCACACAATTCACAACTCGTGTGTGTCTTCCGGTAGATGGCGCTAATGCAACATTGATAGAAGCTGTTATACTAAACAGAAAAAGAATGCCTAAGATGCTGCATTTTCAGAGTGACAGAAGCATGGTCTGAAAGGGCAATGGATCCAATGCCAGACTGTTCAACTAAATGGGCTAGGTGTTCAGATATAAATATATAGTCAATTCGTAAGAATGAAAAGTGAGGTGGAGAATAAAATGTGTAATTTTTGTTATTAGGATTCATGTATCTCCAACCTTCTAACAGGTTAAATATCTCTCTGCCAGATTTTGACTGCTCATTATGAGGGGGGTCTCTATCTAGAGAGGGAGAAAGATAGAAAATTAAAATCACCTCCAATTATCATATTTGTACAGTCCATTTCAGCAATTTTACTGAGTAGGAAGGCAAAAAAGTAAAGCATAAACTTTACCTAACAATATTGATTCTCCATATAGTTCTCCTTTTACTAGAACTATCCTTCCGTCTGTATCTTTATAATTATTTTTAGCTGTAACAATAACAATATATGAACTAATATAATTGCACCCCCTTTATTTGTAGAATAAGATGTAAAATATACCTGTTCGACCCATTCCCTGAGATATTTTTTGTGCTCCCCCTCATTCAAATGAGTTTCTTGGAGGAATGCAACCTGGACATTTTCCTTTTTAAGATAGTTTAGAACAGCTTTCCTTTTGACAACATTATTGGAGCCCTTGATATTCCAGGTGCAAAACTTAATATTCGAAATAATGTAATATTATATCATGCTGCATAGTCTCATTTACCTTATGACATAATTTGGAAATGCTTTTAATCTGAAATCCTGCCTGGACAAAAAAAACAAAAACACAAGAACAATCCAAGCAAAAACAAACTAAGGCTTGGATAAGACCTACCTAACATGGCTAGAACAGAGCAAAGAAAAACAAAAAACAAAAACCTTGTCATACTCTAGCTATACCAGTACAGCTGAGGGGGCAAATAAAACAAAGTGAGAGAAAAAAAGAAGAAAAAAACAGAGTATTTTCAGGGGCCTGTTTCAGGAGGCAAATTTAACAAACTCTGAGTCTATCCCTGAACTCTGAGTTGACTTACTCTGAGATGGGAAACTCTGAGTATCCGGTTCCAGAACAGCTGATCTGAATTAGTTCAATCAACTCTGAGTATGTTCCCCTCGAGTTACGCGCGTGCACAACCACTATAAAAAGCCATCGTCAATAGAGCCCTGATACCACGAGAGTCACTATGACAACTGTAAAAAAAAAAGATCTAGTTATTTTACTCAAATAGAGCTGGAGGTCCTAATGCAGGCATACGTAGAATATGAGCACATATTTCGGCGAAAATCTAATACCGCTGCAGCGGCAAAGGAGAGAGAAACGGCATGGGAGGAAATTGCTGCCCGAGTCAACGCATAAATTTGAACTATTCCATTGACTTAACATTTAACTGTAAGAATGTAGCACATAGGCCTAGTTATGAATGTAAAAAGGAATAAAATCTAATTTCCATTTAGGTGCTGTCCAACAGGGGAAAAAAGGACTTGGAAGCAGCTAAAACTGAAATATAAAAACATCATTCAAAAAGGCAAGGCATGTTTTGCTAGGCGATTGCAGGCAAATTTTTTTAAAAATTGACTTAGGCTGTTAAAGTAAATATTAATTCAGTGGCTACTTCAAATAGTAATGTAAACCCCTAATCAAATTCTGTTTTAACACGTCCTCACACTTAATACACCACTTAGTAGATTAAAACTTGATACAATGTTTACAGATTTTTATTTTGTATGTAGGCTACCTTTAAAATGTGACGATGTGTACAGGAACACTCAATAAAATACAGACTTAAAAAAAATTTACATTTAAGTTCTGCTCAGCCAACAGAAAGAAGGCAGAGGCCCGAAAAACGGATGGAGGGCCACCTCCTCCTCCTCTGACGGAGGCTGAAGAGATGGCCATCAGCCAAAACTATGGCCGACCGGTGGCCGAAGGCATCCCCGGAGGAAGCTCATCTGAGCCTGTCACCCCCCAGGACACAAGTGCCTACATCAGATGTAAGTACGCACTTGTGTCTTTTAAAAAAATTTAAAAAATGTGTGTGTGTGTGTGTGTGTGTGTGTGTATATATGTATGTATATATATATATATATATATATATATATATATATATATATATATATATATATATATACTCCTAATTATACAGCACCGCTGTAAGTATTCCATACTCAGATCTGGCTCATATGGTAGTTCAAAGTAATCTTAAACTGTTTATTTTCCTGCATCACAGGAGGAGGAGGATGGTGATGATGAAGAAACACTGTCTGCTGCCACAACCCAGTCTCATGTAAAAATGTACCCTGGCTACATTGGTCCAACGTGCTATAATGTAGAGGGGTTACAATAATGGCCATTGAATTGTATGACTGTTACATTTTTCCCCCCATTCTTTTCCCACTGTTTTGCGTCCTAAATCAAATCAAATCAAATCAAACTTTATTTATATGGCGCTTTTCATACAGAAAAGTATCGCAAAGTGCCTTACAGAGATGTACATACAGCAGCAAAAAGAGAAAGATCAAATAAAATCAGGTGAAGAAAATTAAAAGAACCCAACCCTCCCACCCCCACAGTCATGCACAGAAACATACACAAATATAAACACACTCATACACACACTCACACATGTGCACACAGACATACACGCACACAGACACACAGACACACACACTCACACCTATACAAACACTAACTGTCAACACAGAGACATGGCCGGAGCAGCGAGACCTGAGGCGCAGAGGAAGCTACCTTTGGGGGGGGGGGGGCAACCACACAGGGAGAGACCCCAGTCCAAGGTCGCAGGGAGCGCTGCCACAGAGACCACCCCAACCCGGGCAGGCAGGAGGCCCCGCACCAAGGTGCAGAGCCCTCTAGCCACCCGGGCCGGAACCGTCCACGGGACAGCACCCCCTGCGGGCAGACCAGAGGCCACTCCTAGCCTGGCAGACCCCCCTGAGGAAAACTGGAGATTAAAAACTGATAGACTAAAACAGTAAAATAAGGCAAAAAGGTAAAATAAGGCAAAAAGACTAGTCACAAAAGACTAGTCACGTGACTTTCAAGACGTTTCTCTTATTTTTAGTGAAAAAAATCAACATTTTGAGTTAGTTTCTTCATAAAAATGCGTTTTGATTACATTTCTAGCGAGAAATATATATTTTATTTTCACAATATTCACACAGTGAATGCACATAATCACTGGCTTGCTCGTTGTTGCGAAGATTCTTCAGATCTTGGCAGAATAATGTGAACCTGCAACATTTTGGTTGCTATGGACGCTGCTATTACCTAGCATAGCTGTGGCCCCAGATTCCACATAGGACTCCCTTCAAACCCTCGCCCACTACATGCGTTGCGTCTCAGATTGATTTTCTGATCAACACATTATTCCGTGGCAGCGGGAGAAACTCATGTTGGCAGTGACGAGTTACGATCGGATGTTTGTCCGCTGTGTTTAATTTTGAAATCTACCAGATCCTCTGTGCATTTAACTTCCTGTGTGGTGCGATCTCATTGATGGGTTTTGATGCGTCATCATGCCCCACGAAGAAGAAGAAGAAGAAGAAGAAGAAGAAGAAGAAGATTTTTTTTTGGATTTTTAACAATACTTTATTTACAATTAATCTAAAGACAGATGAACAATTAGTGTATCAATCAAGGAATGATGCAAATTTTAGTTCTCCACCGGTCACCCGGCACAACAGCTCTTCGTGAGCCCACTGCTGCTCGAACACCTCCATGTTCCCTGTGATCCCGTGGAAGCAGAACTCCAGCCTGAGTCTGGCCTTCACGCTCTGCCTCCACGGGACCACAGGGTCAACAGCCGGCCCATCCTGCAGTCTGTCCCTGCGAGTGAGGTAGACCAACATTTTTGCCTCTCCAGTTAAAAAGTTTAAAAGTTGGCACTTTGTCTTCTCTGTTTTCCTAAAAACAGCTCCGCAAATAAAACCTGGGACAGTAAACAAGACATCAAACAGGTTAAAAACACGGGTTAAAACATTAAAAATCCCTGTCAGTCTCTCGCACTCTGTAAAAACATGAAAAACGTTCTCAGACATTCTGCAGAATGGGCACTCGTTTGTAACATCGAGATTAAAAGCAGATAAAAACGCATTTGTTGCGATGGCACCGTGTAGAATTCTCCACTGGAGGTCACCGAGCCTTTTCTTTAGGGGAGGCTTGTACAAAGTTCTCCACTGCGACCTCAGCCCGCCCAGCCTCTCAGTCCACACGCTCTCTGCTCTGTCACACAGCCGTGTCTTGTGGATTGTTTTTACACAGTCTGTGTACAGAGCCTTTTTGTCGGCCTTGAGCAGGCTTAGATTTGTCTCTGCGTTGTGCTTCAGCAGGGGGCCGCTGAGTTCGGTGAACCCGGGGCACAGGTGGACCTCCGGGTACGGGTCTGTGGGGTCGGGCTCAGCCTCTCCCCTGCTGTGTTTAAGGAGGAGGACTTTCTCCCTCTCAGTCAGCCTGCTCTTCCAGAGCTCCAGGCACCTCTGGGTCAGGCGGATGGAGCGCTGCCCCAGCACCGAGCTCAGGGCCTGGCTGTCCGAAAGCGCCGGTCCCGCTGCGTCTACCAGCTGGCCCAGGCAGACGATGTTGGAGCTGCACAGCGCCCCCGTCAGCCCAGGCACGGCGCTGCAGCACACGTCCAGCCTGGCACCACAGATTAAAGGCTCCTTCAACAACCAGTACAGAGTCACTTTACTCACTTCTTTTATTTTTAAACAGCGCCCAGGATTTAAAAAACACCCTGATAAAAAGGAGGCAACCCACCTAGCTTTAGGAATTTAAAATCAGTTAAAAACAGAGCAGCATCCAGCCCCAGGTTGTTGACACACCTGAGTATGCAGCTGGCCACGTCTCTCCACACCAGATCTCCAGGTCCAGTCAGATATCTCTGGATGAACTGGAGCCTGAAGGTGGCTGTTCTGCTGGCCAGGTGGACCAGGCCCTGGCCCCCCTCATCTCTGGGTAAAAACAACACCGACTGTGGAACCCAGTGCCTCTTACTCCAGAAGAAGTCGACCATCTTTGCTTGGATTTGAGCAATGAGGCCTGATGGAGGGTCCAGACAGGCTAGCCGGTGCCACAGCCGGGAGGCCACCAGGTTGTTTAAAATCAGGACCCTCCCTCTAAAAGACATCTGCTCGTGGAGCCACTTCACTTGGCTAGTTTGCTGTCTATTTTTTCAGTGATGTTTTCCCAGTTCTTTTTTACCATGTCGCTGTTCCCTATGTGTATGCCGAGATATTTTAAGCCCTCTCTTTTCCATGTCAGGCTTTGAGGGAGAACAGGGAGGCCTTCACGCCACTCACCGACAGCGAGGGCCTCGCTCTTCCTCCAGTTCACCCTCACAGCCGACACAGCAGAAAACTTAGCAATTACAGAGTTTAAAACACACACATCTTGTTGATCTTTGATAAAAACAACGACATCGTCAGCATAAGCAGATAAAACCACGCTGCTGTTAAAACCAGGTAAAACCAGGCCTCGAACAGATGATCTTATCTTTTGTAGGAGGGGTTCAAGGGAGAGTGCATAGAGCATCCCGGACAGGGCGCAGCCCTGCCGGACACCTCTATGCACCCTAAAAGGAGCACACAAGCCACCATTAAACTTCAGCACACTCTCAATGTCACTGTACAGCACCTTGATCTTGGCTATGAGACCAGCGCTGAACCCAAACCTCTCCATGACCTCCCATAGGAAGTTGTGTTCAACGCGGTCGAAAGCCTTTTCTTGATCTAATGAGATCAATCCAGTGTTTATGCCTAATGAACTGGAGACCTCCAAAACGTCCCGAATGAGGTAGATATTATCTACCATGGACCTGCCGTGCACGCAGTAGGTCTGGTCCCGGTGAAGGACCTGCTCCATGGCTCCTCTCAGTCTCCTTGCCAGAGCTTTGGAGAGGATTTTGTAGTCAGTACAGAGGAGAGAGACGGGACGCCAGTTTTTTATGTCCTGCAGGTTTCCCTTCTTTGGCAGGAGGGTAATGACTGCTCTCCGGCAGGACAGGGGCAGCGATCCCGACTCCAGGCTCTCTTTAAAAACCTCCAGGATGTCGATGGCCAAGATGCTCCAGAAGGCCTTATAAAACTCTACGGTGAGGCCATCGATGCCTGGAGCCTTCCTCACCTGCATACTCTGCAGGGCAGCGTGCAGTTCTTGTTCTGTCAGCGGGCTGTCGAGCTCAGAGCTGGTTTCTTCGGAAAGGTGGGGAAGTCCGCCGCAGACCTCCACCATCAGGTCTTTATTTTCGTTTTGCTCGCTGGTGTATAGGGCGGCGTTGAACTCGACAGCCCTCTCCCTGATCGGGCCTGGTTCTGTCAGCTCCTGTCCTGCCTCGGAGAGCAGCGAGTGGATCTCTCTCCTCTGCCCTTGTTTCCTCTCCAAAAAAGGAAACTCGATGGAGCGTCCATCTCCGAAATGCTTTGTATCCAGGACCGGACCAGGGCGCCTTGTACTTTGGTATCCAGCAGGTTAGCTAATGTTAGCTTTTTAGTCTTGAGGGTCTCAACATACCCTCGATTTCTAGGGGACTCGCTCACACACGAGAGATCCACGATATCAATCTCCAGATCTCTGATAGATCTGGTGATGTTACGTGTGACATTGAGCGTGTGCTGCTGACACAGAAGTTTAATTTGACCCTAACCCTAACCCACCACTGCCTCAGACTGGCAAACTCGTTTTTTCTCCTTCTAAAATCACTCCAAAATAGCTAAAAGCCTCTCTGAACGATTTATCAAGAGTTAAAACAGAGTTAAAATGCCAATAGGCGCTTCTGGGTAAAATGTTTCTAATAAAAACGTTACATAAAACCAATGAGTGGTCCGTAAAACCAACTGGTAAAATCTTGCACATTTTTATTACACCGATCTTATGTTTAAAAACATAAAATCGATCCAGTCTGGCCCAAGAGATTCTGTTTTCTCCAGTGTGGGACCATGTGTACTGTCTGCAGCTGGTGTGCATCCTTCTCCACACGTCCACCAGGTCGTGGGAGGAGACCAGCTGCCTCAAAGCATGCTGGGATACCGGATGAGGCTCTGCATAGTTACGGTCTAAAAAATCGTTTTCTGTGCAGTTAAAATCCCCACCCATGAATAAATAATCCTCCGCTTCGCAGCTGCTTAAAACATCATTTAATTTTCCAAAGAAGTGTTTCCTCTCTGTACCGTTGTTGGGAGCATAGATGTTGATAAAAACCACATCAAAACGTTCGAAATGAGCTTTTGCGAACAGGCACCTCCCCTCCACAATGTGCCTGACCTCCAGGGAGGTTGGAGCAAAGCGTCTGGAGAATAGGAAGCCCACTCCTGCGCTGAGGGTGGTGCTATGGCTTAACACCACCTCTCCTTCCCATTCTCTGCTCCAGGCTGACTCATTTCCAACATCGCTGTGAGTTTCTTGTAAAAGCAGCACATCAATGTGTTTTAATTTGGCCGTCTCAAACACTACTGCCCTCTTCCTTGTCTCTCTGGCACCGTTGATGTTTAGGCTGCCTACTTTTAAAACATCCATAGTGGTGAAGATATTAAGAACCCGACTAAAAGCAATCAACGAAATAAATAAAAATAAAAACTGCTTGTTCATCATACTTAACTATCTAGTTGTTTCTTAACTTTGGTGATCAGCTTTCTTGCCCTAAACACTTCCGTCTCTGTCAGGTTTGAGTGATTGATATTGGTATTTAAAGCATGTCTCAACGAGTTATAAAGGCCCTGCAGGTCAGGGAAGTACTGTTCTAAGCGGATCTTGTTCATCCCTTTGGTCTGTTTTAAAAAGACTGTCAGCTTGCTTACAGAGTAGACCTGAGCAGCCGTCTGCTGGGTGTGAGGCAGCTCGCCGCTCTGCTGAGAGTGCGACAGCTCGCTGCTGTCTGACACACACCCCTCACTGTCGCTGCTGTCGTACAGAGCCGCTCCATCCTCTGCAGCACCCAGTTCACCCGCCAGATGCCTGGCTTTGCCCCCGACCTCCACGGTCGACACACTCCTCCTCTTATTGCCCCGCTTAGGAGGAGCAGACATCTGCATAGCCTCAATGGCCTCCACCTCCTCCACTACTGAGCTCCCCTCGCCCAGCTCACCTGTCACCTCACCTACCTCACCCAGCTCGCCTGTCACCTCACCTACCTCACCCAGCTCACCTGTCACCTCACCTACCTCACCCAGCTCACCCGTCACCTCACCTACCTCACCCAGCTCAACTGTCACCTCATCTATTTCACACTGGTCACCAGCGACCTCAGCTCTTTTGCACAGTTCACCTGTTACTTTACCTGTCTCACTTATCTTACCTGCGTCCTCACCTGTCTCTTCAACCTCAACTGGTTCACCTACCTTCTCTAGTTCACCTGTTTTGGGGTTTTTCTCACCAACATCGGCAGGACCCTCCCCTTCCTCTTTCTCCTCGCCTGTTTCACCCACACCTTCACTCACCTGCACCACCTCACCTGAAATACCACCTGTGGCCTCAACTATTTCACCTACCTTCCCTCTCTCACCACTCACCTCAGTGCTTTTCCCCGCCTGGCCCTGCGTCTGTTTTTCAGTGACTTCCGCATCTTTCCCCTGGCCCGCGGCGCCATCCACCGCAGCCACACGCCGCCCCGCCCAAGCGGCCCAGCCGCTGGCAGCAGCGACCGCCGCCGGAGCGGCAGCAGCCACCACCGGCCGCCCCCACGCACGCAGCTGCCGCCCCCGCAGCCAGGGTGGCGCGACCAGGACAAGCCCTGATGAGATGTCCCTCTTGGCCACATCCAAAGCATTTTGTTGTGGATGAAGTTGCAAACAAAATGTAATCAAAATCATCCACACGGACCTTGAGGCGGTAAACAAACTCTTCGTCCTTGTTGTTTAGCAGCATGAAGAGCTGCCTGCGGTGGGAGACGACGTGTCTCAGCAGGGGCGACTTGCAGCCTGCCATCACCTTTCTGATCGATGATACCACCTTTCCATGCCTGGACAGCTCTTTGATCAGGAACTCGTCGCTGATAAAAGGTGGCACGTTAGACAGGGTGATCTTAGTAGCGGGCAGTGTTAGTGGCGTCATCAGCTCGAACAGCCCGTTCACTGTGATGCCTGTCTCTACCAACCTGTTCACCTGTTCCACCTTCTCCAGGAACAGGACCACCGCACTATTCATCCGGGCAGCGGACCTCACTGATCCGTGCCCGATGATGTTCCCCACAGCCAGCGCAACCTCCTCCACGCTGCACTGAGAGCCTGCTCCGGCTTTGATGCCGTGCTTCCGTGTCAGCGCGGAGAAGACGCTGCTGGACGCCATGCCTGCTCCTCAGAGCGCGGCAGGCAAACAAAAGCAAACAAACACTAACTAACCAAGGAAACCAACAAAAAGTAACACTAAACTAACACAACTATGTTTATGAGCACACTGTGCCGTGAAAAAACTAAGAAAATTGAGTAAAAATAGAGAAATATCCGGTTTCACGTTCCGCTCCTTCACACACTCCCTCTCATGAAGAAGAAGAAGAAGAAGAAGAAGAAGAAGAAGAAGACGTGAGGGAAAAGAAGAAGCGAGGGAAAAGAGGCAGGAAAGGTTTAACAAGGAGGAAAAGAAAGTGTGGAAAAATAACTTGAAGCTGAACAAATGAATCACCTTGACCCCGAAGATGCCATATTCCTGGTTGATGCGTTCCTGGATGAGTGCAAGGTAAATAACATTATCTCAGTGGTGGAAAAAGCATACTAATTACATGCTAAATCTAAGACCATTATAGACTCTGAGGTAACTTATAGCAGGGAAGAAGTATCAAGGTGCACAATTGAAAACACTCAAAACAAAGTGCAACTACCATAAATTACCAAATAATAGCCGGGGCTATCACTCAATCACTTAACAGACCAGGCATTTATTTGGAAACGGTGGTCATTCACCAAAATATACACCTGCACCAGCGTTTAAAGGGGATCCTGCGGTTAATTAAAACCCGGCTATTATTTGGTATTTTCGGTAATACAGTACCTGGTTCAATATCTTTATTCAAATGCAAGCTATAGTGCTGAGCTAAGTTCACACGTTAGAACCAGTGAGAGTTTCATTCAATATTCTGTCAAAACGTTTTTCTGTCAGTACAGTACAGGACCACAACCATTAGACTGAATTTTTACAATGTAATATTATAACATTGGTTTTATAATGAGATGTTTGTAGGTGGCGATAATCTTGGTGCGTGGTGGTTTATTCTGTGGCTCAATTGTTTATTTAGGTGGATCAGCATGGACACACAAAAGGATCGTCAAAAAAATCCACAAAGCTGTGTGTTTGGCTATATGAGGACAAAGATGGTCAACCTCTGCCAAAAAGATGTAGAGCTGGGGAGAAATGAAAACGAGATTCAGCTACTGGTTGGTTTTTTGTTTTTCATCAGTACTTGCATTCATTATTCACTGAGCAAGTTCTAAACGGATATTCATATTTTTGCAGTTTCTTCAGCAAGCGTAACACCCTCCTGTGCTCCGTCTACCAACACAGCTGAAGACACTGTGACCATCGAAAATGTAGGTGTTTTTTCCCTTAATACTTGTTTCCTCTTTGTTATGTGGTAATTGCCCACATTTACCAATGCCTTCTTCCCTTTTCATTTTCAGACTCCCTCATTCAAGATATCCGAGACCTCTTGGGAAGGGGTGCTGAACAACCTCTCCCCTCACACTGGAGGAACAGGCAAACTTCCTCTCTGGAGAATTGGACAGTGATGAGGCCCTTCATGGTGAACAATATGTTGTCATCTGAGAAGCTCAAGGAGGGGGTTTGCCCTCATTGTGGACACAAGGCTGCAGTAGTGATGTGCAGGGACTGTTTACCGCGATCACTCTACTGCACAGCCTGTGACCTCTCCACACATGAGGCCCTGGTGCTTCATAACAGAGCATCCATGGTGGAGGGGTTCTACAGACACCTGCCGCCATCCACTTTTGTTCAGCAGCATGTGGGAGGGAAATTCTCCTATTATGAAAAAGGTAGTTTTTAAGTCTCTGATTATATAGGCTGTTTTACATTTTACACAAACCCTGGTTTACTCCAACAAACATGCTGGATGAAATTTTGTTTGATAGAAACAACACACTTACTGTTGAGTTTTTGGTTTCATTTACTCTAATATGTAAACTAATTCTGCTTTACAGATTGCATGTTACCAATCGTTCCTCCCTTCTGCGACTGCTCCACCGGGCAAACAAGCTTTTCCAAGGGAAAGCCAGTTATTTTAATTGGAATGAATGGTAACATTTCTTTTTTTCTTCATATCATGTTTTTTGTTTCTTGTGAACATGGGATAATTGTTGTTCTCTGAAATTTCAGGAAGATACAACCTCTTCCTTCCATCAGTAAACTGCTCCTGTGGAAAAACCTTGCCAGTGACCATAAGTGATCTGGTTGAAAGTGGTTACTGGCCAGCCACTTTAAATTTTGAGACCTTGTACATGGTGGACTTGTTCACCACATATGAGGATCTAAAAATCACTGCCCCAGGGATGTCGAGACAAGCTTTTGTCAGCATGCTTGAGTGTCGGACAAAACTCTTCGGCCGAGTGAGTGGATTCATCATTTAAGTTATCTTGTTTGGTTCACCTTTTAAATAACTGATTCATTGTTAGGACTTGTTCTTACAATCCCCAAAGTTTCAGCACACAGTTCTTGACAGAGCCCTTTTTTCGTCATGACCACGGTCTGAAGCCAACCTTCGAAACAGTTACTTAACTGTTTTGTTTTGTTTTTTCACTTTTGCTCTCAGAATGGTAAGATATGTGGGGACACAATGCAGAGGGCCTTCCTCGAATGGACCTATGCCAGATGTGAGGTTGACAAGCTGTCTCAGGTCCAGCATTTTCAGTGCCCTGCATGCACACCCTCCATGTTGGCAGTTGCAGTGGATGGGAACCGCAAATTATATCGTTTCAAAAGCCAACCAGGGTGTGCAAAATTCATGTACAATGAAATGCTATTGAGCCACAAATTACTTTTATACAGTAAATGTAACCCACATCTCTGTATTTCTTTCAAGACCTGATGGTTTTTTTGATGGAGTCTTTTTGGCCAGTGATGCTGAGGTGTCCTCCTTTGTTGATCACATCCATGGAACAACTGGACATGTAAGTTAAATTTATATTTCTTCATGTGTAACACCACAATTTCAAATTTTTATGAATGCTTGCCTGTTTTTTTCAAAATTTAAACATTATTTGGTTTATTTAAGTAATAGAGTGGCATTACTGCATCAAATACCATGATTTACAGCTTATTTTGTAAAATGTAACTGTGTAAATGTCTGTATTTGCCTTCATCTGTTAAAGAATCCAGGGAAAGGGAGTTGTGGTGCGGGTCAGTGGACCGCAGCACGAGAGTCTGCCAACAAGTCTGCAAGCAAACTAGATGAGGAAGGTGTTAAAGTCGCTGTCTGCTGTCATGGGCTTTTGCTGAAAGGACTGAATATGTTCCGTGGAGAAATAGTTGCATACCCATTATATCTCCAGAAACAGCTAGCTTCACAGACCGTCCAGTTTTTTTGCTCTGATGTGGTCTGCAAATATTGGCCATATCTGCAGAGAGTTGTGGACCACTGTCCAGAGTTGGAGGACTTGCTGAACATGCGCCCATTTCTCTCCATCATGCATGCAAAAGCGCATTCATGGATGTGTGAGGTAATAATGACAATTAGATGTATTTCTTACCATTTGAACCACACATTATGATTGTCTGTCCTCTGCCCCTACTTTTTGTTTTCCAAATGATAATATTCATGTTAATGTGTTACAGTTAAAATGGGGGAGACGCAATCAAGAAGGAGCTGGAACAACAATCGGGGAGGAGGTTGAACAGGTTAACAGCTTCCTCTCCCGAGCAGCCATATGTTCCAAGTACATGTCAAAAGCCAGTAAGCATTTTTAATGTATAGTTGTGTCCAAATTGAGACCACAAGCCGACATGTTTTTTGTTTGTTTTGAGTGTAGCACTATTTTTTATTATCGTGTTTGGTCTTCAAGTGGTTCTGTCAGAGCTTTGAGGTGTGATTGGGGTCGTCCTCATGCTGCAGTATGAATCCTTCTCCACATAGACCAAACCAGAAGGTGTAGCACCTCTCTACATTAGAGTGCTTCCTTGTGATCACGTGGAGTCAAATCTCGGCAGGTGCCAACTCCAGAGAAGACTAACAGCACCAGACTTAAATATTTTCCATATTCCCCTTCTGAGAAGGGGTTTGAACACTACTGCTCGGCCTTTGCACTTTAGAGTTCCATGCGTAGGTGCTCCCTTTGAGAACAATTGTCTAGTCAGCACTTTTACTCTGATCAGGATTCTCTTTATAATAATTTAACTTGTGACACGTTAATTAAGTGTATGATTCTTTCCAGGTTTATTTGATAATATTAGAGAATGATCAATGTAGTATCTGACCTTTGGTCCTCACTGTGAACCTATTGTGTGTCAAGTTCGCACAGACATGCTGACAATCCAGGCAAGTGGCTGGAACAAGCGAAAGGCAGAAAACCTTGACCGGACACTGGCCAAAAGATACGCCAAGGTACTAAACTGCAAATATGTATAATAACATTTTTGTTTTTAAATTGTCTCTCAGCGTTTGTTAACACAGATATTTCTTTTGGACAGACGGTACAAAGGATCACAGAGGCAACAAAGGACCTGGAGAAACTCACCGCTGAGTTATCTCTACAGCAAGACACAGTCCAGCAGTGGGTGTCTGATGTTCAGCAGTGGACCTCAGGTACTTAGAAAAAATTATTTTGTTCCATATTTTAAAGAATCATTTGGCTCTGCTCTTGTACAGGGGATCTGAAAAGAGGCTGATTGTAAACTGAGATGGACATTAATTAATTTGTTGTCGTCTAAAGGAGCAACAATCCAAAATGACCTGCAGAGGACCATTGAGGGGCTATATTTGGGCATCAAACAGCGAAAATTTCAACTGTATCGTCAGTCTGGTAAGAGCAGAAAGGTCGCTAGTAATGCAGATTTTGTGAAAAAAATGAATTCACTACTGATTTGTACATAGTAAAAATAGCAAAGCCATTTATTTACAGTAAAAACATGTTTTGAAGTAGGTTTACTACAAGTCAGGGCAGCATACTGAAAAACTGTCAAAATCATAATAAAGTTGATTGCAATTTCAAAATATTTCCAATATTTCTGCAAAGTGCAGAGATGTCCTGACCTACCAATTGTGTCCTCTATTTCAAAAACAATATGATTGTTTAAAATAGATTCCAAAAATCTATCTGAAACAATTTTTCAAATGATAATGCAACTCGTGATGCAAAAATGATCACACAGCATCTGTCATAAATATAGCCGCAAGCGGCAATCCGCGGGTTCTAACCTCTTTTGCCCCAAACCGGCCACCCTGACCCTCATCCCCTGCAGTCGATGACATCAGCCGCCGTGTCCCTCAAAGATCTGTGCAACACACAGGCATGATAAGCCCCAGATTTCTTCAAATTTGGTTTTCAGCTGCATGCTAATGGCATTTATAGCGCCCCCTATAGGCTGAGCTTAACATGCTTTTGTAGACAGATTACTAGTCCTGTTGTGAACCTACCCACCAAGTTTTGTGATGATAGGACAAAGGGTGTGGGAGTTATGGCCAATCATGTCTAAGCCCCGCCCATTGAGACAATACATTGGTCCGTGGCGGCCATGTTTTTTGACCAATCTGGCTCATTTATAGTAGAAACATGTCTTTTCATTCCCCAAAGCCATATACCAAATTCGGTATTGATAGAGTCAATCTTTCAAAAGTTCTATTCATTTTGCTATTTTTAACATCATGCAAATTAGCAAAAAATCTGTAATAGCGGCTTTCTTAGTGCAACAGGCTTTTTTGTAGAGGACTATCAGGAGGACATGTTTGAAAAATTTCAACTCAATAGCACTTATGGCTTGGCGGGGAGAGCCTTTCGAAGTTCACACCCTGTGTTATAGCGCCCCCATCTGACGGATCAGGATGAAATTTTCGGAGCAGCATGTGGACGTCATTTACACTCAACGTAGATCAACAAGCTTTGGTAGACAGATTCCCAGTACAGTTGTGAACCTACCCACCAAGTTTTGTGAAGATAGGTCAAAGGGTGTGGGAGTTATGGCCGATCATTTCTAAGCCCCGCCCATTGCAAAGATACATTGGTCCGTGGCGGCCATGTTTTTTGAACAATCGGGCTCATTTATAGTAGAAATGTGTCTTGTCATCTCCCGAAGCCATATACCAAATTTGGTGTTGATAGAGTCAATCTTTCAAAAGTTCTATTCATTTTACTGTTTTTCACATTATGCTAATTAGCAAAAAATCTAAGTAGGCGGAGCTTCATGGTCCAAGAGGCTTTTTTGTAGAGCACATGGAGCTGGACTTGTGTGTAAAATTTCAAGTCAATTAGACGTACGGTGTGAGGGGCGTGGCCTTCCCAAAAACGCATTTTCAAGCCTTCGTTACAGCGCCACCATCTGGCTGACTGGGCTCATATTTTAATAAAAGTTGATGCAAATCATTTCCAATCATTAGGCCAAGTTTCAAGTTTCTGGCCCATTCCAGCTCACGGGAATTTGTGCTCAAGCGGCAGACAACAAATAATAATAATAATAATAATAAACCGGCACAATCTTAGAAGGGTTCTACCCCTTCGGGGTTAGAACCCTAATAAACCGGCACAATCTTAGAAGGGTTCTACCCCTTCGGGGTTAGAACCCTAATAATAATAAACCGTCACAATCCTAGAAGGGTTCTGCCCCTTCGGGGTTAGAACCCTAATAAACCGGCACAATCTTAGAAGGGTTCTACCCCTTCGGGGTTAGAACCCTAATAATAAACTGGCACAATCTTAGAAGGGTTCTACCCCTTCGGGGTTAGAACCCTAATAATAACAAGAATACATACCTGCAAGTTTTGTCGAGGCAAGTTTTCAGATCATGATGTAGATAGAAGATACCCATGGAAAAGAAAATGACAGTCAAAGTTAGTGACAAACAAAACATGCTCAAAACACATTTGTGCAGAATCATGTACAACTGAAAAACCGTCCAAAACGACAGCTGGCTGGCCGGTGAAGACACTCGGCTCATGGGGTGGATGTAAATCTACCATACAGGGATGTGCACGATTATAGAGTGGCAGGGGCTCAAAGTCAGAAAAGGGCAGTAGATTGATTAATGTAAAATTAACAAACAAAGTACATAGCTGTGATTAATATGCAATTGCCATTTCTTTTGTGTCAACAAATTAGTGTCAACACGAGATTTTTCACATCATAATACTAAGGTTTGGAAGACATGCAATTCAGCTGCAATGCAACACTGGTTTATAATAAGGCTATTTATTGGCGTGCAAATTAGAAATACAGGCTACACATCTAAAGATGTGACAAAACCAAGAAATGCCGACTGTGGCAAGATAAAAAGCCGACACAGACAGCTGTCATATTATTATTAACTCTGGTTAACAAGCAGTGAGCTTAACAGGCACAAACGGACGCTTTTCTAAAATACTCATATTTAAGCACGTTGAACAAGTGGAAGAGGATTTGTTAGTCCCCACAAGGATGTTATGTTAATGGGTTTATAACTCAAAGGTTCAAGTCGCTCCACTGTCACGTCTCATGTACGTGCGTGGTGGAGTTCTGATGAGGCAGCTGCTTCTCCATCTTCAAAATAAGAGCGTTACATTGCACCCCATTGGAGTTTAGAAGTGGGTTCCTAGCGGGGGGCTTTTAATTTGAAAGTAGAGACCGTTCGTAAAGAGAGACAGAGCGGAGCCGCAGCGGACAGAGAAGCGGCTTTAGGCTCCACACACACACACACACACACACAGGACACCATAGTACGTACGAAATGTGTACGGTAGATAACCGTGGTGTTTTTATACCACCGTTTTTGACATCTCTATGAACAACAGGAATTTATATCTTCATTAAAACACACACACACACGGGCACTTTTTAATAGGCAATAAGGCCAGGGTCTCAAGCACCCCTTGGCCCTACTGTGTGCACGTGCTTGCTACCGTATATTACCAAATAATAGCCGTGTGTCAACTAACCAGTGTCTCAATTGAACGCCTGTCCCAAATACACGCCTTATCTGTTAAGTAGTTGGAACGAACAAAACCGCCCCTGTTATTATTTAGCATTGTACGGTATGCTAGGCTGAGAGCTAATGCTAGCTACCACTAGCCCAAAAGCTAATGCTACCGCTAACAAGAGCAGTCGAAACCATGTTAAAACTGCGTCAGGGTCTTATTAACTGCGTTGGTTTATATTTCAGTGTCATCACATACACACCACAAACACACTCCGTTAAAATGTAGGTGGCTTCCAGCGATATTTGTCAAGTGTGCTTAAATGTATAATATTGTGACAGGAAAGACAGTCTTGGGTGACTTACCTCTTCAGTGTCCAGCGAAAAAAGGAAGTTTGTCGGGCCAGATGTTATCGAGACTACGTGACTGCTTCCGGGTCATAATAGATCCAACCTTCAAAATAAAATCGTATTTATTGATCCAACTTTCTCAAATCTTATTTATTTATTCATTTATTTATTTTATTTATTTAATTTAGTTGAACTTAAATTAATAAATACTAAGACATTGCCTTAAAAGCCTATAATGAACCCTTTCATGTTACATTTTCTATTTGTTATTAAATTAATCAAATCAGATTTATTAGAGATCATTCATTCATTAAAGATGAGGCTATTCTGTAAGAAGAAAACAAAGAACAAACAAATACAGTTTTCCAATGACTTTTACCTTGCGGGCAACCAGCACAGATGAGTAACAACTAGTCTCCAAAATGCTCTTCTTGATAACACCCAAAAGCTGTCTGATCTCAACTTTTCTGTGTAATTACAGTGAACTGAGTCTGTCACGGTACCTTAAATATTCTGTTTTAAATGCACAAGGACTAATGGATCAGCAGATCTTTTGGAAAAATGTATTTAAAGAGTCAGTTATAAGCACCCAGATAGAATAGGCCTACTGGGTAGACTAACTCTGTCATTATTTTCTCTCTGCTTGATTCCTTTCACAACATATAGGCTATTGCCTTTTCTGTTTCTCTTAACCTCACCTGAAAAACCACTCATCTATAAAAACGTTATGTAGGCTAATGTTTCATGTGCTTAATTCAGATCAAATCAAAATAAATCAAATGGATAGTATTTACCACATAGCTCCAACAGGTGGGGCTGCAAGGACATAATGTATGGCATTTTATGACCTATTTGTGGAACACTGACAATAATAAATGCGGCTTTGGTAACTGAAAGTCACACTAAGAAATTTATGAACTTTCAAACAGTTTGTTTGTTATGTGACACCACAGAATGTACTTTGAGAGATAGCCTATTTTCAAATTCCGTTTATTCTGAATATGCCAACAAGCAACTCAGGATATAAAGCTATTTAACTACATTTTTTCACAACATTTCAGAAGCTGGGATTGACATATATTGTCTGAAGTATTTCTCTAGATTTTTCTTTCTCTTATATCTTGGAAGGCATTGAGGGTGAACCCTCATTTCAAATGATGCCAAGTGCACAATCCAAATAAAAAAGAACACAACACAGATCAAGAAAAGCTGATTCTGCCCAATATGGAAGCATCTATAAAAAGGCCAGTGCTGTTCCAGGATAACTCCATGGCATTACTTCTTTTTAAATAACTCCACTACCATGTTCATTTTCAATGATTACAAAAACAAGATATTAAAACTTCTTCTTCCACAAATGAAATGAAAGTAATTGAAACATATTAAAATTCAGGTATATGCCTGATGCTCTGGGTGTGAAGGGGTCGTAAAGTTTTTCACATTCACTCAGGCAGAGCAGCTAGTGCCTGTAACCCTAAAACTAACCTTAACCCTGAAAATGTGGAGATATCAACCAAGTTTTGTGGCAATCAGAAAAATGATTAATGATTTGGGGCTAATATTCACTAAGCCCCGCCCTTTGCAAGGACATTTTGCTTGACGCGGCCATGTTTTTTGACCTATCATGCTCATTACAGTTTTTCTCAATTGCTAAAACACTAAACCCTGTTGTCTTAACCAATTTCTCTGTTGCCTGAACCCACTGATTGAATCAATCACTCTTTAGGCAAAACCATGAGCACTTTTCACCTGTTTAGACACAACTTCCCAACACATTTTCATTGTGATTCACCTGTGCTGCATAATGGTGAGCACAGGTGGCAAAAGTCAAACACAATTAAAGCACGGGTGTCACTACTTGAACACAACAACTCAAAATTGATCACACTTGTGGCTAATGATGTGAGGGAATATATAAAGCCAGTTCAGAGAGCACTGGTTTGTGAGGCACTACAATGGATAGAAATCTGAGAGGAAGAGTTCGTGTGAGAGGAGGTCGAGGAGGTCGAGGTGGTCGAGGTGGTCAAGGTGGTAAGCGAAGACAAAGAACAGTAATATCTGATGAAATCAGAGCATCAGAGCAGGGTTTTTTTTGCCTGGCCAGGCAAAATGTGGCATGTGATGTGGATTAGGTCCTGTGGCCTGACCCAGTACGGAGACATGATGCTGTGGCTGAGTAATGCACTTATGTGTATATTTTTGTACTTTATTTTTTACATGGGCTTACTGTACACAAGTGGCAAATGCATACGATTTCTGTTTGTTTTGTACAAGTGCTATGTGTACTGTAAATGCACAAGATTTTTGTTTTTTGTACTGTACAAGTGCTACATGTAAATGCACAAGATTTCTGTTTTTTGTCTTTTTGTACAAGTGCTAAATGCACAGGTTTTTTGTTTTGCAACATGCATTCAGCTTCATGTCCTGAGCATTGTGTTTTCTATTTTTCTATGTAGTGTTTAGTGACTGCTCAGTAGTGTTTTTAATTTTGATTGACTTGGGGCACGATTTGACAACAAAGTTCAGTTTTGGGCACAGATTGAACTATTTTGAGGTGAAAGTTTGGTTTTGCAAGAAGAGTCTGAGGTTTTGTGAATGTAGCTTGAAAACTGGGGTTTGTGTTCACAGTTTAGAGAAAAGGAGAGAAGCTTTCAAGAAATGTGTCTTAGCAATCGAGAAAAACTGCAACAAGAGAAATTACTTGTTCAGTCTCCCAATGCCATATATCAAATTTGGTGTTGATAGCATAAATATTTCAGAAGTTCTATTCATTTTACTGTTTTTAACATCATGCAAATTAGCAAAAAATCTGCAATAGCGGCTTTCATGGTGCATGAGGTTTTTTGTAGAAGGAGGACGTGAATGAAAAATTTCAAGTCAATAGCACTAATGGCTTGGCGGGGAGAGCCTCTGGACAATTACACACTATGTTATAGCGCCCTCTATATTCCCAGTACAGTTGTGAACCTACCCACCAAATTTTGTGATGATAGGGCAAAGGGCGTTGGAGTTATGGCCAATCATGTCTAAGCCCCACCCATTGCAACAATACATTGGTCCGTGGCGGCCATGTTTTTTGACCAATCTGGTTCATTTATAGTAGAAATATGTCTTGTCATTCCCCGAAGCCGTATAACAAATTTGGTGTCGATAGAGTCAATATTTCAAAAGTTCTATTCATTTTACTGTTTTTCACATTATGCTAATTAGCAAAAAATCTAAGTGGGCGGAGCTTCATGGTCTGATTGGCTTTTTTGTAGAGCACATGGAGCTGGACTTGTGTGTCAAATTTCAAGTCAATAGGACTTACTGTGTGAGGGGCGTGGCCTTCCCAAAAACGCATTTTAAATCCTTAATTATAGCGCCACCGTCTGGCTGACGGGGCTCATATTTTAATAAAAGTTGATGCACATCATTTCCAATCATTGGGCCAAGTTTCAAGTTTCTGGCCCATTCCAGCTCACGGGAATTTGAGCTCAAGCAGCAGACAACAAATAATAATAATAATAATAAACCAGCACAATCTTAGAAGGGTTCTACCCCTTCGGGGTTAGAACCCTAATAATAATAAACCGGCACAATCTTAGAAGGGTTCTACCCTGATTGTGAAGATACATTGGTCCGTAGCGGCCATGTTTTTTGACCAAGCTGGCTGATTTATAGTAGAAAGGTGTCTTTTCATGCCCCTAAACCATATACCAAATCTGGTGTTGATAGAGTCAATCTTTCAAAAGTTCTATTCTTTTTACTGTTTTTAACATTATGCAAATTAGCAAAAAATCTGTAACAGCGGCTCTCATGGTGCGTAGGGTTTTTTGTAGAGGGCTATCAGGAGGGCGTGTCTGAAAAATTTCAAGTCAGTAGCACTTATGGCTTCGCAGGGAGAGCCTTTCGAAGTTCACACCCTGTGTTATAGCGCCCCCATCTGACGGATTCGCATCAAATTTTTGGAGCAGCATTTGGACGTCATTTATACTCAACGTACCAAGTTTCGTGTCTCTGGGTCCTTCCAGCTTGCCATAAATTGATAAAACGCAAACAATGATGGTTAATGACGAATAGGCCACGCCCACTTTCACCTATCAACATGGCACTCAAGATATAAGTTAATACTCGCCCCTAGAGCATGCATACCAAATTTGATGGAATTCTGTCAAATGGTCTCTGAGATACGCATGTGTAGCATTTATAGCGCCCCCTATAGGTTGAGATCAACAAGCTTTGGTAGACAGATTCCCAGTACAGTTGTGAACCTACCCACCAAGTTTTGTGATGATAGGTCAAAGGGTGTGGGAGTTATGGCCAATCATTTCTAAGCCCCGCCCATTGCAAAGATACATTGGTCCGTGGCGGACATGTTTTTTGACCAATCGGGCTCATTTATAGTAGAAATATGTCTTTTCATCGCCCGAAGCCATATACCAAATTTGGTGTTGATAGAGTCAATCTTTCAAAAGTTCTATTCATTTGACTGTTTTTCACATTATGCTAATTAGCAAAAAATCTAAGTAGGCGGAGCTTCATGGTCCAAGAGGCTTTTTTGTAGAGCACATGGAGCTGGACTTGTGTGTCAAATTTCAAGTCAATTAGACGTACGGTGTGAGGGGCGTGGCCTTCCCAAAAACGCATTTTCAAGCCTTCGTTACAGCGCCACCATCTGGCTGACTGGGCTCATGTTTTAATAAAAGTTGATGCAAATCATTTCCAATCATTGGGCCAAGTTTCAAGTTTCTGGCCCATTCCAGCTCACGGGAATTTGAGCTCAAGCGGCAGACAACAAATAATAATAATAATAAATATAGCCGCAAGCGGCAATCCGCGGGTTCTAACCTCTTTTGCCCCAAACCGACCACCCTGACCCTCATCCCCCGCAGTCGATGACATCGGCCGCCGTGTCCGTCAAAGATCTGTGCAACACACAGGCATGATAAGCCCCAGATTTCTTCAAATTGGGTTTTCAGCTACATGCTAATGGCATTTATAGCGCCCCCTATGGGCTGAGCTCAACATGCTTTGGTAGACAGATTACTAGTCCTGTTGTGAACCTACCCACCAAGTTTTGTGATGATAGTGCAAAGGGTGTGGGAATTATGGCCAATAATTCCTAAGCTCCGCCCATTGCGACAATACATTGGCCCGTGGCGGCCATGTTTTTTGACTAATCTAGCTCATTTATAGTAGAAATGTGTCTTTTCATTCCCCAAAGCCATATACCAAATTTGGTCTTGATAGAGTCAGTCTTTCAAAAGTTCTATTCATTTTACTGTTTAACATCATGCAAATTAGCAAAAAATCTGCAACAGCGGCTTTCTTGGTGCAACCGGCTTTTTTGTAGAGGATTATCAGGAGGACATGTATGAAAAATTTCAAGTCAATTGCACTTATGGCTTGGCGGGGAGAGCCTTTCGAAATTCACACCCTATGTTATAGCGCCCCCATCTGATGGATCGGGATGAAATTTTTGGAGTAGCATGTGGACGTCATTTACACTCAACGTACCAAGTTTGGTGTCTCTGGGTCCTTCCAGCTCGCCATAAATGAATAAAACGCAAACAATGATGGTTAATGACGAAAAGGCCACGCCCACTTTCATCAATCAACATAGCACTCAAGATATTACTTAATACTCGCCCCTAGAGCATGCATACCAAATTTGGTGGAATTCCATCCAATGGTCTTTGAGATACGCATGTGTTGCATTTATAGCGCCCCCTAAAGGTTGAGCTCAACATGCTTTAGTAGGCAGATTCCCAGTACAGTTGTGAACCTACCCACCAAGTTTTGTGATGATAGGGCAAAGGGCGTGGGAGTTATGGCCAATCATGTCTAAGCCCCGCCCATTGCGACAATACATTGGTCCGTGGCGGCCATGTTTTTTGATAAATCTGGCTCATTTATAGTAGAAATGTGTCTGGTCTTCCCTCGAAGCCATATACCAAATTTGGTGTTGATAAAGTCAATCTTTCAAAAGTTCTATTCATTTAACTGTTTTTCACATTATGCTAATTAGCAAAAAATCTAAGTGGGCGGAGCTTCATGGTCTGATTGGCTTTTTTGTAGAGCACATGGAGCTGGACTTGTGTGTCAAATTTCAAGTCAATACGACTTACTGTGTGAGGGGCGTGGCCTTCCCAAAAACGCATTTTAAATCCTTAATTATAGCGCCACCGTCTGGCTGACGGGGCTCATATTTAAATAAAAGTTGATGCACATCATTTCCAATCATTGGGCCAAGTTTCAAGTTTCTGGCCCATTCCAGCTCACGGGAATTTGAGCTCAAGCAGCAGACAACAAATAATAATAATAATAATAAACTGGCACAATCTTAGAAGGGTTCTACCCCTTCGGGGTTAGAACCCTAATAATAATAAACCGGCACAATCTTAGAAGGGTTCTACCCTGATTGTGACGATACATTGGTCCGTAGCGGCCATGTTTTTTGACCAAGCTGGCTGATTTATAGTAGAAATGTGTCTTTTCATGCCCCTAAACCGTATACCAAATCTGGTGTTGATAGAGTCAATCTTTCAAAAGTTCTATTCATTTTACTGTTTTTAACATTATGCAAATTAGCAAAAAATCTGTAACAGCGGCTTTCATGGTGCGTAGGGTTTTTTGTAGAGGGCTATCAGGAGGGCGTGTCTGAAAAATTTCAAGTCAGTAGCACTTATGGCTTCGCAGGGAGAGCCTTTCGAAGTTCACACCCTGTGTTATAGCGCCCCCATCTGACGGATTCGCATCAAATTTTTGGAGCAGCATTTGGACGTCATTTATACTCAACGTACCAAGTTTCGTGTCTCTGGGTCCTTCCAGCTTGCTATAAATGAATAAAAAGCAAACAATGATGGTTAATGACGAATAGGCCACGCCCACTTTCACCAATCAACATGGCACTCAAGATATAAGTTAATACTCGCCCCTAGAGCATGCATACCAAATTTGGTGGAATTCTGTCAAATGGTCTCTGAGATACGCATGTGTAGCATTTATAGTGCCCCCTATAAGTTGAGATCAACAAGCTTTGGTAGACAGATTCCCAGTACAGTTGTGAACCTACCCACCAAGTTTTGTGATGATAGGGCAAAGGGTGTGGGAGTTATGGCCAATCATTTCTAAGCCCCGCCCATTGCGACAATACATTGGTTCGTGGCGGCCATGGTTTTCGACCAATCATTTATAGTAGAAATATGTCTTTCCATCTCCTGAAGCCATATACCAAATTTGGTGTTGATAGAGTCAATCTTTCAAAAGTTCTATTCATTTTACTGTTTTTCACATTATGCTAATTAGCAAAAAATCTAAGTAGGCGGAGCTTCATGGTCCAAGAGGCTTTTTTGTAGAGCACATGGAACTATATTTGTGTGTCAAATTTCAAGTCAATTAGACGTGCGGTGTGAGGGGCGTGGCCTTCCCAAAAACGCATTTTCAAGCCTTCGTTACAGCGCCACCATCTGGCTGACTGGGCTCATATTTTAATAAAAGTTGATGCACATCATTTCCAATCATTGGGCCAAGTTTCAAATTTCTGGCCCATTCCAGCTCACGGGAATTTGAGCTCAAGTGGCAGACAACAAATAATAATAATAATAAATATAGCCGCAAGCGGCAATCCGCGGGTTCTAACCTCTTTTGCCCCAAACCGACCACCCTGACCCTCATCCCCCGCAGTCGATGACATCGGCCGCCGTGTCCGTCAAAGATCTGTGCAACACACAGGCATGATAAGCCCCAGATTTCTTCAAATTGGGTTTTCAGCTACATGCTAATGGCATTTATAGCGCCCCCTATGGGCTGAGCTCAACATGCTTTGGTAGACAGATTACTAGTCCTGTTGTGAACCTACCCACCAAGTTTTGTGATGATAGTGCAAAGGGTGTGGGAATTATGGCCAATAATTCCTAAGCTCCGCCCATTGCGACAATACATTGGCCCGTGGCGGCCATGTTTTTTGACTAATCTAGCTCATTTATAGTAGAAATGTGTCTTGTCACCCCCCGAAGCCATATACCAAATTTGGTGTTGATAGAGTCAATATTTCAAAAGTTCTATTCATTTTACTGTTTTTCACATTATGCTAATTAGCAAAAAATCTGTTATCGTGGTTTTCTTAGTGCAAAGGCTTTTTTGTAGAGGACCATCAGGAGGACATCTATGACAAATTTTAAGTCAATAGCACTTATGGCTTGGCGGGGAGAGCCTTTCGAAGTCCACACCCTATGTTATAGCGCCCCCATCTGTCAGATCAGGATGAAATTTTCGGAGCAGCATGTGGACGTCATTTACACTCAACGTACCAAGTTTTGTGTGTCTGGGTCCTTTCAGCTCGCCATAAATGAATAAAACGCAAACAATGATGGTTAATGACGAATAGGCCACGCCCACCTTCACCAATCAACATGGCACTCAAGATATAAGTTAATACTCGCCCCTAGAGCATGCATACCAAATTTGGTGGAATTCTGTCAAATGGTCTCTGAGATACGCATGTGTAGCATTTATAACGCCCCCTATAAGTTGAGATCAACAAGCTTTGGTAGACAGATTCCCAGTACAGTTGTGAACCTACCCACCAAGTTTTGTGATGATAGGGCAAAGGGCGTGGGAGCTATGGCCAATTATGTCTAAGCCCCGCCCATTGCGACAATACATTGGTCCGTGGCGGCCATGCTTTTTGACAAATCTGGCTCATTTATAGTAGAAATATGTCTGTCCATCCCCCGAAGCCATATACCAAATTTGGTGTTGATAGAGTCAATCTTTCAAAAGTTCTATTCATTTTACTGTTTTTCACATTATGCTAATTAGCAAAAAATCTAAGTAGGCGGAGCTTCATGGTCCAAGAGGCTTTTTTGTAGAGCACATGGAACTATATTTGTGTGTCAAATTTCAAGTCAATTAGACGTGCGGTGTGAGGGGCGTGGCCTTCCCAAAAACGCATTTTCAAGCCTTCGTTACAGCGCCACCATCTGGCTGACTGGGCTCATATTTTAATAAAAGTTGATGCACATCATTTCCAATCATTGGGCCAAGTTTCAAGTTTCTGGCCCATTACAGCTCACGGGAATTTGAGTTCAAGCGGCAGACAACAAAAAAAATAATAAACCGGCACAATCTTAGAAGGGTTCTACCCCTTCGGGGTTAGAACCCTAATAAACCGGCACAATCTTATAGCCGCAAGCGGCAATCCACGGGTTCTAACCTCTTTTGCCCCAAACCGGCCACCCTGACCCTCATCCCCTGCAGTCGATGACATCGGCCGCCGTGTCCCTCAAAGATCTGTGCAACACACAGGCATGATAAGCCCCAGATTTCTTCAAATTTGGTTTTCAGCTACATGCTAATGGCATTTATAGCGCTCCCTATAGGCTGAGCTCAACATGCTTTTGTAGACAGATTTACTAGTCCTGTTGTGAACCTACCCATCAAGTTTTGTGATGATAGGACAAAGGGTGTGGGAGTTATGGCCAATCATGTCTAAGCCCCGCCCATTGTGACAATACATTGGTCCGTGGCGGCCATGTTTTTTGACCAATCTGGCTCATTTATAGTAGAAACATGTCTTTTCATTCCCCAAAGCCATATACCAAATTTGGTGTTGATAGAGTCAATCTTTCAAAAGTTCTATTCATTTTACTGTTTTTAACATCATGCAAATTAGCAAAAAATCTGTAATAGCGGCTTTCTTGGTGCAATAGGCTTTTTTGTAGAGGACTATCAGGAGGACATGTTTGAAAAATTTCAAGTCAATTGCACTTATGGCTTCGCAGGGAGAGCCTTTCGAAGTTCACACCCTATGTTATAGCGCCCCCATCTGACGGATCGGGATGAAATTTTTGGAGCAGCATTTGGACATCATTTATATGCAACGTACCAAGTTTCGTGTCTCTGGGTCCTTCCAGCTTGCCATAAATGAATAAAACGCAAACAATGATGGTTAATGACGAATAGGCCACGCCCACTTTCACCAATCAACATGGTACTCAGGATATTTGTTATTACTCGCGCCTAGAGTATGCATACCAAATTGGGTGAAATTCCGTCCAATGGTCTTTGAGATACGCATATGTTGCATTTATAGCGCCCCCTATAGGTTGCGCTCAACATGCTTTGGCAGGGTTAGGGTTCTACCCCTTCGGGTTTAGAACCCTAATAATAATAAACCGGCACAATCTTAGAAGGGTTCTACCCCTTCGGGGTTAGAACCCTAATAATCATAACACATGCATGCATATTGTGAAGCCTTATTTTGTATGGTGCTTTTGTGTAGCCATCGTGTGAGTGCACACTCATTTTGTGTTTCTCATTGTAGGTGGGAATAAGCGAAGGCATCAACTGAGAAGAAAGATTGCTGTTGAGAAGAAAGCCTTGGAAGTTGCCATCAATGACCACAACGCTACTGTGGGGGAAGTTGAAAAACTCCCTCCTCCCAATGAACTCCTCGCTGTGGACAACTACTCCTGGCCATGGGAATGTAAGTACTTCCTCTGAAATGCACTAAATACAAATTGTTTGATGCACACATCTTGATGTACATCTGGAATCTGATGTAAAAAAAGACACTGGGCAATATAAAAAAAGCAGTAATTTGTAAATGGATGTGATCTTCAGTCCCAATATTTTTATAGGAGGTTGTAAGATAACACTCTGATGTAATTCATTGCAGGTCATGGTGATATGGAGCGCAAAAAAAATGTATTTGACAAGGTCATGCTGCTGGCTAGACTGAGAGAAGAAGAGGTTATTGTGGTTCGCGACGTCAAGCAGCACATGGAGTACCTGAGGAGTGTTGCTGGACTCATTGAAGAGTTTACCTTTCAGCTCACCGAAGACACCAATGGGAAATGTAAGTACAATAAATAGCTAGTCCTTTCTTCCATTTGCTTCTCTGGTAATCACTTGGCTCATTTCTTTTTATTTTAATGTCACATTCTCAGGCAGTACAGAGGGATTAATGGAGAAAGGACGTGAGGGACTACTCTGTGTGCTGAAGAGAAGATTGTGTGAAGTTGAAGCAAAACTGGCCGAAGCACGCACAACATACAAAAGTATTCTTGGACTGCAAACCTTGTCCTTAGATGACTTCTCTGAAGAGGAAGACTTAGAGAATACGTCCTCAACTGATGAAGAACTGGGAGAGTAGTTATTAGGGAGATGATGTGTATGACTCTAAGAAGATGTCTTCACAGTGTGCTATTTTACTGCTGTTGTAAGATTTCTGTGTGTTTAGAGCATGTACTGCAAATTCCTCTGAAACTGTAAAAAAAACAACAATGCTAGCCCATTAGTCCACCCCCTGCCCCAACCCAATAACGGGTGATTCACAACTGTCAAACATGACAAATTACCTTGTTTTTTTTTTTTTTTTGTAGTGTATATTTTGTGTATAGTTTGTATATACTGTATTGTAACTCTCTCCAACAGTGTGCTATTCCAGCTTATGTTTCCACATGTTAGTATATTAATACTCACTTACTCACTGTCAGGTGTTGTTGGGCAGCTTGTCTCTTCTCCTGTGGCAGGCATTTACATATCTCGCTGCATCTACAGTTTTTTCTCCCAGTAAATGATGTAATTTTGGTTGGTCTGAGAGTTTGGGGAAGTCTGGGGTTGTATATGTCATTTTAGTGTATATCTGGGTTCTGATGTATTGTGTACGTGTCACAGTGCAGCAGGAAGTGCTGCTCTGTCTCCACCTGTCTGTGTGGACAGAGCCGACACAGCCACTCTTTGGGCAGCCACGTCTGTCTGTGTCTGCTGCTCTCTAAGGCCAGGCTGTGGTCTGAGTCTGTACATAGTCAATGCTTCTCTCTCTCTCTCTCTTAGTGATATGATCCGATGTGAGTTTTTTGGGCTTATGTAATATGCCTTAAAAAAATTGACTGTCTGGTGTGCTTTGATTTTCATACATTTAATCATAAACATTTGCACGCATGACGTTATTCATTCAGCTTTTAAGCTAATTTTAGATATGTTAGGGAAGCTGTTGTGCTTTTAACCAGTGCTGCTTGTTGAATGTATAGGATGCTCACAGTTCATTTCTCACTACCTTGAATAATAGTCTGGCTTGGTGCTATCATTTCTACTAGCTACCACTTCTCACTGGAACTTCATGTATTAAATTGTCCGTCTGTAGTCAGACCAACATTGGACATGTTTTCTTTTTTTTCAACAATTTTGTGAGTGGTTCCTCCATTTTTGCTGGAATTTTTGTTTTGTGTCCATCAGCAACTGTGGAGCCTGAGGCGCTCATGGTAAAGCTTCCAGGCTGTGATCTATCTTTGTGGTGAGGATGAAAACAGTCTCTAATGGCTCTGTTGAGCTCTCTCTCTCTCTCTCTCACACACACACCTTCTCTATGTGAAGATGGGACATAGTCTGTTAGCTCTAGAAGGCGTACTTAATTTCACCCATTAAAGTCAAATGTTGTTTCAACTATAGTCATGTCTCTTTTGTTTGATTCATGAATAGTTTTCATTTAAGTCAGTTTCCTGTTTTAGCCCATTGTGTGAGTTGTTCCTTTCAGGTAAGGCAGTAATAAGCATTAGGCTTATATTCTAAGTTATATATTATTTCATATATCAATTTGCCTTTGAAATGTATGTTATTTTTTAGCCTTTGTCAGTGTTACCGGCTCATATTACCTGTACGATAGCAAGCCACTAGGGCTTCATATTCATGAGGCTGTCAACTGCAAACGTGGGGAAGGTGATGCCGCTGGACGAGGCGTGTAATCACAGTGAACTGACTGACATCCAGGCCGCTGGTGATATGAAGGCTGCTCTCCGGGGTGCTGAAAGCTCAAGTGCCTTTTGGGTGGCTCGTCCCCAAAAGTATGAAACACTGAAGACATTGGTAACGCATGTGCTCACCATGTTCGGATAAACACACACCTGTGAAGTTGTGAAAAATGAACTAGGACTGGCGCATAAGGCAGGCATAACAGCTGTCAAGCCCGATGTTAAAAAAACAGAAGGTGTGTGTGTGTGTATGTTTAAAAAATGATCAAAATGAGGGTTGTTTGAGAATGTTTACATCATAATGATTTTGGAGGGTTCTATGCCAGGATCACCTAACAGTCATAACCTCCAGCACCCTGCTGGGAATATTGCCTACAATGAAATGAACTTATTATTTTACAATCACATATTATATGCCTATAAAGACAGAGACAGTTGTCTTTGGGTTCAGGGGCCTCATTTATAAAACTTTGCTAGGATTGATGTCAAAAGGTGGAGTACACACGACACATAGAGAGTGCTTACGCACAAAAATATCCTGATTTATGAAACAGTGCGCATGCACGTCCTACACCGATTTCCTTTGTAAATCACAATCCACTCTAAATGTGGCGCACCTGTGTGCGGGTCATACCACGCCCATAAATATTCAGAGACACGCCCTTAATTAGCCTAATATTGATTTATGACTGAAAGCATGCCGAAACAGAGAGAAAGGCGAAGAAGCGCAATTTTACACACTGTGAGGTGGAAGTTCTTGTCGGGGAGGTGGAGAAGAGGAAGGCTGTATTACTTGGTGGACACAGTGTTGGGGTCACCAATAGCAAAAACAATGTAAATGCTGTTGCCTCAGAAGGTCGGAGTGTGGCCGAAGTGAAAAAAACAAAGTGGTCAGACATACAAGTGGAAGCAAAAAAGCGCCTGGTGTCACACACGCAGAGCGTCTGTGTGACGGGCGGGTGATCGGGCCACTAAATTATTATTATACTGATATGAATGCAGTTTAATATATTAATATCCTATATCATATTGACCATTTCGTTTCATCTCCGTTTTCAATGCATAACGCATAAACACTTTGTAACTGTGTTTTGTTACTATACAAATTGTAGTGGCAATCTATCCACAATATTGCCACTTGAGGGAATTTGAGGTAATTTCCAACCCGTCGTTGTGCTGAAAGATGAGGTCTGCCATGACGTATGCGTTCACTGTTTATTGAATGCGGATAATAAATATTTACAGAAAGCCAGCTGTACAGAGTGACTAACTGAAACCAACATGTCAATATAACGGAAAAATCAAAAAGACTAACGTCATGATATAACAGAAAGACATCTCGGCCGAACACACACACAAACGAACGGTTAAAAAACTGTGTGCCTCCGTGATCCCAATTCCCTCCACCTGTGCACCAGTGACTCCCATATATAGACATTTCACCGTGATTCCCTGTCTATGCCCCCTGGTGCGCATGTGGACGAGCAATCATTACAGGTAATTGACTCACAAAACCCGCACACAACAAATAATATTCATACGTCAAAATTGGCTACAACACAAATAAAGACTTATCGTGTAATGTTAGTCAATCAGATTATTCTCACATGTGTAGCAGATATTACCTCATAGATGGGCATATAAAGGCATGCATTCACAATGTGTTATGGCGCACAATGGCTGCTTTGGCACTGTTGGAGGATGTGGCAAACGGAAGTATATGGAGGGAGTGGAGCTTCAGACATACAGATATAACACCGGCATCGGTGTCCCCCTCTACCTACGTCACCAGTCCACTCAGGAGGGATTCCCTGATGATCCCCGTCAGTTTTTCATCCAGCGGGGTGAGCTCCGGTTGGCCCGATCATCCGCCCCTGGCACAGACGCTCTGCCTGCGTGACACCAGGCGCTTTTTTGCCTCTACTTTTATATCTGACCCCCCCTTTTTTTTTTTTTACTTCGGCCACACTCCGACCTTCTGAGGCAACAGCATTAATCCTGTCCGCCACATGCTGCCACTCTAGCCTTTTTGGCATTGGTGACCCACATGAACATGAACCTTCGCGGATTTGCAGTTGAAACATCTGGTTAGCTACAAAGTGACAGACGAAAAGACTGAGTTAAAGAGATTATTTTACAGTGTTACGATGCTGTGCACGGATGCGCGTTTTGGAGAGCGCAGTAGCTCATTGGCGCACTGGCTGCTTTGAAACCAGCTTGCTTTTTAAAAGTAGGCCCCTGTTTTTGTGAATGAAATAGCTGAGTGGCCTTGATGCCTGTCAGTCATGAGTCGCGTCTAGTCACCTCTCCGCTGTATCTGCAACTGAGCACTGTGATGCATGTCCCTCTCCCCGGGCCAGGAGAATTATCATACCGTAAAATACCAAATAATAGCCGGGGCGTTTTTTCGGGACCAGGTGGCAATTTCGGACAGGTGTTTAATTCCTTCCTCACAATAATCCGGGATGAAAATGTCACGAACTTCGTCAGCTTCTCTGTGAATTCTCTGGCAAGTTGTTGCACTCAAAAAAATAACTATTTGAATGAACTTTAAAAAATCATGGAAAGTATTTCCACATGATTAAATGGCTTTCTTTCAGCATTAAGCAATTGTGTTAGTCCAACTTGATGCACTTGCATGGGTTCAACTTCATTTATAAGGGTTGATTGAACTTATTTACTAGGTTTGGGTCCAACTCAATTTAATTGTGTTGGGTTAATTAATTCATTAGGGTTGATTTAACTTTTCCTAGGGCTGAGACTGACTAAACATAATAGTATTGGACCCACTAATTTGACAGTAGTAAAATTACACCATTATATTAAGTTGATCCAACCCAAATAAAATAAGATGGCCCAACAGAATTGCTTAATGCTGAAAAAAAGCCTTTTAATCACATGGAAATACTTTCCATGATTTAATTAAGGTCATTCAAAGAATACAATTTGAGTGTTAACACTTTAAGGTTTGCAGTGAATAGTAGCTGAAACTAAGTTTCAACAAAGTCTACAGACTGCTTGGTGTCAAAGGTAGAAAGAAACATAAGACAAACAGTAGATATTGCCATAAAATTGTATTTTTCAAATTAGTCAATGACTAACAATGCACTGGTAGTAACACAAATGGAATGATAGTGCAACAATGTTTTACACAAGCAACAACACAAAAATAGATTCTGACAAACTCTAACCACAGCACACTGCTTCCCCTTATTTTTGAACGTGCCAAGAGAATGAATCACAGTACCTAGTACTTAATTCAATGCAGTTGAATGGCAGACACAGGTGTGGTCGGACAGGACACTCGTGCGGTCGGATGGAGGACGCAGGTGTGGTCGGACAGGACACTCCTGTGGGCGGATGGAGGACACAGGTGTGGTCGGACAGGACACTCCTGTGGTCAGGAATTGCTGTGATAAATTGAGAGAACAATCAATTAATGCCCATGAAAGTTAGCATGTGATCACTGACAGACCTGGATCTGGACAAGTGGAACAGGTAGCTAGCTCACAGACAGACTAGGAATTTATCAATCAATTAGATATGATTAATAAGTTCAAAACATATACAGCGGGATATTTATGTGATTGTGTGAAGCTGGTGTTTGCTGGTATGATCATGTCAATATGACTATCAAGAGATCATTTTCACTATTTTAAACAAAAGACAACAAATAACACCATCCATACAGCCAGGCAACTATCCATGTAATGCAGCTTCAACAGAACAGAAGCTATGTATTAGTTAGGACTAGGCTACCTGCTGTGAGCGGGGTTAGGCAGCCTTACATCTACATCTGTCATCATGATAAAATCTGATCTCCTTCTATGGTTCTTTTATTAATATTTTGCTTTTTACTATTAAAGTTTTATTGTTCTGACTCACGGTTCACGTCAGCTCAGGTGACCTGCAGGTTGTTCTTTCACTTCACTGCTCCGACGCTGCGCCCCGTGTGTGCTTGTGTGTCTGTGTGTATACACCACTGACACAAACAGACACACATCGTCACGTATGAGACGCGTTACCGCAAAATAAATGACACAAGCAGCTCTGCGTTTTGACAGTCGGAGTTTTCTCCTCCGGTGCGAGGCTTCAAACACGTGGCGACCCGACACAGGCGAATTTCCAATGTTAACCTTTTTCTCCTTCCCTTTAGCTTTATCTGCTGCAGCTTAAACAAACCCACACACTCAGGACGTGTGTCAGACGGCAGACTGACTGGCTGCTGTCCCGGCGGTGTCATGATTACGCGGCAGTGGTAGATGTTCAAAAAGTACAGATAAGAGTATTGTTGGTCCAGAATCTTAACGGTACCCTGGTACTGACCAAGGAGGTACCGGGACCAGGTTTACATCCCTAGCTAAGATCCACAAGAAAGTAAAGACATACCGGTACAGAAACGAGGAGCTTCTTTCCCACCAGCAGCACAACTGTGTGATTAGCTAGCGGACGGCTAACCTGTTTGTACTGTGATGGCTGCGCAGCAAATAAACACAAACGTTCATGCTCACTTGTAAAATACACTAAACAACGTGCACACGATTGCGCTGCAAACCACACTTCCCGGCAATTCACCACAATTATTATCATCATCATCATCACACCGCCATGATAGCGAAGAGGCACATGCACATGGTGACTTCGGCTATTTAGTCTAATAACAATAAATAAACTATCATTGTGACCAAATATCGCTGAAAATGATGGACTAACTGCTGATGACATTTATGCATAGTATTTTGTTTGAATTTAGATGGACAATAATGGATTTCTGCTTACCTTTTCCAATTGCACGCAGAAGGACGATGAGGATCTTCTTCCCAAGTCTCCTTGCGATGAAGTGTCGTCACTTTTCTTTTCCCGCCTACCTGTAGAAACTCAATTGCCTCACTTTCTGGCAACATGAATGAATCTAATGAATGTTTAGTTGATTGATTTCATGCAAATCCAACATGATTTAATCATGTTCACATTTGAAACATGAAATTATAGCTTTCATAACACGTTACACTTTAGTTAAGGTAACAGCCCACCAGTTTCCTTATTTTGAGTGTGCGGCGGAGGAAGCGATTTATTCAACCAGCACTCGTGGCAAACTCCTCATCTCTGCTGTCACTCACGGTGGCGTACATTTGTTTCTCCATCGCCCTGATCATCGCTCTCATCATTTTGCGGGACACTTTCTCGTGGCGTGCCCGTTTGCTGATAACTCACCCCGCATGTTTATCTCAAGCTCCTCACTAGCCTTCCTCCTCCCTCCACCAGGCAGCCTGACCCTGTTGCTGTTCTCCTTGGACAGATGCTGAAGCTCCGTTTGACTTTTTCGCCAATCTCTCACTCTCTTGGGGTCGACAGAGAAACGTCTAGGCGCAGCAGAAAATAAATAAATAAATAAATATAAAATAAAAAACGGCCGTCCATCGGCCCATTATTGATCGGCCTACCGGGAAAAATCCCAGAACTCCCAATGGCAACTTCACCCCTGCAATAGCAGTTCTCTCCAGTGGCTGTGCGTGTGTCCAAGCGTGTGTGTGTGTGTGTGTGTGTGTGTGTATGCATGCGCGCGCGCGCGCACCCTTGTGTTTAGAGGCACAAAACAATATTTTCACCGGGGCCTATCACCATGATGTCACGTTACTGTCAGTACCCATGAAGCAGCACTCATTTTCACAGAAGTTGGTAACCCCTGCGGTAGACAGTCGACCTTTGAAATGGAATGAAGCCCGCGGCAGACAGTTTACAGTGGAGTGGAGCGCGCCCCAGCAACAGTGTCACAAAAGTGGCATCACGTTTTTACGTGTGGGCAACGTAGCTGCGAGAGGTCAAAGAGGCCCAGAGGTCAGCAGATTGACACTTGAGTGAGGGGGGTGTCCATCCGCTCTCTCCGCCACCACCATTCATACTGTGCATCCTCAAAGGTAGGTAATGAACACACGTACTGATATTATCAACATATGCTAACGGAACCTGAATAATACAGTTAGTTAGTGCTGTCTAAGCCATCATTCGTTAATCATTTATTGCCATGAATTTATAGGGATGTTAGCTACTGCATTATATTAGCTACCACATTTACCACACGGGACTAGTATTACCTGGGGACCTCAAGTGATTCAGAAATTATCCCACCACGTCTGTGTTTCGTGCGGCGCATTCGCACAGGATAAGCAAAGTCTGTGTTTTAACTCCAATTTACTGACATTATCCCCCGGGTCGATCGCACCGGAGCCCTTGCTGGAGCAGCACAACAGTTATATATGGATATTTTTAATATAATAAGTGGTGAGCCTGTTAAAAGATGGAAAAGTGTTCCTTACCGCATGCTGTCATGCATCTAATCCATCTAATCATCTTTCGAGATTTCACTCTTTTGATGAGCCTCCTGAATTTGCACCCAAAATGCTGTCAAAACTTTTCATTTATAATTCTCAACGCAGCCTCCATAATTCTCCACCAGGAAAATGGCAGAAAAAAAGTGTGGAAAACACAAAAAACCTTAAGAAAAACAAAAAAACGATTCGCATGGGACTAATATTATCACATGACCTCTGTGTTTGGTGAAATATGTTAGATCATTTGCGGTGGAATTTTTACTTTACAAATTACAGACATGGCAGATTCGCACAAGATTAAGATCACAGACAACCTCCGCAATTATTACAAATTACTGGAGGTCCCCAGGTTATACTAGTCCCGTGCGAATTGTCAATCGGAAAAAGTTGCATTCCATCAATACACAAATTGTCTTTGATGCATGCTACAATATACTGGACAAATTCTCCTCATAAATACATTTCTTTATCCAATATCTTTTCATAGGCTTTGTCATGGGCTTGTAGGCAACTTCTTTATTTTCACTTCTTGCATTGCCTCGCCTAAATGATTTTTCAATGGGCTGCCCTGTCACTCAACAACCAATCACCGTTGTCACCGCTTCTAAGTGCGTCCTTATAAAATGACGTCATCCATAGCAACAGAGAGTTACTTCTAGTTTAGGAGTTCACTGTTTTCATAACTAAAAGTAGGTCTCAGTGGCTTTGTGAATTACTTTTAAGAAACAACTCCTACATAAAAACTTTTAGTCCGATTTAGGAGTACTCCTAACGTTAAGATAAAAGTCTTTGTGAATACGGGCCCTGATGATGTTAGAGGCGATTCCGACGTACAGTGCGATGCACCACAGACGTCTGCAAAACGGACCGAATTAAGACAGAAGGCTGGCAGCTACCTACAGCTCCGAGGCGGCAGACAGACACGTCACGGTGCTGCAGGATTTTGGGCTTCTAGTGAGCTTCCCGTTGTTGTGTGGGCAGATTATGCTTTGTACATAGTTGTGGTGTGTCTGTGTTTGTTCTAATAAAGCTCTTTCTTTGAATAAACTTCCTGGCAAATGTTCCTTTCCTCAATAAATTCAATCATGTCTTTGATGATATCATAAATAAATATGAATTTGAATATATATATATATATATATATATATATTTATATATTAGGGCTGTCAAAGTTAACGCGTTAATAACGCGTTAACGCAACGTCCTCTTAAAGCCTGGTTTATGCTTCTGCATCGCGGCGACGGCGTAGCTACGTCGTCGACCCTACGGCGTCATTGAGCATTCGAAGTTCTACGCGAGGGAACGCGTTGTTCTGACATGGTGTCGGTGGACGTCATCAACGTCAGTGATTCAGGGTTGTTATGCTAACAGGCTATAACAACACGTAGTCAGACAGAACGGAGCTAACAGCTGTCTGTCAGTCTGACTGAGAAGTTTCTCCCTTTACTTCGCTGTTAGTTAAATTAATTCTGACTCTTGCGTGTTGACGTTGTGTCGCTAATCCAGCTAACAGTGAAGATGCTGTTTGACAGATTAAGTTTGAATGGACAGACCTTGAGCACACGACAGGTTTTCATGTGGTTGCCGCCCGTACCACAAAAACTTTAAAATTGGCGGTGTTGTTATACTGTTGACTGGAAAAGCAACTGCTGGAAATGACGTTCTGAGCGGACCAATCACAGTCCTTGCTGTTCGCGTCTTGACGCGTCGATGTGGCGCGTAGTCAGGATTTTTTGGAGGCGCACGTCAGGCTACGGCGTAGGGTCCGCGTAGGGCTCTGCGTCGACGACGTAGCTACGCCATCGCCGCAACGCAGAAGCATAAATCAGGCTTTAACTTCGTTATTTTTTTTAACGCTCAGTATAAAAAAAAAAAAAAAAGCACATTGTATGATTTACGGCCGTCGGCGGCACCCGTAGTCTTGATACAGAGGGTGGCAGAAGAATAAGAAAGCGAATCAGAAGAAGAAGAAGCAGAGTTGGCGGTTCGTTAAAAACACGGCGGACTGAAAAGCAGCACTCGCTGCAAACTCCTTATCTCTGCTGTCACTCACGGTGGCGGACATTTGTTTCGCCATCGCCCTGATCATTTTGCGGGACACTCTCTCATGGCGTGCCCGTTTTGCTGATAACTCATCCCCTCATGTTTATCTCAGGCTCCTCGCTAGCCTTCTTCCTCCCTCCAGCAGGCAGCCTGGCCCTGCTGCTGTCCTCCTCGGACAGACGCTGAAGCTCCGTTTCTCTCACTCTCTTGGGGTCTACAGAGAAACTTCTAGCAGCTGCTTCTCCTAAGTTTTCTTCTGAATATATCACGGCAGAAAGTTTGAATTTCAAGTCGTACTTTTTATTGTTTTGCTGCACCGGAGCCATGGCGATCATCAGTGTGATACTGACTGACAGAAAGCAGCACACTGCGTGAAAAAGGCGAAGAAGAAAAACGTGCAGTGTCAGTGGACACCACAAGTCAAACAGACGGCAGATGCAGAGAGCCCGTCGCCCCCCCTCGCCAAAAGCAGACAACCCTGGATTTATTTTCCTGCATGATTTGAAGTGTTGAATAGGGTGACCATATTCTGAATCCCCAAAAAGAGGACACTATTACGCAGCAAAATTTTGAGGGTTTTTCGGGTCAGGTCGAGTGTTTTTTACGTGCTTCTAACTCAGTTAACGCATATTCTGAATTCCCAAAAAGACACTGTTAGGTTCAACACTAATGAACACCATAAAATCAGACACGGACTCAGAGTGCTTTGTCTTTCTTGGCAAAGGGGAAGTACGGATGTCAGCCCTGTGAGTCTGACCAGCAGTCTTCCAAAGATACCTTCCCCTTGCACATCCTTTTATTCAAAAGCAGTGGCCGTGATCGTAATATGATTGGTTAACACAGAATACAGATAACAACATTGTTGTCGTGCGGATGAGCAGATATATGTGTCTTGTGGTTAGCCTCGACCTTCTATAACATTCCACAGACTTTAAGCAAAGCAGAGTAATGAATTGTAGCATGTGCAAAACTGATAATATTCATGTATTTCATAATTCCAACATTTCCCTCCTGTTTATCATTTTGAACATGCTTTATCGTCAGATATTTACCTCCTGTTTATCACACTTTCGGTAAAATCGTCATCATGCTTGTTTAAATGACACTTTCATTTTATAATTACACAGCAGTGCAATCCTCATCCTTATCAGCCTGAGCCAGTGGGTAATATTGTGGCTCACGTTCTTGCATTAACATTTGCATTTGTACTAAGCTTCTAGCAATCATTTTTTCAGACATAGATCGGAGACATGGGAGAATGCATGATGCAAATAGACAAAACAGCAGTAAGATCATCAAGAGAGGGGTTAATGCTTTCAACAGTATCTGCCACCAGTTTCCAGAGAAGAATCCTGTAAACCAGTCCATGGTTGGTGTGGCTCCGGGAGTGTTAGCTAGTACATACTGTTGGAGGTCAGTGAGGTTTTGTAATGCTCGGTGTATGTCTCCTCCATCACTGAATCCATCCGGTATGTAGGTGCAGCAGGTGTCTCCTATGACTGCACGCACTCCTCCTTGAGAGGCTGTTAGCAGGTCCAACACTATCTGATTTTGCATCACCATGTCCCGTATCGTCTTCTTCTCCTTTTCCGTTTTCGTATTTGTACAGTTTGCTCTCGTAACTCCTATTAGAGTAGGGCTCGTTGGTTTCTTCACTGGGTTTGAGACACTCTGCTTCTATATAGCAGAGCCCCTTTGAAGCCCAGACTTCCCCACTACTCTGGTGAGTCAGGGAGCGGCTGTAACTTACAGTGGCTGAGATGGATCCAAGTGGTTCTTTCTGCTATCTTGACTGCAGTAGGCGTTGTCAGTAGCACTTGATATGGTCCCTTCCACCGTGGACTGGACCAGCACTTCCTCTTTATGACTTTTATGAACACCCAATCGCCTGGTTTCACCTTCTGGGCATCCTGTGGGAGGGGAGAAGAATCAGAGGGCAGTAACTTTGCATTTGACACTTGTTTTTCTTTAAACATTCTTGTCATGTGTTCTGCCAATGTTGTTTCTTCGTCAGCTTTCTCTACGTCTGGTGAGAAAGCAGGTAGTCGGAATGCTCTACCGTTTATGATTTCAAAGGGTGTCAGTCCTTTATCTGTTGGTGTTATGCGCATGTATAACTTCACTAAGTCTAGGCATTCTGGCCAAGGACGTTTAGTTTCTTCCATGCACTTTCTTAGACGCAATTTCACTGTACCATTGTCACTATACAACACTTCTGGAATACCATGTTGTGGCACTATGGCACTGTTTATTAGGTCTACCAACCCTCCTGTTGAGACATGGCAAGGCCATGGCTCAATATTGCTGCAGCTTTAAATAAACTGCGCGGGAGTATAGGTTTGTCATTTGAGGTGTATAACCCAGAGTCTGTTATTACAGCTCCTTGTTTCACCCACATCTGTTTTTCATTGTCTGGAGAAGCATTTTGCATGTCCTTCAGAACTTCCTGTGTTATGAGGGACGGTTGTGACGTGATGGTGTAGGTTTCTGATTTACCAAACGAGCCTGTCGCTGCTGCTTTAGCTGTTTCATCAGCTAGTCTGTTACCGCACGTGACACTGTCTGTGCCTTTTTTATGTGCTGTACACTTGCATATAGCTAGTTTGCTTGGTAGGTGTACTGCTTCTAAGAGTGAGATCAGTAATTGAGCATGTGTGATTGGCTTTCCTGTAGAGGTAATCATACCTCTTCGTTTCCACTGAGCGGCAAAAAAAAAGATGGTGGAGAATGCATATTGACTATCAGTATAGATAGTGACTTCCTTTCCTTCAGCCAAAATACATGCTTGTGTCAAGGCTATTAGCTCCGCAGCCTGTGCTAAATGTTTGGGTGATATCTGTTTTGCTTCTACAACAGTATTTGGCAGCTGTGTGACTGCGTAGCCGGACATAGTTTGTCCTTTCTCATCTTTAGAACATGAGCCATCAACAAACCAAACATTCCCAGAGGCGAGCAGTTTATCAGTAAGGTCATGCCTTATCCACTGCATAGCTTGGCTAACGGAATTTGTAGCTGATTCTATGCAGTGTTTTCTGGTCCAGGCTGCTACGCCTGTTTGGAGGCCATTAATCAGGGCCAGTTTCAGTTGCTGTTGGTACGCACTATTATCAGCCTCATTGAATTGTATTCCACTATTTGCTCGGAACACCGTTTCCATTCGCTGTCTAAAATCATCAGGGTCTTCGCCTGGATTTTGTTTTACAGCCCCTATACGGGTGTAATTAGCTTTTTTAGCGAAAGTTGTGCGGACTCGCCCAAATAGATCATTTAGCTGGCTGCGATATGCACCAGTAAGTGTGGCATCAGTGGGATATGGTATGATAACACTTGCTTCAGTTCGTCCTATATGATCCCCTTTAACTTTGGTTTTGGTCATCTTCCTAGAGATGATTGCATCGCTTTGCCTGCTTCATGCCCGTTCAATCTATACGAGTGTATGACTTCTTCCGTACATCTGACCCATTCATCTGGATCCTGCTCGGGGCTTGGAACCCCTGCTACTGCATTTGCTGCTTCGGTTAGGGTCCAAGGTCTAAAAACATACATTGTATTTGGCTCTTCGGCTTCTCCGCCGTTCGGGTTTGGGACTTCTATCATTGGGTATTCGCCAGCCTGATATCGTGATGGAGGCCTTAATTTTTCTTTTGGTCGTAATTCTATGTTATCCGAACTACTTGGCTCTGGGCCTTTTTCATCAATTGGTTCTTCATCATGCAGGTCTGGATAAGCTTGTTTTACGCCAGTCGTAATGACGGCAGGCAGCTGAATATTTTGTTCTGCAGCTGTCCCTGGGGCGGCGGCCTCGAGGTCAGCCAGAGGTTGATCATTCCTCCGTCTGCCCTCGGTCACCCCCTCGTTATCTTCTTTACGCACGAACAGTACTTGTGTCTCATCTTTTCTCATTTGCTTGTTTTTTACTGCATTTGCTTTCCTTTTACACGCTTGCTCTAACCATTTTCTCGCGTATTTCAACTCTTCCTCCTTTTTGCGTCTAGATTTCCCCTGTTTTACTGCTACACTGACCTCTAGTTTCCCTACTAGGTCTTTAAATTCTTCTACTCTCAGTCTCCCAGTTACTCCATACTTCTTTTTCCATTTAGGCAAAAACTTATTACAGCCTGGATGCAATTCTGTCATAAATTTTTCATCACCTTTCGCCTCTGAACCTTCAGTGGTTCCGCAACAGTTACCCATTTTTAGGTATTTATTTTTGTTTTATTGCTTGGTTTAAAAACTCATGGTCTACTTCAACAGTCCACTGATTTATGTTGACACCGTCAGGTTTCAGTCAGTGCTGCTGCTTCGACTCATGAATTCTGTTTTACGTGTGCACACTCGTAACTTTTTTCTATTTTATTCCCCGTGGTCCTTCAGTGCCACTATTCTGCTTGGGTTATTTCAGCATAACCATGCTCATTTGTGCTATTTTATTCCCCGTGGTCCTTCAGCGCCACTATTTTGCTTGGGTTATTTCAGCATAACCATGCTCACTATACTTACTCTTATCTGCAGTCCGGTCTGGTGTTCTCTGTCTGGATCCCGTCAATCCACCGCTGTTTAGTTGGAGAAGACGTCTATATCACCGGCCGAGCGGAGAAATTACTCCCCCCGCTTTCCTTCAGGTCACCTGTTTGGTCCTGGCCGTCAACGGCTTCGGTGTGTCGTCCTCCTTCTGGCAAAGCTGGGTATGTTGGGATCCGGGTCACGGCACCAAAGAATGTTAGGTTCAACACTAATGAACACCATAAAATCAGACACGGACTCAGAGTGTTTTGTCTTTCTTGGCAAAGGGGAAGTACGGATGTCAGCCTTGTGAGTCTGACCAGCAGTCTTCCAAAGATACCTTCCCCTTGCACATCCTTTTATTCAAAAGCAGTGGCCGTGATCGTAATATGATTGGTTAACACAGAATACAGAAAACAACATTGTTGTCGTGCGGATGAGCAGATATATGTGTCTTGTGGTTAGCCTAGACCTTCTGTAACATTCCACAGACTTTAAGCAAAGCAGGGTAATGAATTGTAGCATGTGCAAAACTGATAATATTCATGTATTTCATAATTCCAACAGACACTTAACCAGGCCTCTTGGAGAGACAGCCCCCCAAAAGAGGACATGTCCGGGTAAAAGAGGATGTATGGTCACCCTAGTGTTGAATAAACATTTTCATAGTGCAAGCATATTTGCCCTTTCTTGTGTTGTTAAAAGTATTAAGAACATGAAAAAAATACATTAAGGTACATTTAGAACAGAAAAAAATGTGCCAAAAAAATTGCGATTAATTTGCGATTAATCGTGAGTTAACTATGGACAAAATGCGATTAATCGCGATTAAAAAAATTGATCGTCTGACAGCCCTAATATATATATATATATATATATATATATATATATATATATATATATATATATATATGACCCAGGGTGACCAATAGAGTGACAGATTTGCCAACCAATCATGAGTGACTTTTCTTGTTTAAAAGTAGTGGTTTCATCCAATCTCGAGTCGCCAGACGTGGTTTCACTGCTATTCATATGCTAATTGGAGCCGTTCGCACCTCTGCGAGCTCCACATACGTCATGGTTCGTTTCCGTCAGTATGTGGCACAGACGAACGCGAACTTCGCTGGCTGTAAATTGTCGTTAACTGCCGAAAATTAGGGAGATTTTCGGGCGTTTAAGGGGACGAAAATCCCACTTTTCATGCAGTGTTATGTCCTAACTGTATTGCCAGCATGTCAACAACTGTGTAAATAATAGTAGTACACAGCAGCTTAAGTAAACTGAGAAATACCCATTTACAAGTGTGTTTAAATTTAAGAGGAACAGACGCTATCTTAATGTTATATACTCACTGTCCATTGTGCGAGTCGTTCTTTATTCATTTGTATAAGTAGTCATTTTTGAGGCAGATGATACCATTAACCTGATTACAGGTGGATTGATAAAGTCACTGGGTAGTCAGGAGTGTCTTCAGGTAGTTGTTGATTTCCTTCATTGTGGCAAGGGAGATCGGTTATCCATTTGGAAGGAGAACCTTAATTAAAGCTGGATATTCAAAAGCATATTTGATCCCCACTTCCCGAAGCCTTCTGCACTCGTCTGCAGATTCTTGCCTCCGCTTTACAATCTCCGCAGAAAAGTCCTGGTAAAAAGACACTACTTGCAGTGGCGTATCCAGGACATTTTTACTGGGGTGGCCAAGATGGGACACAAAGCTAGTGTGGGATGGCCATGGCATAGCGAAGTTTAATGCCACGTACGCAGCCGACCGTGGTTGAGATTTAAAGAATAGATTGTCGATGTTTAAGGCTGGAGGTTCTGCCACACACAGATGCGTATGTATGTATGTATGATTGTGTGGGTGTAAAGAAAAAAAAAAATATATATATATATATTTTTTTCTCTTTACACTCACACAATCATACATACATACATACATGACCTACCATCCTGTGCAGGCGGAGCTGACTGCTCTTCATCACTACTGCTGTACCTAGGCTGCTGACTGAACCGGGCCTGTCCACTGCTGCTGGTAGAAGCTGTGGCTGGCTCTGACTTTTGCTTTTTTTTTGAAGAAGCTCTAAATATCTCTGCTTCTCTTCACAGCTATTCTCTTAATATCCCTGGATGAAATGTAATTCAATCAATCAATCAATCAGTCAGTCAGTCAGTCAGTCAGTCAGTCAATTCACTTTGAAGTAATAGCTATAACTACAAACTTAAAGCAGGATCATTGTCAAATTGGGTTAGAATCATTGTGTACAGGTGTTCGTGGGGCTCAGGAAACCCTTAAATAACAGCTTTGACTCCATTAAAATGTCAAAAAGAAAGGAGGTGTAAAACATGTGCCTAATTATGTCTATTTATAGTATCTACAAAGGTTTATTTTTACATAACTACCGGCATATTGAATCACTTTTAATAACACAATTAACATCACACATTGCATCTCAAGCATTTGTGGCATTTGAATGCAATTTGCTCTGCCTCTGCCAATTTATACGTCTAAAAATATGTGAACTGTGAAGATGAGCTAATTGGTACAAACAAAAAGTCTTTAAACAGCCCCTAAATCTCCGAGCAAATACATAAATCACAGCTTGTTCTTGTGTTATAGCTACGTAAATCTAGACTGTCACACTGTATTTCATACACTGGTTGGTCAAAAATATAACATTAGCTCTATTGAACACATATCTGCAAAAAACACCACACAGAATTTTTTTTTTGTTGAATTTACTTACTTTTTATTTCGTCATAGGGTTGCACTAATAATTTTATCTAAAGCTAGATACATTTTTTATGTTGAGTGCACTAATTATTTTTAAGGAAATTGAAATAATAATATATTAGTAATTTTGTCTCAACTAGTTTGAGTTCATTTTAGTCAAATTTCTTTAGTAAGTCTAATTAAAACCGTTTTAAATGTATTTAAATAAATTGTGTATGCTTTTTGAATTTTTCTGTGCTCTTTCAGATCAATTAAATTGTCGAAATACTAACACTTTTAATTAAGTTGATTCTAAAGAAATATATTTGGCTATAATTAGTTCAACTTTTAATAAATTCAGAACCACAAGATGTGTTAGGACAACTGATTTTAATATGCTACAAATGCTTAACATCTCATAACATCAGAAGTCTCATGACCCAAGAATCTTATTATAAGATGAACACCTGTAAAATATGAAGTGCATAGGTAGCAATACTGTTAACTTTAACAACAGATACATGAACATGTTAATAAAAGAAAATAATTGTGTTGTTCTGATTCTCTAAACTACCATGAAGATAGAATACATACACATTCTGACACATTTTCAATGGGGTCTCCTGTTCAGAGACAAAACAAAAGGCAACTTTTGTTTTCAACATATACAACGCTTCTTATAAGACAAGAACCTGTAAAATGCGAAGCAAATGAACAATACTTATTTTTAACTTTTAACCCCAACCTATTAAAAGCCTCCACTAAAGAGATGAAACAAAAAGCAGAAACATGCTGTTCAGATTCTTCATAACTATTAAGATGGAATGAACAATATAAACTGACACATTTGCGCAGTGTCCTGATCAGAGACTAGGCAGCAGACTAGTTCTCTCCCTGTTACATGCAAAGTCGTGGCTACCCTTTCTAGAGCTACTTCACTGCTTTTTAGCAAAATATACCTATACCTTCGATTGAAAAAATACCAGTAGAAAAAAAAAGTTTCTTGTGACCAAATATAATAAAACAAGTGGCTTTGTTCATACACATTTCTAGTGAATATCCTATCACTCTGTTGGGTGTTGGCCTGGAACAGACAAGAGTATCAATCCTTCATACTGCCATAACACACATAACTAGCAGTATTTTAGTTTGTTGGGTGCAATGTCCTCACCACTGGCTGTGTGAATACTTCTATTCTGTACACAAGCATTTTCTCATCTTCATGGAACACTTAATGAAGATGCATTTGAGATCACATTAAACATTCCCTTCACAATTAACAGCAACAGCAAAGCACCACATAAAGTCATTAGTGTGTGGCTGATGAATTCCTACAGTCCAACACCGATTTTATTCTTCAGGCCAAGGACTTTGGGGGAAAGCTTTTCTCCATCCATTCGCATGAGCACTTTTTGAATGAATTCATAATAGTGTCTCAGTTCCTTGGGGTAGGCCAGGTTCAATGCGTAGATCACTACAAGCATCACTGCGCAAGCCTGGGCTGCAGATTCAATGTTGTCCAGGATCATCACGCCTTCAACAAAGATTCCAATGTCATCATAATGTCCAGTATCTCCATTCTCCTTGCTTATGACATACATGTCCATGGTGCACCTTTCTATGTCTGTCTGGATGTCATTTCCTTCGATGTCCTGCATATTAAAAGCAAATAGGAGAAAAGAGAAAACATTTGAGTGCTTTTCCATAAATAACCACTATTGTTAAGTAATACATTGTAGCACAACAGATATTTTCAGATTTCAATCAGGGCAACTGTCCACACAAGCTACATTTGTGCATCCAGTGTTTATGGGCATTGTGTGATCCAAGGTGTGCTTTTGAGCTTCAACTGTATGCTGGGATCTATCACATAAGCGACAGGAACAAAATATTGACTTTGTGGATTAGCATAACCTCACTACTAGTCATTGAGTTACTCCATACTTGACTGAAGACAAATAACCCAGAGCTCCATACAGTCATGTAGAAAAATAAGTAGGGTAAATGACTTTAGAGTCTTAAATACAAGTTACATTCAGAACTGACTAAAAAAGTAAAGATATTTATTCACCATATATTCGTGGATTAGATGTCCATCATCCTCCCCGAGGTAGAGGCAAAGTGCCCTGAGGACTGCTGCCCTTTCGAATGAACATCACTTGTAGCCTGTGTTTCCACTAGAGTTTCCACTGATTAAAAACATTTCCTGACACTTGAATAGATACATAAATATGTGGAATTTTCAACCTAGGGTTATACTGTAGATAACCTTATTCCTTTGATTACAAAATAACGGTGATGTGTAGTTATACAATACTCGAGATGTATGAATGTGTAGGATGAAAGCACTGTTTTACTTTATGTTGATTTTGGGACACAGTGCTGACAACAATGCTGATCTCTTTAGAGTTAGGTGCTAGGCACATCCACTCTGGTATGCTGGCCGCTGTGCTAAGCATTGTCAAAAATCCTGCTCAGTGCCACTATTGCTACCATAAAATATAATCATATTTCTTTGTAACAATCCAGGTTGTTACTGAAACAAAACAGGGTTTCATATTGTACAACACATATACACTTACAGAGTATATCAAAGCGCACATATGACTAATTTGACTCAATATGACTCATTAATTTTAATGAACATAGTTACCTCTTGTAAGATCTGCAGATGTTCGGCTAGTTTCTGGCCAGTAACACCTCCCTTTTCTGGAAAATTGACGTAAGGTGGGGCTGAAGACTGTCCAACTGTGCCATGAAGGTCGTCTGAAGTGGATGTGTTGTAATACGCTGAAATTCAGCATTTATCTGTTACACATATAAGAAAGTGACAGAAGACAAGGAGCACTGTGTTTAGTCATTTCTGAAATGGTAATCCATGAAGAGGATACAGTAGGACCTCATCATTAACTGAGGTTGTTTTCATGGCATATGTATTTGTGTAAAGTGTTTTAGTCAACTTCTGTTAATCCATGAAGAGAAATACCATTCTTAAAATCACAACACTTATACAGTGAAACTGCCCATGAAAAAAGGCACACAGGGGGGAAGCAAGCATTTACCTCATCAATATGGAATAGTGCAGGCCACCTCACTTTAAACTCTCCAGCACCTGGACTTTGATGCACTACTTCTTTTCTCCGGTAGGAGAATGTTTTAGACATCTTCTCTCTTACATTTGATGCCCTGTTCCTTTGTCTGACATCATTTAAAAGTTCAACTCTCAGATTTTCCAGACTTTCATCCGTTTCGCCAGTGGGGTGTGAAGGACATTAGTTGACCTCTGCCTTTTTAGCCTCCTTTACATTTTTGGCTGGGAAGCATTCATCACTGGATTTGTTTTTTAACGCATTTACAGTCAATTCAGGACAACCAATGGTCCACATCTTTGTCCGGTAATTAGCCATTTTGTATTTCAGGCTAATCATCCGGCCGTAGTACCCAGTGGCAGACGGCTCTCGCAAACAGGGACATTTTTTGATGACTGCTGCTACATCATCTATTTGGTGATTTTGTGGGTATGCTGTATACTCAAAAATGTCTTCAGCTAGCTTTTCCAGGATGTCCGACTTCAGCCCTGGAGTAATCTTCAGTCTTGTGCCAGTTTCTCTGAAAGTCTCTTTTCCCCGCTGAAGCTGCACCTCTACACTGTATGGTAAGTGAGGAATGATGACTTCACGGGGCCATGCAAGTGCTCTCAGCTCGCTGTGTGAATGTGACAGATTGATGGTGTTATCTGAGTCAGATGAAGACAATGAGGACACACTGTGAGGTGTGTGAATGCTTGATGAACTTCCAGATGGCCCAGGAGTGCTTGGGGTGTTCAGCCTTGAAGAAGGACTCATATCCAGATGACTTTGCATGTACACAAGCTTAATTGTACTTCTGTCTTGAACGTCTTGCACCAATGTAATGTTCATAAACTCATTATTGAAATCAGGATCCATGAATTGAATGCGAAAGTCTCTCTCAATTCCGAATGTATCACAAATTATATTGTCTAAGTCCATTAAAGTCTTTGGCTTTCCTGCGTGGAGATCAAGTCTTCTAAAGTCATCCTCTTCTATGATGACTCTCAGCTTCATAGGCTCTGCCATTCTTCAATCTAAATGTGAAAAAGAAAAATATACAAATGTTAAGAAAATAAATACACTGAACAAATGAGCACATCATAATTTAGTGTGATCTAACCTTGTATATGTATGAATCTTTTAAGTGTCACCATTCGGCGGCCTTCAATCCAGTAATCTGCCAACGGGTACTGATCCACGAGAGCACCAAGTTGAATAAGGGAGACTTGAGAAGTTGGACACAACTCAAATGCCCTAAAATGCTCCCTATACCAAGCACCAAACTCTTTAACAATGAAACTCAAACTTCCCTCCACAACAACCATCTGGACAACTTCTGCAAAGTCTGACAAGCCACCAGTAGAGCCACAAGCAACAATCATGCCATCTTTGTATGTCACTCCATTGACAGATGCAGTCTTTGTGAGCTGAATGTGGCTTATATCAGGGTATTTCAGCTTCAAAGCTTTCTGTACATCCTGATGCAAAATGTCTACAGAAACAGTTGAGACCACTGAGACAGTCAAGCTAGACTTTTTGGTTGTGTTTGACTCCAAGTAATATGCCATCATGAAGTGATGTTTCACCGCCAGGGATAAGAGTATATTTTTAAGGAGTGCGTGTGACGAACAACCTACTTAAAAAAGCTGTGCTTTGCTTCGAATCTCATTGTCCACAGACTGACTAGTGGACCAAAAAATCGAATCATCTGTGGATAATGTTCTACAAAATGATGTTTTGGTTTTAGTTTAATACCGGGAAACACCTCTTGTAACCTGCATCTGTGATCACAGATTCTGGCCTCAAGGAAAGCCAGTGATTGTGCTGTATGTACTGGTGCAACAGCTAATTCCACAACATCCTTCAGGTCCAAAATGACCTGCCAGGCTGGCTCACTTGGTGGCACTGACTGTCCAACCAAAAATGGGAGGAAACGCAAGAGACTCCAATTTTCGTGAGCGTTCCCTCCAATAGTTTTTTTCAGCATGAAGGTCCTCGGAATGGCATGTGGACGGTTACGCTTGTCTGCCCATTTGTAAGGAAATTTCAGAATAGACTCATTGAGACTGTCCAGTGTGAAATATTTTTGGGAAATTAAATGATTCAGGCAATGTGCCAACTCAACTGGTACTATGCCTTCAAAGATGTCATGTGCAACATCTGGAGGGTAGCCAGTGCAAACGTTGAAATGAGAAATATGTGCAGAGAGAACACACCTCCTTTTAACGCCATAACATGGTTTCACATTGCCCTGTATTGCCAATATATATTCTATGGGCTCTACAACTTTGAAATTGTCCCTGTAGTATTTTTTGCGCTTAAACAATGTTGCCAAAGGACAGCTTTTACCAATTGACTTGTATACGGGACTAGATGTACAGAGAGTGGATGCAAGTTCTTTAATGACAGACTGATCAACTTGTAGGCTGTAACTACTGAGTGTGTCTTGTATCACATTTGTTGTACTACACAGAGATGCTGTACTCAACAAATACTGAAGTTCTTCCAGCAATTCATCAATTGCAGCACTTGGCACATGAAAAATATTTTCTAGTTTTTATAATAATGCTGCAAGTTTTTGTTCAATTATGTTTGTCTGATCCTTTGATGTATTTAAATCAACATCATCAGCCTGACTGCTGTCACAGAATTCCTCATTGTCTGAACCACCAGGCTCTGCAGTTTCAGTCACAAAAAGACCATGAACTACATCATCCTTAAAATCTACCAATGAATGCAAGCTGTGCTTACGACTTTTGTGAGACTTGAACGTACTATATACGTTGGATTTGCATTCACAGCCTTTAAACATACAATTAACTGTTTCATTGTTTTTTAGATGATGGGTTATGTGTGCAAAATAATCACGCACAGTTCCAAGTTCCCTAAAGCCACATACATGGCAGGAAAATGTAAGTTTGTCACAGGGCACATTGTAAGGCATTGCTATGACTCCTTGACAAGTGTGTATAAAGTGAATTCCAAGTCCTAAAATGGATGGACAATCTGGATACACACACTTAATATGATGGCCACGCCCAAAATGCTTATGTCTTTGTCTGTAATGTTTAAGAAGTTCTGAGCATCTAGACACTTCAGCACCACAGTCTTTACACTGCCACATAAACTAGACAAACAACAGAGAAGTGGATAGGAAAAGAAGACAGAAAATCAAACATTATTTAAAGTGTTTTACAGTTACCTCAGGGGAATCAACTTTGATTAAAAACCAAGCCTGCAGAGAAAAAAAATACTTTTACTTTTACTGTAATTTTGTAACTTGTACCTTGAAAATACTTTGTGCCAGGGATTGTAACATTAAAACCTCTATAGTTTAGGAGTTAGAGTAAGGCTGCCAACAAATGTTAATATAAGTTACTGTTACACACTTATCCACAGTTTTACTTGGTGGAACTATTTATCCTTGGTACAACTGGCAGATTTATTAATCAAATAAATATAAGATTTAAACTGACTGATTGTTTAATTATATGTCTGTGAGGAATCTGTGTGTTAAATATACTTACCCAAACAATATACAGCTTCCAAACTTGGTTGAAATGAGTTTTCAGGGCTTTTAGCTCTTCTAGCGTTTCTCTTTTTTTGGGCATATTGAAAAAGTGTTCCAGCGACATGTCCAACGTCTGTGTAGGTGTAGCGGGGTTCTACTTTAAACTCCCCAAAATGGAAAAATGATGGCGTAGTCGGAAAATATATATTTCATATATATTTTAATTACTTCAACCTCCACAATGCAGCAGTGCAGATATTTACAAAAGTGAAAATAACAAACATACTGTACAAAAAAACAAAACAAAAGCTGAGCAATTCCCTCTGTCTCAGTTGTTACCTTCTCTGTTACCATAGCCAGAATGATTAACCAAGCCAAAATGGCCTCCTTTTAAACACAAAGCCCCTCCCCTGGGGATATCCACTTTTACAGTGAGGTATCTGGAGGACAACACATTCTGATTTACTAAGCTTGGATTCAATCACGACTCACTGATTTTCATTGTGTGAGTGAAGGTCCTGGAGGAAGCTTCCAACTGTAAGGAGTCAAAGGTTAAAAGAAGATAAAGTGCTTAGCTAAGTTTGATCTGCATGCCAAATAGTGGAAGATGCCTAACACAGGTCAAACTCCTCTTTTAGTCTATTGGATAAATTTGGCAAAAGGACCAATCAGAGGAAGTGAGTGTACTGGAGAAGGGCCTCTAAAAAGGTCCTCACAGGAAGAACGGGGGATTGGCATTTTTTTAGGGCTCCTGAGAGCAGAGGCTGTCAGGAGTTTTGATAGAGGAGAGGGCAAAGCATTTTGGCATAGCTTTTCCCATAGATTTGATAATATCAGAAAGCAGCCACTTCTGATCCGGATTCAAGGCTCTAGATTCTGTTTCAATAAAGATTGCTCTATCAGCCACACAGCCTTGCCTCCGCAGAATTCTTTTATCATTGAACTACACGCCGACACCTTAAAGGAGGAAAGCCCAGAAACCACAACAGGATTTTAATCAATTAATGATTTTAATGGGCAGATGAAACCTCTACAGGTCGTTTAAACATGAGTGTGTTTTACACACTCATTTTACCCTGTCCTCCAAACATTTCACCATACACAAAACAAGTTATTTGGCCACACAATCTCAATGAAAATAGACAATTCCCCGCCGGGGAATCGCAAAAGTGGGCTGTGCGCTTTACCCCGTGACAAAAACACTGAAAGCTAAAGCAAATGTTGAATCCCATGTTGATAATTTGGACTTTTATTTACATTTTAAAGTTTGAATGGTGTGTCTAGGTCATAGTATGCCAGAGATGTGGATGTTTGAAATCTTTCTTTCGATCTTTTCACCTGGTCTCATTCACTTTGTGTGTGTGTTTGTGTGCATGTGAGTGTGTGTGTGTGTGTGTGTGTGTCTCTCTGTCTGTCTGTGTCTGTCTTTTTGATCTAGTCCCATTCATTCCTTATGGGAAAGTTTACGCAGGTTTTCTCGACTTACGTCGCGAAAATGAATATTCTGGAAAACTGATTAATAATCTGTGTGTGTGTGTGTTTGTGTGTCTGCGACTTTTTTGACCTCGTCCCATTCATTCCTTATGGTTAAGTTTACGCAGGTTTTCGCAATTTACGTTGCGAAAACATGAATATTCTGGAGAACTGATTAATAATCTGTGTGTGTCTGTGTTTGTGTGTGTGTGTCTGTCTGTCTGTCTGTCTGTGTGTGTCTGTCTCTGTTTGTGTGTCTGTGTCTGTCCCTCTCTTTGTTGGCCCAGCTGATCTCGGTTGCCACGGGGATGGTTGTCGAACGGCCCTAGCAACCGTGGCTGAGACAGCTGATTTCAGAGTGATTTCAGCCTCACATGTAGGCCTCCAAAGGAGTGTTATTTATCCAAATCCAAACATGATATCGACTCATCCTTTTGTACCCGTAAACCCCCCGAAATCTCCCTAATTTTCGGCAGTTAATGACAATTTACAGCCTGTGAACGTCGCGTTCGTCTGTGCCACATATTGACGGAAACGAACCGTGTATTATGTGGAGCTCGCGGAGGTGCTAATGGCTCTAATTAGCATATGAATAACATGTACATATATAAAATTATCATTTTATTATTTGGGTTTACATTTATAATGACCCAGGGTGACCAATAGTGACAGATCTGCCAACCAATCACAAGTGATTGTTCTTGCCAGGCCACACATTCTCTGGCCAGTTGGTTTCGCTGTTTTTATATATATGTATATATAAATATACATATATATATATATATATATATATATATATATATATATATATATATATATACATATATATAAATATTTGTATGTATTACGAGACAGTACGCAGGAATATAATGGAATTCTGTCCATTTTGCAGAAGTCTATGGTGCGTTGCCCTGTACTTCGAAATCACCTCTAATCTTGACTGCAGCGTTGCACAGAGCTCAGTGAGCTCCAGGCTGAGAAAGAACAGAGGTTGCACAATCCATCCAGACACCCCGCCGTCTTCCTCATCAGACATCAGGTCTATGGTGGCGCACTTCCAAAGGTCCACCTCATCCTCAGCTAGCACTTTCTGTCTCGCTTCCAGCAGCTGTAAAAACAACCAATAAAGACAATCAGTACCGCACGATGCACTGCGTATGGACACAACACATCTAATAATGCACCTGAAAAATAGTCATATAAAAATGGATCTAATCTAATAAGTCTTACCCTATTTCTTCTCGATCGACTTCAAGCTGAACTCTTCACAGCTTCCGCCTGCGATGCAAGATCTGGTTGTTTGTACCTGAAGCTCGTGCGTACTGTCTCGTAACATCTTACAGGCAGCTGGAAAACAATTAAATGAGAGTGGTATGAATTAAAAAAAAAAAACTTAAGTCACAGTAAAATTAAACAAGGAATGAGAAAACAGTAAAAGTTACATAGACACAATGGCGTCATTATCAGCATCATGTAAATCTGGACTTGCAGACATAGCTCCAAGCAAATAGGAGGTCACGGCCTTGTCATGAGGCAAGGTCAGTCTGTAGCCCTTTTTACACAGCATCTCCGCATTATCTCCGGAGCGGTGGTTCGCCAACTCTCCGCTGATGGTGATTCACACAGAGTAAAGCATTTCCGCCTAACGCTGTGTAATTCACACAGAAAGCCGGCGCTGCAGCTCCTAAAGAGGCGTGACGGTACACGTCATGTTGATGACGTTGGTGTTTCCCAGGTGTCCCCCTGTCAATCTAAACCCGCGGACAGTTTATAATCATATGGATAGTGTTATAATGTGTAGTGATTGAGATACTGACCCACCAAACATCCTGGAAAGTGACGAAGTTCCGTTTTTCGTGCTAAATTACATGATTATGTAATCACCATCAGTAAACAAGACACTGTGTGACTCCCTCACTCGCGGGGACGGAGGCTGTTTTCTGGGGGAAAGTTCCTTGAAGTCTCGGTCAGGAGGGCTGACGGTCGCGGTGATTTCTTTTCATCACAAACACTCAGTGAGTTAAAGTTTTTTGCCGGTGACAGACGCTGTTTTTCGCTCAGAAATGTGACGAAGAGTCGGTAGGACGGGCGGGAGGACGACACTTCTCCATGTACAGCTATGGTATTTGTTTTCCTCATATAAGTTGCCAAAGACAGTTACAGTTACTACGTTACTTTTGTTTGGTCATGTAACACTGCTGTGGGACATTTCTCTATATGTAGTTGAGTGAAGGACCTGTGTTATCAGAATGTCCGACCTCCGGCTTATCTGTTCACACTGGGGCAGTTCACCAATAATGCGGCCCTGATACTACCTCCAGAGGAAGATCAGCGCTGGAGCGAAATTTCCCCCCTCTCCACGTCTGAAACTTTCACACAGAGGGTGCGGAGAATTGGCGCAGGATCCCTGCATGCAAACGGCAGTGTGAATGGGGCCTTCCCCCCTATTGCGGCTAGAAAAACACCTAGTCTGGCTTCCTCTCCTCCACGAGTTATTCTCAAATCTCCCCTTCAGGTTTTCTGCTCTCGTCCTCAGCCTCCACCATTTTTCTCCTCCTACACGAACTTTGTTAAGCCACACTCGAAAGGGCTACCTACAGGGGAGAAAGGTAAAAAAATAGGAGACAAATCAGCAATAGACAGCTACAATAGACAGAATATACAGGAGTAAGGAAGAAATTGAGCCCACCACTACATCAGGATTCGGCACAAAACCATTAACAGATCTACACAAATATACGCACAAATCTTGTCCAATGTCGGCGTTGACAGTCCCTCCATCTCTGCAACCTTTGATCTCCCCGTCACCTCTGCAGTGTGTGTGGCAACACCGGGGCCTGGCTTGGAACCCGAACCTGGTTTGACACTGGGCAGATGCAACATGAGGTGGTCAGGGACCAAATAATGAGACAGAGGTATATACAGAACAAAAATGAACACCACCTCCTCTGATCCCACCACTAGAAACATCTCTTTTGAGCCCAGGCCTCCGACCTCCCTGGTCTCAGCAAGCACCCACGGTGAGCCGCTGACTGCAGAGGGTTTTTAGGGGGACTCAAATGTACAGGTCTAAAGGCTATGGTCATGGGGTTTGCAATAAAGTGTTGTTATGACAAATGTTAATGCTTGTGTGTTGCCTCATTACTGTGCATTGTTTTCACCACAAAAAAAAAAAAAAATAATTACATACATTTTGGCCCATACTCACCTGCACTCAATACTAGGGCTTGAGTCAAGAGGTCTTACCCAGCTTCATCCAGCAGGGGTCCTCCTTACACAACAAAAGAGTGTTGTGTATCCCATCCTGCTTTTTAAAGGCTTCACAGGCCAGCCTGCAGGCCTCAAAATAAATGGATAAAACATGTACTTAAATGTGGTAATTCAATGTTTGTGTGGGTATTTAATCCTCTTTATTTACCCACATATTTAACTACACTATAGGCCTTAAACTACACAGCTACACTCAGAGCCGGCTATAGGCATAGGCGATATAGTTGGACGCACAGAGCGTCATCTGCTGGAGGGGCGCCGCCAGTCACCCTTGAGAGAGAAAAAAAAAACAATAATGATTTTCGATGCCCACTGGCGCCACCCTTCATGTTCTGTCTTGAAAATAATAAATATTAACAAAATAAAGAAACAATGACATGTTTCTCAGGTGACGTGTGGTCATTGGCTGCGCACCTCAGCGGAGTGCAGGAGAGAGCAAGACCATGCAGCGTTTGATGCTTGGAAGTAGGGATGTAACGGTATGAAAATTTCACATCACGGTAATAGTGACCAAAATTATCACGGTTATCGGTATACCACAGTATTTTTAAGATGTCTTCAAAATGTTGAAAAAACACTGATACACTGATAAATTGAAATAATTTCACCAAGATTTGTATTTCAACAGAATGATTATATATTAAAATAGTCAAAATCCAAAACCTTAATAAAACACCGCAATATTAAACAAGGTTGTGATGAAAAGGGAGCTGAGTCGGAAGGCAAAGCTCTCAATCTACTGGTCAATCTTCGTCCCTACCCTCACCCATGGTCATGAGTGATGGTTCATGACCGAAAGAATGAGATCGCGGGTATAAGCGGCCGAAATGGGTTTTTCCGCAGGGTGGCTGGGGTCTCCCTCAGAGATAGGGTGAGAAGCTCAGCCATCCAGGAGGGACTCAGAGTAGAGCCGCTGCTCGTCTGCGTGGAAAGGATCCAGTTGAGGTGGTTCGGGCATCTGATGAGTATGCCACCAGAGCGCCTTCCTAGGGAGGTGTTCCTGGCACGTCCAACTGGGAGGAGACCTAGGGGTAGGCCCAGGACCAGGTGGAGGTATTATATCTCTTCTCTGGCCTGGGAGCGCCTGGGGATTCCACAGGCAGAGTTAGCCGATGTGGCCGGGGAAAGGGAAGTCTGGGGCTCGCTACTGAAGCTACTGCCCCCACCACCCGATTTTGGAAAAGACAATGGATGGATCGATGGATGGAACATTAAACAAGTATAAAAGAATGTATCAACACAAAATAGGTATTTGGCTTTTTGTGATGAGGCAGCCTGTTTTTGAAACGTGTCCTTTAATGTCTGTGTTACAGAGGTAGAATGAGATGTAGTGGCAGTAGCACTCGATTGGCCAGCAGACCCTCTCTGTTAAAAAAAATGAATAGAAAATGTCATTATTAATTATTACTGTCATTGTTACTTAATACTAAGGGTAATTTTTTAGATCAAAACAAAAATGATTATTGTTAAATTAATTATGAATACTTTATTTTGGCTCTTATCTCTATCCAGACACTGGTTATATTCTCCATTTTACAGTATTCTTTATATTCTATTCTACAAATAATCCACAAGTATTATATATTCCTGATTATGAGTCATTCTATAAATAGGGGTACATTTCATGTCAACCAAAAAGTCAAAATATCAGTATTCTTTTTTGATAAATAAACTAGATGTTTTCCATAATATACACCCTTAATGTAAATTCATTAATTAGCAAGCTTAAGGTCAAATAACTTTTTAAATATCTTAATGAAAAAAACATTTGATTCATTATTTTGTCAACTGTGTTACAGACAAATGTTGCATCATATAACACATATATAAAATACTACACATTTAATGACACACTTTTTTGAAAGTGTTTGAGTCTATTCACCAGTGGTTCAACAGGGGTTTTGAGGTTATTTGTCAAACTTATTAAAAAATGTGAATTTTGAGCTTCATGATGGTCATTCTGCGAGATGCTATGATGAAGAATGAACGTTTTTACAACATAAATCCCCATTACACCCAATTTAGAATTATTCATCATCCAGATCATGTAAGATCTCCCTCTCCAGAGATATTCCCAATCTTTTTTGTTACAATTTTTCCAACATTTAAAAGATTTATGATACAAAACCACATGCAACACAGTTGACAATAGTAACAGAGTTGACAGGAGTAAAACAGTTGACAGGACAGGAGAACAAGAAAACCCTTTTCTTAATAAAAAAAAAAACTTTATTTTAATTCAACAAACTTAAATTTCATTTCATACAATTAACTTAACTTAATTAGTTCAAAGTTTACAATTAACGGCCAACATTGTCAACTCTGTTACAGTGGCTGGTAACACGGTTGACAGGTAACACAGTTGACATTTCCGCCATTTTAGGGCCTTGTGCTCACTGCAGACCTGAGACCTGTCACCATATGACTTTGATCAACTCGTGTTTTCATACACTTTATCTGCATATTTGTAAATATAACATCTAATGCAAGTTCACGTGAACAAGTTGGTAACACAGTTGACAATGAATTAATCTTCTATATATGCACACCATATTATTGATAAAATATTGAAGAGGAGAAGTAGAGACTCACCACACCCTCTTCACATCTCCCTCCAAAAAGGAAATGACATCAAGTGATGTTGGACAAGTGACTTTAGAGCAAACCATCGCTGATTTATAGGCGATATTTCAAAGAGTAACACGGTTGACAGAGATTTCTCGGACACGCACAAAGTGGTTGATTTAATGTACATGAATGAACAAAATAGATTTTGAAATGCCTTTATCATGTTTTAATAATTATTTTGAACAAATATTTATGAAAATATTCTACAAAAACATGTCATTTAGGTTTAATCTGAGGAGCAAAACCTGACATTTAGCAAATCGGACAGCAAAAAAACAACAAATTCCAGTTTACTATATGCATTTTTTGCTAAATAAACGATGGGATCTTTTGACTTGCCCTGATGTAAAATTGATCATTGCTTGCAGTGAATAAATAAATAAATTGATAAATCCGATAAATAAAGTCTATGGACATGAAATGTACCCCTAATTATAGAATCACTCATATATTGGCTGTCTGTCTCTCTGTTTGCCTGCTCGTCTGTTGTCAGTGGACTCGGTCAATCTGACTGGTATAGTGGCTGCTGAGCCACAGGTAGACGCTGCTCAGGTGAACGGAGCTGAGATGAAAGTCACTCATCTCAGTCAGTTTGCTTTCACTAACTCAGTCCACTCAGTACGTGTTTGTCAAATCCTCCTCACTGCAGCTCTGCATCAATATTTGGGGAATTATTAGGTCGACTTTAAAAAGTGAAATCTACAATTAATAAGCGGTTCTGACAACGTGCCGTGCAGTTATACCACTATCTGGTCAGTTTACATTAGTGACAACAGCAAATTAGACAGAGAAAACTCGACATACACATACATCATGCACCCGAGCTTAAGGTTATCTTACCTTGCATTCGCTGAACAGTTGAGGGTGATGGTCACGCAAATGACTATGTAAATTGGATGTGTTGCTGCCCCTCGCAACAACTTTCTTCTCGCAGCCCCTGCAGATAGGGCTGTCATCCTCGACCAGCTGTCCCTGAGCATTCTTATAATAACCCGAATACGCCCAGACTTCAGATTTGGGTCTCTTTGATGTAACGTAGGGCTGCAACGATTAGTCGACATAATTGATTTACATCGACAATAAAAATTTGTCTACGCAAAATGTTTGCGTCGACGCGTCTATTTATTATTGTTATTATTATTATCATCATCATTTAAAAAAAAAAAAAAAGATTTGAGCCGGAGCAAATCGCTTTAGCACCGCTACTAGGACGCGCACCACAGTGTGGCGTAGAAGAAGAAGCAGAATCAGCAGCAGGAGAAGAATATGAATGATGGCGGAACGTGTTGAGGAAAGCAGGAAAGCGAAACAGGCTGGGGCAGAGAATCTGAACTCTACTCTGTAGTAGCCTACAAACCTACAAGCAAATCAAACTGAAACGGATTTGCATTTTTTATACATATATACATATTCATCCATTAGTGTGCGACCAAAAAGTGATTTATTCAAATTCATAGTTATTAAAAATGCAACAGATCTCCAATGACAACAAGAAGTGCGGTTGTTGTGAACTCATGCTCCCCCATCTTCAGATGATCAGACAAGAGGCCAGCTGGAGACAAGCTCTTTAAACACATTCATTGGTTAATGTGTACAGACTGAAGGGTGGCCAGTAAAATTAATTATGAAAAAATATGTCAAATTTGCAAATAAGAGGTTTCTGTCTGACAGGAACAATATCAGTAATAATTCTTGTGTAGGATATTAAATCAGTACCAAACAGTAATGATATAAAATGGATAAAACACTGAATAGTAAACCTCCACTTATAACATAATAATAATTCATTTGTAAGATATGTTATCAATTAAAAACTGTAATGATTAGTATTAATTAGTTAAATTCATATCTTAAAAATCCAGTTGTGTTTCAAAATATTATGTTTTCAAATGCATGTTTCATGGTTTTTAATTTGCTCTGAGAATATGAAACAGATGCTGCCAAAATAATCGTGACTAATCGACTTATCGAAAAAATAATCGATAGATTAGTCGACAACCAAATTAATCGTTAGTTGCAGCCCTACCTTGAAGGCGGAAAAATGCCTTGAGGGCCGCTACTGTCACATCCTTCCTCTGCCATGTCTTCTTCACTACATAACAAGCGCACATTGCACACTGCACATGCGTAGTGAGACTTCGATAAAGTATCTCGCGAGTTTTCCACACCGTGGTTATCAACCGCTTTTTAACCACCTATCTCTAATGGGGTTCAGTGAAATTATCGAACGTTCTATTGAACGTATTTTCTATTGATATTGATCACATGTCTATCGTGATAGATAAAGTTAGCGTTTTATCGCCCAGCCCTAGTCTGTCACAAACAGATTCATGCTGATACGCTTGGCAGTGTTGAAGTCCGAGCACGCCGCCATTTTCTCTCGTGCCGTCCGACTCCCGCTGCTTCCAGGCGCAATCATTTTCTCTGCAGGTTCCTCTTTTTCCTCGCTGAATAATAAACGTCTCTTACTTACAGACGATCCCGGACGAGCCCCCAGTGTTAACTTCCCAGCTGTAGATCCCAGCCCGTAGTAAGGGACCTCTGGTTTGAAGCAGTAGAACACAACAAAATCCCAGGACTTCGTCTGGATATGGAGGACGGCTCTTTATTTTCAGTCTTGCAGGATATCATAACACAGCACAATACATAGCCTCTCTCCGCTGTGGCTGCAGGTCATCACACACCATGCACACACTCCCTGCGTGGTAACTCAGTCGCATGACACTCACGTCACACACACACCTGGCGTGACATTACATACCCCCCCCATGTAACAGGTACACACACACCAAGCTCCACACACCCAACCAGTCATACTCATCAGGCTCAGCCTGTAACAGGAAGTACCGACATTACTTTGAGTTGGACTCTGTAAAAGGAGACAAAAACATCAGCGTCCGCTGTACACTGCGTGGGAAGAAAACTTTTATCCACAGCAAAAAATTCCACCTCAAATCTGAGCAAGCACCTAGCAGGCCGGAATGTGAAACTCACTGAAAAAAACCCAGATCCCCCCCACTGACCGCTGCGGCTACCACATCCAATTCCACCGGGTTAATAACTTGCGCATTTTTTGACCGAGCAAAATTCTTTTGATAACTTAAGATCAGGTCCAGCTGAAGAGTGTATGTCCCAGGTTTCACGCAGATCGGACAAAATCCCAAGGAGGAGTTGGAAAAAGTAGGTTTTCCAGTTTTTGCGATTTAGCGAAAAAACTTTCTAACCGGAAGTGGGCGTGGCCAATCGCAAAGTGATTCAGCTCCATTCAGGGAATCTGGGGATACAAGGTTTTTGTATGTGCGACATACGGTTTGGGAGTTATAGGCAAAAACGTGTTGGCCTACGTTATAGCGCCCCCTGCAGGTGGATATATGTAGTTTTTTGTGTCTGAGATATTCGCAGGAGTCTGGACCAACCCTCCAAATTACACCGCCCTCAGAGGGAACTTCCCTCGGCCCCTCAGGCTTGGCCCCCTAATTACCTTAAATGAATTGAGGTGACAAACATATTTCCTCAATAATGTAACGCACAGTACAGTAAAGTGCATCAAAAACATTTTGACTTCATCATGTCTTTTGTGTTTTTATGGGTTTCATTTGGGTTTCATTGAATAAAAACATGGTCAGCTCTCAGGCAGATCCAGGAAATGTTTGCATACCAAAATTGTTCTGAAAATTTAAGTTGTAAATATTAAAATAATTAGCAAAGATGACCAACAAAATGAGAAATTATACTCGTAACATTATGTCAACTTACTAACCAGCTAGCAGTGAAAACACCAACCCTCCCGCTCTCCTCTGGGCTCCCAGCCCAGGCAGAGTCAGCTAAGAGGGCTGTGGCTAACGGGGCTAACTAGCTAACAGCAGCTACTGTTAGCAGCAGTTAGCAGTCACTCTGGTATTATATGCCAATAATATGAATCGGACAGGTGGCTAACTCTCACGCATTACACCTTTAATCATGATTTCTCAGGTCTGCTTCTTTGCAAAACAACCGTTCACCTGACACGTAAAGGTCGTTCGGGAACTGCTCGGCTCTGTCCCGAGGGGTAAATGTCAAGTTCCTCAGTTTTTTCGCCGACGAAGACGGAGCTGTGGGCTGCCACTTCGCCATGCTTACAATGTTCTGACGGCGGAGCTCAATCTGTGGGGAGGGGGGTGGCAGCGACTTGTTGTGCCACCCAGATTTGCTTCCCTCCGTGCAATTTTCCCCAGACATTCGTTCCTCTTCCACATGAAAACAGCATTTCAGTGAAATCATGTCAAATTCCGCGATATTCCGCTTTAAAACGTAAATTCCGTTTTAATTGGCCAATTCCGCGATTCCGTGATTGCGGAAATCATAAGGCCCTATCTGTAGAGGTAGTTGTTGAAGTTGTTGAGGTTGAGGGCAAGATTTGACTGAAAATTGAAGTTTGAGAATTATGACGTGCATTTGGTGGAACCAGCCCCTGTACTAAGCCACCCTGGTCCACTTCAAATACCTTTGTGCTGGGCCCAGGGTAATTGAAATGGACAGTAGGGCAAAATGTCCCAAAAAATGCCAAAGTGGTCAAAAAGAGTCCAAATAACACACTCTTCCTCATTAAACATGTCAAACACATTCCTGGATCCTGTATTTTTCAAGTCACCCACATCCATGCCACACTGGCATTTTAGGCCCAACAAATCGAAGGGGGCGATGTGACGGACGAGTGACTATATCAGGCTTCTGGGTGCTTGGGAAGAACCCATAAGGCCTGCCAAGAGTAGGCAGCGGCAGAGCCAGGAAATTTTCTGTGGGGTGGCCAGGATGGTTATGTAATCATTTTGGGGTGGCAATGTCTCACTATAAAATATAGGGGTATTTAGGGCACCTAAACCACACACCTCCACAATATTTGGAATGCAGGTAATGGTGCAAAAGATCAAATAATATTCAGTGTAATATTCAATCTTCAATTCAATATTCAGTCAAATCAAGTCAGTGAGGTATCTGGAGGACAACACATTCTGATTTACTTAGCTTAGATTCAATCATGACGGATCTACTCAGTTTGGATTCAATCATGACTTATTGATTTTCATTGTGTGAGTGAAGGTCCAGGGGTTGGCTTCCAACTGTAAGAAGTCAAAGGTTAACAGACGATAAAGTTGACCTGCATGCTAAATGGTGGAAGATGCCTAACACAGGTCAAACTCCTCTTTTAGTCTATTGGGGAATTTCGCAAAGGGACCAATCAGAAGAACTTGGTGTACTAGAGAAGGGACTCTAAAAAAGGCCCTCACAGAAAGAACAGGGGGTGGCATTTTTTTAGGTCTCCTAAGAGCGAAGGCTAGGAGTTCTGATAGGCAGAGGGCAAAGCATTTTGGCATAGCTTTCCCCATAGATTTGATAATATCATAAAGTGGCCGCTTCTGATCCGGACTCAAGATTCTGTTTCGATAAAGACTGCTCTATCATTCCACCCAGCCTTGCCTCCGCAGAATTCTTTTATCATCAAACTACACGCCGACTCATTGGAGGAGAAAAGCCCAGAAACTACATCAGTTACAAATTACATACAAAGCGTTCAAAATAACATTACAAAATACATTCAAAATGTTTAAAATGACATTACAATGTACAGTTGAGGCCAAAATTATTAGCCCCCCTTATGAAATTAGACAAAACTCTTGATTTCTCCATGGAAATGACAAATAACAAGTGTTTATAGTGTATTTGTTTCCAAAATAACAAAGACAAAATGTCCACTAAGATTAATTAGGATATTTTATTGATACACTGAGTTGAAACAAGAAAGGGCAAAAATGAGATGTCCAAAATTATTAGCCCCCTGGCCATTAATAGTCAATAGTGTACTGTTTCTGAGCGACAACTGACAACAACATTAGTAGTAGTTCTTTACTAGGTTGGCACAGGTCTCCTGAGGGATTTTTGGCCCATTTTTCCATTGCAAATTGTTCCAGCTGGTCCAAATTGCGTGGTTTCCGAGCATGGACATTCACTTTGAGCATCCGCCACAGATGCTCAATAGGATTGAGGTCTGGGCTCTGTGCGGGCCACTCCAGGACCTTGGTTTTGGTATCCTTCAGGTACAGTTGGACAGATTTCGATGTATGCTTTGGGTCATTGTCTTGTTGGAAGACCCAGCAACGACCTAAAGCTAGACTACAAGCAGATTTCTGCTCATTCTCCCTCAAAATTTCAACATAATTTTCTCTTTTCATGATGCCATGCATCTGAGCAAGGCTCCCTGTGCCTGAGGCTGCAAAACAGCCCCATAGCATGATGCTCCCACTACCATGTTTAACTGTGGGAACTGTGTTTTTAGGGTTGAAGGCCTCTCCCTTTCTTTGCCAATCATAAGCAACATCCATGTGCCCAAATAGTTCCAGTTTAGTCTCATAAGACCAAAGCACAGACTTCCAAAACTCATCTTTACCTTTCGAATGTTCATGGGCAAACCTCAGTCTGGCTATGATATGCTGCTCTTTGAGTAAAAGGGATCTTCTGGGATGATGGCCCTGAAGGCCACCACGATGAAGAGCCCTCACAACTGTGTTCCTTGAAACATCAACTCCAGATCAGCAACAATCATCTTGGCAGATGTCCGGGGCTTCTTGCTGACATCTCTGACTATTTTCCTCTCCAGAGTTCTTGAAATATTGCGCTTATGACCACACCCAGGTTTGTTTCTTACAGAATTTGTCTCCTTGTACTTGGTAATGATGCAAAGTACAGTGGTTCTAGACATTGTGAAACGCTTGGAAATGGCAATATAGCCTTCCCCCTTATATCATGAGCCTCCACTATCTTCTTTCTGAGCTCAAGACTGATTTACTTTGACTTTGGCATGGTGAGTAAGAGTCGTCCTTCTCAATAATGTGTTCAAGTGCCCTGTTCCTTGGAGTCCTTATATGCTGATTGAATGCTCAGGTGTTGTTAGGAAGCCAGTTGACTGTACAGGTGTGGTTTGAAAGCTGATTGGTTAATTAGGTGTATTTTGAAAGCATACAGTCACATGGGGGTAATATTATTGACCACACCATCATGGGGGCTAATATTTTTGACCACCCCATTTTTCACTATATTTGATATAAAGCAAGCCTAAAAACATATTTTATATTCCAAAAATGTACCAAAAGCTACTAAATAGCACTGGTGAATGTTTGATCATATCAAGTTTTATCAATGCTGAAAACATTGACAAGAATTTTAGGAAAATGCTCCATAATTCCTGGGGGGCTAATAATTTTGGCCTCAACTGTACATACAAAATATTCCAAATTACATTACAAAGTACATACAAAATGTTCAAAATTACATTACAAAGTACATACAAAAATGAAATACTTATGCAGAAAATATGAAACCCTTAAGTGCAACTTTCTCTTAAAACTACACGACTGGCAGAATTTTCTCTGACAGATAAAATATCCTGTTATCATTCATCTCACAACAGCTGTATTCTGCGATTGTTGTGGTTTGCACGCAAGCAATTTACAAAATCTTCCATGTACAGGGATTTTGCTCGCCTGGACTCCAGACTTAAAACACCCAGATCTCAGTCTATCATCATCCATGGTGGAATGCAGGTATGTCTTTACCAGCTTCAGTGTGGGAAAGCTGCACTCACAGGAAGCAGTACTTACAGGTATTGCAATGGCGATTTTCCACAATCAGAAGAGCTCACTGAATACCTCTTTAAGAGGTTCAATCATGTTAGTGAGCTCTACTATGTTAGAGGGCTTCTGTATGCCACATGCTACTTTCCTCTGTAGGACTCTCTCATTTGGTGCACCTCATGTCTGAGGTTTTCTATGTTGCATGCATAAATGGAAGCAAATGACAATGTAGCACTTGAAAGATTTAAGGTCTGAATCCCCATCATTATTGCACAGTTTGGTTTTGAGAATCGTCTCTTTAGCTCACTGAGCATGATATCAAGCACAGGGTAGAATATGCTGGTACGAAAAGAGCTCCCTGGTCTGCTCAGAACGCTCACCTACAGAAGACATGACAGTATGTCCATCTAGCATTCTGCTCTGTTTTGACTTTCTTTTTGGAATAGGCTCTGTCTCCACCTTGCATTTTTCAGCAGTATTTAATACTTCTTTCCAGAGCCTTTCAAAGTAGGATTCATCTCTGTAATCCTGAAAACAAGGGCTTCAACTAGATCTAAAGCTGAACACAAATCAAGAGAGGGAGACTGCAGAATGTCAGAGAGAGATTTTGCATCACCAAAAACCTTGGTGCATGTCACTAAAAGGCCAGTGAACTGCAGGTCAATTTAAGCAAGCAGGCCCCGTGCATCAATGCTCCTATCTCTAGATTTCTGCAGCAACTTCCTCAAGGACACGTGTAATAGCAAGTAACCTTTCAAGTACGGTACGACAAGCTGTATGCTGGCAAGTCCACCTTGTGTCACTCAACCACTGAAGCTCTCTGGGTGCTCCACCATACATTTCTTTCTGTGTGTTAAGCCACTTGGTGTGAACATAAGAGCCAGACATAAATACATAGAGTCTCTGCAACAACGCCAAAAAGCAATCAGCTTGTGGGAGTGGCAGCCTGTTGCAGCAGTTCTTGCTCACTTTTGAGCTTTTTCCTCTTTTTGTAGTTCTTTTTGTACGCTTTTAACTGTTCTTATTACTTCTTTCTGGAGCTCTCTCTTTGGGCAGTATGGAGACCAGACTCGCTTTTTTCCTTCTGGTCTTAATCCTTCTTTTTTCACAATTTTCTGCTGGGTCCGGGGAGCCAGGACGCAGCCCCATTGTTCACAGTAGAGATCAGCTCTTGGCCCTCAGTAGCGCCGCGGTACTGCCGCACGAGCGGCCTGATGTCCCTCATGAGCTAGTGAGGAGGAGGAGATGCGGGTGACGTTCCGGAGCTGTTCGCCGTAGCAGGAGGAGACGCTACAGACCCATCCTCCCGTCTGTCATCATGGGGAATGTGAGATCCCTCCCCAATAAGATGGATGAGCTGACGGTGCTGACCCGGCATCAGAGGGACTACCGCGAGTGCAGCATCATGGTGCTCACTGAGACGTGGCTAACGGAACTGACCCCAGACACGGACGCTAACCTGGACGGTTTTTAATTGCGGCGGGCAGACAGGACGGCAGAGAGCTTTAAGAGGAAAGGAGGAGGGCTGGCTGTGTTTGTTAATGACAGATGGTGTAACCCTGGGCACATCACTAATAAAGAACAGGTCTGCAGTAAGGACATCACACTTTTAGCGGTTAGCATGAGGCCCCCTCCATCCGACACTTAGAGGCCGTCCACATGAGAATGCTCTTCTGTAAAAACACACATGTATTGCATCGGATCCTGAAAACGCAGCGCCTGAAAACGCACTTTTTTGAAAACGCAGCCCTCCCGTTTTCGTGTGGACAGCGAATCTGCATACTTTCCAAAATGATGACACCATTACCCCACCCCTCGACCTCTTGCCTCCGACCCCTGAACCCCGCGACGTCTCATAACTACAACAAAAACAATGGCGGACTACATGCTTGTTTTCGTGCCGCAGAATATATTGAGCCTTTCTTGCAACTTACTCGCCTTGTAGTTGAGTGTGAGTCACAGCAGCAGTTCGACCTCATTATCGGTCCACACAAACAATTCTAGTTTCCTTGCACTAGCCATTTTCATCTTCTACTTCTTCTTCTTCTACTTCTACTGTCTGTTTGTTTACAGCGTGCAAGCTTTATGCGCATGCTCCGTCTCTTCTTCTCCGTTTTTGGTGAATTTCAAGCGCCACCTATAGACCTGGAGTATGAACTGCAGCGTTTCAGGTCGTTTTCAGTGGATCCGTATGGACGCAAATATTCTTGAAACGATGCCGAGTAAGACGGAGGAAAAAAAGATTGTTTTTGCAATTGTGGACGTAATCCTCCCCTGCTCCACTCTGTCCCTCTCGTCTCTCCAGTTGAGAAATGAGTTGAGGACCTAACAGGCAGGCTTGAGGAGTGGTCCACCATTACTCTCCTGCCTGTCAGGTCGCACTCGGGGATCAACACTTTTTGTCTGCCATGACGGCGGCACGCCGGAGATCCAGCTCCTATAGTGAGTAGTTCAAAAACCTTCTTTTTCATAAACTCTGCGTACACAAACAATGTTCTCAATGCTTGTGTTCATGTGTAGAGACCCTGGTGGTACTACGAGCAAAGTTTCATGTTGTGTCGAGCCTTCTTAGTCTTTTAAAAATAGCGATTTTGATGCTAGCATAAGAGTGCCCCTGCTCTCCACTGAAAATGATCTTGCCCGAAACCAAAACTATGGTAAATATTAATAGTGACTCTTTGGTTGTAATTATGCATTGCACGAAGGTTTGACTCATATTCAATCACAAATAAAGCCTTGGTTGCTTTTTAGCGAAAGTTTCACTTTAAGATGACGTAGCAGCAAGACGCAACCTCCATGAGTCTCGTTCCGACGTATGTGTTGGTGCGTCCTTCAAACTATATGCCAGTTTTTAAATCGTGTTGATAGGCCAAGTAAAACCGGATTCAAGATAAATAATGTCCGCCATGTTTTTTCGTGAACATTGCCGTCTGCGCGTTTGGTGCAGGAAGAAACAGTCAAAACGTGCTTCTCTAACAAAAGTGTCCGCAAGCAGGAAGTGAAAAAAAAAACTGTGCTACTCCCTTTCCTGTTGGTGGAAAAAGGCACCACACCAACCAATCGCAAAATTATATGGCAAAACACGTGATTTGGTTGCTGAGGAACAGGGGGAAGCTGTGGGAGGGACAGCGGCGGAAGAGTAACAGTGACGGTGATGGTGATAGAGAGCGATAGAGATAGTGAGTTTTGTGACATTTAGCGTGTTTGGAGTGTGTGTTATGTAGTGTTTGGTGTAGTTTTATTAATTGAGTCAAAACAATGAGGAGACTGCTGAATGTGGAGCAGGCAGTGCAGCTCTTCATTGAGCTGGAAGAAGCTGAGGGAGGCCTGAGGCTGAGGCATTGCCTGCATTTAAATGTAAATTTAATAGTACATATAACTTTGTAAATTTCAAACACGTATGCACAGATTTAGCAAACAACAATTTATATTTTACATTATAAGTAATAAAAATGGTTCTTTAAACATATTTGTGGTTTTCACAGTAAAAACTCTAACTGTTTCCTACTTGGATTTTATGTTTTTTTTTGTGATTTTAGGTCCATTGTGTTAATACAGTATGTCAAAATGAAAAATAACTGTCCAGTCACACATGTGAGGTTGTGCTGAAAATAATGACACCAAGCAAGGCAAGGTAAATAGTTTTTAAGGTGAAATATAATGGCAAATTATGCACGTTTTATTTAACAGGGAGAAGAGACGAGTATGTGTTTTTAATAAAGGTTTATTAGAGATACACATTCAAAGGAAGAACAACTCTCTCTTTTCTTGTTTACAACGTCTTCCATAACAACCAGCAACTTTGATACAGCGACTGAGGGTTAGACACATTTAATCAAACAGGAGCCCAAACATGTATTAGGTATGTTTTGCACAGAGAAAACCTGAACAAAGAGGCATATCCCATTTTCAACATCTGTTGTAGCTACGGCGACCACAGAGGCATTCGGCTGACGGTCGCCAGTTAACATAGTCTCGTGTTAATCCGAAACAACGGGCGGTTGAGTTGGCCGTGCCACCTGTGGAAAAGATAGTTACATTATGTGATCAGCGGAGCCCAGAGTGGCTATTCCGTCGCGCTGTCAAGGGTCATAAATTACAATATTAATTGTGTCATGTTTACGGCTAAGAGTTATAAACTCTGGCTGTGTCCAAATTCAGGGGCAGCATCCTTCGGCGTGCGTATTTGAAGTGCAATTACATCACTATGCCGCGCGAAGCCTGTCCAAATTCAAAGTGTGCTCCAAACGCTCCCCACAAATGCCTCCTTCTTTTGCCTGTTTCTGGAGGACACACCGCTACTTTCCGTCGCGGCTACAAATTACCCAAGATTCATTGCTCACCCAAAGAGAAGAAATGAATAAATAAATAATGGCGACCTAAAGTGGCGCAGATCTCTCATTTGAATGTAAGTGTTGGTTCTATACTCAGTTTTTACTCATTTTATCGTCAAACGCCAGATATGTTAAACTTCAAGGGACCTCAAAATATCAGTTAAATACGTTGGTAATGCTCAACTTAATGCCTTTTACTTTCAGCCATTAGACGTTCAGAGGTTGACTTGTATCTTATATCGTATTGTGACTGTGGAGATGTTATAGACTTGTTTTACTTTATGTACATAAATGGACCAAGATGAAAAGATTTAGATCAGGCTGTGATCCGTGTAAAGTCTAGTTGAAATAAAGAGCAAAGTTTATGATTATCCTTATGATGATTATATATATCTTTTTGCTGTATTAGAACCCTTCTGTCTGTTGATGTAACACAAACATCTTTTACATTTCATTGTGTTTTAGGGAGCAAACAGAGAGCTTCATCACTGTCCGAGGTCAGAACAACATTAGTTCACAGGGCGAAACATTCCGCTGGCTGGATGGGAGTAAGGAAATAATATTCAATAATAAATAGTAAATAGCCATTTTGTCAGTCCTGATGTCACTTTTTGTAAATCTTTGCATCACTGTGTTAATGTGATCTTGTGTTTACCTTTTCTCTTGCTTCGAGGAGGATGAAGAAGGACATGAGGCTGCAGAGAGGATGGAGAGGCTCTTCTCTGCTCCAGAGGACAATCTTGACAATATAGCTGTTGTTATTTAGTTAATGTATGGGTTCTTTTTATATTATTTGTTCATAATTGTTCATTTTATATAATTCATGAAATAAAATATTGTTGTATTGTTGCACATTGTCTATTCTATTCAGTATTTACAGCTTAAGTACAACTTATAACAGCAAGCGGCATCAAGTGCTACTTTTCAGGGACAACAAGGGATTGAATGTTTTCTTTTATTATTAAGATCTTAACATTTACAAGTATTTACAAAATTACAGCATAAATAACTATTAACTGATTATTATTAACTATTAACAAAAACTATTTTTATTAAAAACAATAATAAAACAGTTACAGATGATGGACAGTAACAGGCTGAGCAGGAGTCCCTGCAGTGCTGCTGGGCTGGATGGTGTCAGTGGGACATCATCTGGGTCGATACTCAGGATGTTTGGGGGTCCAGTCTCCTCTGTCCACCACATCGTCCATCAACTGGGTCTCGGTTCTGACTCAATCGACGGCTGCCATGTCACTAAGAATGTTTTAAGAAAGAGGCAAGAATTACAATTTCATACTCTAATTATAATAATCATAATCATAATAAATTACAACAAACAAAACTATCTACCAAACATTTTAAATACAATGCCTTTAAAATCAAAATAAAACCATATGTGGCGATCAGCAGTTTATATGTCAGCATTAACGTAATGTATCTGGGCTGCATAAATAGTGACGTACGGGTAGGGGCAGGATCATCTGGTGACGCACCCAGGAAATGCTGCGAAGGGTAGACTGTCCAATTTCACAACAGGCTGACGCTGCCTGCAGGTCTCTCTGAAGGACCCTGCCTTTGCTGGCAGCGAAGGATGGGTCCTTGAAGGATGCTGCCCCTGAATTTGGACACAGCCACTGTGTCATATGCTACACACTTACCTGTGCTCTCCTGTCTCCAACTCCCAGGGTGCGCGAGTAAAAGAGTCCCCGGGGAAAGAAGCGCCTCTTTATCGTTTCGGGAGGAGTCCATCAGATGGGATTGTGTGGGGGGTCGTTTTATGTCGGGTTTATGTTTGTTAGCTTTGCTTTTGTATTTGGTAAATGTTAACTATAAATGAGTGACCTCATCTATCGTAAATCTTTAGTTGGTATGTATATTGGGGTTTTGTTGTACTTAGATATGTGGTAGGTGATATGGGTCACATCAGAGCACTCTGTGCCTCTGTCTCCTCAGTTTTGGTCTTGGCCGCTCAGAAAGTCATCCAGACAGCATATAAAAAAAAATAAACAACTGTATACTTGCACTGCTGTCCATCATCTTGATTAATAAAAGGTGGGATGAGAGAGGTGAAATACGTCCATGAGGAAAATATTAATGACATTAATGTATCGATCCTCTAGCAGCAGAAACCATATGTGTATATTTTAGGGCTGTCAAACGATCAATTTTTTTAATCGCGATTAATCGCATTTTGTCCATAGTTAACTCACGATTAATCGCAAATTAATCGCAATTTTTTTGGCACATTTTTTTCTGTTCTAAATGTACCTTAATGTATTTTTTTCCATGTTCTTTATACTTTGAACAACATAAGAAAGGGCAAATATGCTTGCATTATGAAAATGTTTATTCAACACTTCAAATCATGCAGGAAAATAAATCCAGGGTTGTCTGCTTTTGGCGAGGGGGGGCGTCGGGCTCTCTGCATCTGGCTTTGGCTTGCAAGTGGTGTCCACTGACACTGAACATTTTTCTTCTTCGCCTTTTTCACGCAGTGTGCTGCTTTCTGTCAGTCAGTATCACACTGATGATCGCCATGGCTCCGGTGCAGCAAAACAATAAAAAGTACGACTTGAAATTCAAACTTTCTGTCGTGATATATTCAGAGGGAAACTCGGGAGAAGCAGCCGCTAGACGTTTCTCTGTTGACCCCAAGAGAGTGAGAGAAACGGAGCTTCAACGTCTGTCCGAGGAGGACAGCAGCAGGGCCAGGCTGCCTGCTGGAGGGAGGAAGAAGGCTAGCGAGGAGCCTGAGATAAACATCCGGGGATGAGTTATCAGCAAACGGGCACGCCACGAGAGACTGTCCCACAAAATGATCAGGGCGATGGCGAAACAAATGTGCGCCACCGTGACTGACAGCAGAGATGAGGAGTTTGCAGCGAGTGCTGCTTTTCAGTCGGCCATGTTTTTAACGAACCGCCAACCCTGCTTCTTCTTCTTCTGATTCCCTTTCTTATTTTTCTGCCACCCTCTGTATCAAGACTACGGGTGCCGCCGACGGCTGTAAATCATACAATGCGCGTTTTTTTTGTTTTTTTTTATATTGAGCGTTAATCGCGCGTTAAAAAGATGAACGGCATTAAGAGGACGTTGCGTTTACGCGTTATTAACGCGTTAAGTTTGACAGCACCTAGTATATTTACATTAATATGTTAATTTGTGCAGGAGTAAGAGCGGATAAACGTATTTGATTATTTAAAACTCCTGACTCGCAGACCGGATCAGTTAGTATGACACGTTAATTAATGTTCAGTGCCAGTACTGTGGGTTTTTTTCTGAAACGAGACTGTAATACATTTAAAATGCTACGTCTTGGTAAAAACTCCTTTCATTGAAGCTTATTAAATGTTAGATGGGTTTATAAGTCTATAAACCCATCTAACACTTTAGCTAAAACTGAAAGCTTAGATATGGGCCTATAATTGTTGGGAGTTGATGGATCTCTAACCTTCATTAAAGGAGTGATATGTGCTGCCCTCCACACACCACAGGTATAATCACATGTTCTATCTATACTAAAAATGTGCGTCAAAAGTTCAATTATAAACTCAGCAGCAATCTGTAAGAAACAGGGGTCTAAACCATCATGAGGGCCAACTCCTCAAGTCAAGACTGCTGTCCACTTACGTCTGAAAGAGAAAAATCATTCCTTTGAGGACAACAATCCAAACATCTTGGCCAGAGAAGACAGATGGTTTGAAAGAGGAGTACAGGAATCCATCTATGTCAAACTGGAATGGCCGTCGTTGAACAGAGGAGGTGGCCTAAGACACCTAATGCAGTACTGAGTTCCTTCCCCAGACAGCTTAACAACCATATACACCTTGCTGTTGTGACACATGCAGTTCAAAAAGTCGCAGAATCTGATTAAAAAAAAGAACATTCAATAACAATACAAAATCCTCAAATGTCGATCAGACATATCTCCAGAAGACTAAAAAGTCCCAATTTAAAAATGTAAAATTATATCAATGACAAATACTGAACTGAGACACAGGACACAGCAGAGTTGCAACAATCTTAAATGATCTTGGTATGTATTTCTGATGTATTCCTCTTCTCTTGAGAGGTTGTTTGAGTTTTTTTTTTAAACAGTGTAGCCTAACCCCATAGCTATTGACCTACCACTCATAATGACACTTCATTGCATCATCCTCAATGCCGCAACAGTCCAAGTCATCCACTTCAGTCGTTGACAATATCATCTTTGAACCATCGTTGCCACTCAACCCGGCCAAAGTGTGGAATTCTTATCCAGAAAACACAGAGGATGATGCTGCTGCACATAGATGTTTTTTTTATGAAGAACCTCTCACATCAGTAGGACCTAATGAATCATTTTTCACTTATTTTTCTTCTTTTCCACTTCTTTTTGACCTCTTAGTCTGTCTGCAGTCCACAATCGTATTTGTTATTGATTGCAGTAATGATAACTACAGTTTTTGTTTGTGTGAGTGTTGTTTAATTTAGCTATGAGAACATCTCTATGCTCTTGATACAGCTCTATACATTTTCTGATTTCTCTTTCAGTTGTACTTTTTTCAGGACCTTGGTCAATATGCTTGGTGAACTCGTTGTACATTCTTAACACTAAGTCGGATGTAGCTAAGACCAGCACAAGAGTCAAGACATACATTGTTACACCACACACTGACTATTGATTAATATTGAATTCCAAATGTTTGTTAGCTGGGCATACTGCAATACAAATGTACACCTCTCAGTAGGCTGAATAATAACCATCAAGTATTCAGTATTGTATTTAACCTATTTGAGACATATAGCTTTATCCATGTAAGCTTGACATTGTACAGCCAAAGCTAATTGTATAATATTGTGAGTACTGGACTAATTACCAGGCAGCAGCGCCGAAGCTCTGTGTCATATTTTATTACATTCTGCATTTTCTAAAATGTCTTGAGTATGTTAATATCAATAATCACTATTCAGTAAATATAGTTTACAGTAAATATACTTTTATACCTCATTCTTTTCTGTATAGTGTTCTTACTCTTAGACTGACAGGTGGAGCAACTGGTTTGAAGTGGGGACGATTGTAATGGGTGAACTGTGGTGTGACTGTGTGGTACAGATCAGGTAAGAGGAGACCCTTCGCAGAATTTGCTTCAGGGCTCCAGGGAGATTTGCTTATGTATTCGTCTAATACCAGGAAAAAATGGTATTTATTACTGTTACTGCTATCTCTGGGGTGATGTAGTCCTTCCTGACGCCTTTTCCTGAACTTTATCCACCTACAGTTTTTGGTACTAATATCCCATAAACATTGAAGGTGAATGAGCACCAGTACAGATTCAGAATCAGAATCAGAATCAGAAACAGTACGTGTTTTGATTTGGATGGTTCACACAGTGGTTTGAGGAAAAATAGTACAGTACACATTAGGGATGCACCGATACCGATACTGGTATCTGGAATCGGGCCGATACTGTTCTAATATACTTGTACTCGTAAAAGTTCGCCGATACCAAGAACCGATACCAATCAGTGTTCTCCTCAGACGGTGGAATAGCGGCGCTGCGCCGCTATACTGCTAGCTCAGAGCCACTATACTCATTTTCAAATTAAGGGTTTTTATTTCCTATATCTTTAACGATTTGCAACGTGACTGCATCCGTAACAGCTGTCCACCGGGACTCTTTCTTCTCATACGGGACACAATGATTAAATGATTCTGCTAATGTTGGCTGCTTTATAGCCCGGGTGGGCTGCCGCGGTCTTCTTGTAGTGAGCAACAAGTGTCCCACTCTGATACGTGCGTCTGTTTGAGAGGCTCAGATAAATGTGTCGGTCCGCTGTCTTTAGTCACAACAGCCTTTGAACAAACTGTGCAGCGGACCATGGTTTGTTCGAGGTCCGACGCCACAAAACCAGCTACTAACGAGACGGTGCCGTTTTAGGAACGAGCTCTTGGCTCGCTGCTACGGAAGCGCATTGCGTTCACTGGATAAAAAAAAAATCGACACCTTATCTCGTAATTATGAGAAAAGATCTCATAATTACGAGAAAAGATCTCGTAATTATGAGATCAGGATCTCGTAATTATGAGAAAGGATCTCGTAATTATGAGATCAGGATCTCGTAATTATGAGATCATACTTTTACAGTAAATACTCCCGGTAATAAACTGAAGGTATCGCAAAGGTATCCGGATTTCAAAGTAAAGGACGACATGAGAAAAAACAACAACAACAACAACAAAAAACATTTTTTTTTCCACAAGTAGTTCAATATTCATATAATGCTGAACTAAGTACTCCCTAGAATACTTGTGTAACTATAATGAAGTACTTCTACTGTGTAGTATTTAAGTAATCCTCTGTCAAAATCCTTATCCTCGTATGCTTCATGGGTCTGACTGTGAGACTGCAGTCTGACCCACACAGTCGCCACCAGCAGCTCTTTAGAGCGGCTTCAGCACGATTACCATAAATGTTATTAGATAGAAACAAAACGGTGCGGCTGATTTGACCAAGCAAACGCGAACCACGGCTGGCTTGACCACAATCAACGACGCACCTTTCCTCATCTCGTAATTACGAGATCAAGATCTCGTAATAACGAGATCCTGATCTCGTAATTACGAGATCTTTTCTCGTAATTACGAGATCAGGATCTCGTAATTACAAGATAAGGTGTCTATTTTTTTTTTTATCCAGTGAATGCAATGCGCCTCCGTACGCTGCATGTTGTTGTGTCTGTTTCTCTGTGGAAAGTCAATGCGGGGGCGGAGCCACTATGAACTACGGGAGCCCATGAGGAGTGGTGGAGGAGCAAGAAACAGGCTCACAGTTGATCATGCAGAAATGATTCCTTTCATCAAAAACAACCCGCCACTCATTTCCCAAAAAAAACTTAGTTCAGAGACCACACCATTGCATGCTGACTGAAGTTTGAGATTTTGTTTGATTCAAATATGGACACTCTGCAATAGGTTCATCAATGTTGTGTCAGTCTGAAAGCTGGAGACAGTGCAAAATAGTTAACTGATATTTTGTTTGGTTAAAATGTGGAAACTGCAATAATTCTCAGAAAATTTCACAGAAAATGTTTATTTTTCATTTATCATCATTTGTTGTAACAAGCAGAGAAGAAAATAAAACCTGTCTTCCAATTAATTGCATTTTGCCTAATAGTTTTTTGGGGGTTGTTTTGGTGGTAGTAGTATCGGCATTGGTACTCGGTATCGGCAAGTACTTTATCGGTATCGTATCGGGTTGAAAAAAAGTGGTATCAGTGCATCCCTAGAAAATATGAAACCTAAATATTCAAACAGGAAATAATAACCAAACACCCAAAACCATGACACATCTAGAATATTCCTATTAAAGAGAAAGGGAACCAGGAAAGTAAAAAGCAAACATCCCTGAAGATGGCCGAAGCTGTTTTGCCCTTATGTTGCAGTAAAAACGTTTGAAAGTATTATATATCTGTAGGAATGTCATCATAACATAAAGTGAAACATATGCAGCAAAATCACTTCTCTAGTACACTACAGGTAAAAAAGTCTGCCAGTGTTGATTCAGTGTGAGTGATGAAGTCAGAAGGTCATCACAGCAGGAAAGGTTGAGGTGTAGTTTGCAGAGTGCACACTCCTAAAACAAGAATAAGAAACAAGATTTCAGATCAAATTTGTTCCGTAGATATTTTGTACACTTCTGATGATTTATCTTGCAGGAGTTAGCAGCTGAAATTTAAGTTCTTCTCAGAACATGGCAGATAAATAGGATATCAAATATAGCATTCTACTGATAGTGTCTTGGGAATGTCAAAGCTAATTCACAATTGTCTCATGTTTCACAGCTATGTGAAGGTTTAGTTAGCGTTAGGCACAAAAACAACTTAACCTGGTAAGGGTTCAGGGAAAATCATGGCTTGTGTCTAACAACCCTACTAAAGTAGTACAATACAATAAGAACCAATATGTTAAGGTTATGGAATGAACCGCAGTGTGAGTGTTGCCATTGAACACGACATTAACAGTTGACTCCCACAATTCTTCTGAATCCAAATGTCCACACTGTGAACTAATGGACTGAGCCTTCTCTGATTTCAGTCGTACTACTGTGATGCGTTCACTGTCATCATGTAAAGTCTGCTACAAGAGAGCAAGTCTGTGAGGTGATATAAGCCACTGATAGACAGGCATAAAGACTACAATGATAAAATGCATAGGACTACCTCTGGAACCTGTACTGCTATATATTTATATATTGTGATGTGGTACCCCAATGAATTTGGGGAAATTAAATCAGTGACGTCTACTGAAGTCTGTGTCCCAAGCAGACTCCCTTGAAAACTGCAGAAGGTCCATATCTGTAGAGCGAGTGGAGAGGTCCAGAGGTCTCATTAAAAACACATGGTTTTTAGAAATAGCTAGAATTTGTCCTGAGGTCTTGTTAAAAAGGTCCAGTGGTGTCTCACAAATATTGAAACATGATCACTGGTTCGGCAGCCATTTTGCTCCAACTTCACCACCATCCTCTCCACATCCTCACATGAAAGTCAGGTAATAAACATGTAATGTCAAGGTAATATAATAGACATATAAACACACAGATGCCTTATTGGCCGGTGGAACGTAGGTCAACGCCGTCACCATATTCAACGAGGCAAGACTCGACTGTAAACAAATACTTGTACATGGGGGAACAGAGGAAGGGAAAATGGATAACAGAGACCAGGATTAACCTGTTAACATTGACGGTGATGATACTCTTGACAGGTGTGCTCTTAGGACCAGGAGCAGGATGGAAGATTGGCTCTTGATTTGTTGGTTTGGAATGGCGAATGACATATAGATCAGCAGAATGTGAGGGATAGGGGTTAAACGTGCCCGCTTTCATTCCTCCAATCTAACAAAAGATACATTAACAGAAAGACTGTTAAAAAATGTACAGGTCAATGTCACAGGATTTTTGAGTTACATTTCCCTCTGATGATGATGCAGAATGGCACAAAGACTGATAACCACCTTTTTGCTTGGGGACGGGGGCTTGAAGGGAACTGGAGAGACCTTCTGTCCAGGTGCGAGGGGCTTGTGTGCTGGTGGGAGTGGCTTGTCACAGCTGTATGGATTAGCCTGAAAATAATCTTTGGGGTGAAGGTTGAGTTTGAAGGGGCCATCTCTTAACTTGGAGCGGTGGATTGTTGCCGCTTTCTGTACCATAGAAACATGCATACGCATTGAAAAATATATAACTAATCTTAAATATACAAAGGGAAAACCATTATATAGCTGATTAAACAGAGGCAAAATAGTAAAGCATCAGACTAATTCACAAGCTAAACAGTTGGCTTGTTCACGCCCTGACATGATCATCTAACTGCTTTTGTGTGTTGCCCTAACTGAGTTCTATGTAGAAACTTGGCTGTGCTTTCAGATCCTAGCAAATTCAATATTTAGGTGAGTGCCATGTCATTATAACCATCAACAAGATAGCCAAAACTTAACAATAACACAAGACCCAAAGGTTACCTTCAGTGCTTCTCTGGCTCTGTCGTATGGGTCTGAGGCATACAGCTCAACTTTGGACAGTGTAACATTGGGATAGCTGCAGGAGAAAACACGGTATTTCCTTCAGCTGCACAGAATAAAAACTCACTTTGTGTTATTATACAAATTATTATATTATTATACACTATTAGCCATAGTGTCCTTTGTTACAGAGTATGTTTCAATTATAAAAAGATCCATATGTGTTTAACTATTAAAGGTGCTATTTGTAAGAAAATAATTTTGTGTCTCATTCTGGTTCAGCTGCCATCCCAGCAAGTTTTTTGACAAGTTTGGACACCCAGAATGTCATGTTTTGACGAGTTGGGACTAAGACTTTTCTTACAAATAGCACTTTCAAAAGCGGTCTGAGGGAACACTTTCGTTGTCCCTGGGACTTTGGTACTTACATTCCCAAAAAATGCATTGAGACCGGATTCATGGGCTCACTGGATATTAGAAAGTGTCCCAAAACAGGGGTTAGATAATCAAACAAATGCAAAATCTTCAAATGTTTGATTACTGCAAGTCGTAAAATGCATACAACCCCTATAGTTGCAGTTGTTCCAGAAGAATAGGAGAAACACAAGGTTAAAATGTGACTTGTTAAGGACTTATGAACTACATTAGAAAGAGTTCTTGCCATAAACCTGTAACCACTGCCTTTCTTGGGGTTTGAGGTGACAATGTTGCGTCCAGGTGAGCGATGGGCTTTCCGGGCGACCACTAGTGGACTCATGGCTTCGACTGGTCCTGACAGAGTCCCATAGTAGTTACCTGAGCCACAGCTGGTGGCAGAGATTACATGATGACAGCGAGAAAGGGCCATAAATACAAAAAATTAGTAACTATGAGTGTACTCATGATTTTGAAACTGTTGGCAGTTCATATTTGGTATCAACATGCGTCCTGAGTGATTCTGATCAAAAGTAGACAGCTGCACATCCATCAGTTCACACCTGGCATGAACATATGTCTCAACTGATCACATGTGTTTAGATCTCATCTCCTTGCTTGGAATACATAAAACATGCAAATCAAAGGAAAAAGAGATACAGTGTTTTTTACATAAAGAAAACAATATCTTTCAATATCCTTCAGTGTGGCTCAAGACATATTTGCAAACACGCTGTTAGAACAACGTGGTCACATGTGTTCCCAGAGCCCCATTGAATGTGGTCTGAGTGATCAGAAGTAATTATGGTTCTGAGTCCCCTCGTTCACTGTACGGAAATTCAATAAATAGCTTTAAGTCACATCTATTTTTCATCTGTAATCTGATTCTTATCAAGATTTAGAAAGTTACTGTTAGGGCAGCAGCTTTCAATCTTTGGGTGCAGTTTGGGTCAGTTTCTGACTGAATGAATCAACTGGTCATGCATGTGGCTGTGTAGGTGTCAGTGTATGTTCTCTCACAGCTTCTTGACCCCATTACAGGGGAGGAAGGCCTTGCCCAAGTTCTTCTTGGCCTGCTCTATGCGGTTCTGGTGGGTCAGTTTCAGGGGGTCACTCAGCGCCTCATGTTCAAATATCCGTTTGAAGGACTTGTCAAAATAGCCACTCTGCAGAGCACATCGTTGTTTAGCAACACCCACTTGCATCTGCCTGCTACAATAGGCTGACTCATTAAATGGACCTGGATTTGGAAGGAGGACATGACATATTAAAATATAACCTGCAAAATATTTTATAATGATTGACATGTAGTGGTAAATCTGTTTCACTAAAATATGAACCTAACTTTGCTAGCATGTAGGTATATAATAGGTAACCTAGTCAATGTTTGTGTCATAATCAAAAGTCAGTTCACCTATATGACAAAAATCATATTGATTGTACTTTCTTCACAAGTTGTTATGGCCACCTCTGGGTCGTTGACCCAACCAGCCTTCCTGTGGGTTGCTAGGGCTAGGTGAGCCCAGGTGTGAATGGTTGTTAAGCTGTCTGGGGAGGGAAATCAGTACAACATTGTAGGTGACTGATAAGTAATGTTGTAGGCTACCTCCTCTGTTCAGACAGTTGTTCCAGTTTGACATAGATGGATTATTTTACTCCTCTTTCAAACCATCTGTCGTCTCTGGCCAAGATGTTTAAATTGTTGCCCTCATAGGAATGTTTTTTCTCCTTCAGATGTAAGTGGACAGCAGAGTCTTGACCTGAGGAGTTTGCCCTCCTGTTTTGTGATATGTGGAGAGGTTGTTTTGTCTCCTCAGTGTGCAAGTGTACAAATCTGTGCAGTCCTGGCTGCATTGAAGAACTAATGCAGTTAATGCTGTTAGTAGTGATGTCTCAGTTGCGAACGAATCAGTTCGAAGAAACGACTCTTTAACGCAAAAGAACTGACCTGATTCCCCGTTTCACTTATCTCTCATTCGTTCGTTCGTTCTCACAGACCAGTCGCTGTGTTGTTCACTGTTTAGTTATCAGAGAGGTGAGGAGGACTGAGAGCCAGCCAATCGTATGCTGAGTCTAGGACACTGTCGTCGAATTTTAGCCAATGAGTAACAGGAAAGCATAGCAACTGTTTCCATGAAAAAACAAACATTTCATTTCGTTCATAGCTCATCGTTCTCGTTCGTTCACTGATTCCTCTCCTGTCGTTCTCGTTCAGTCAGTCAGGCTTTAGCTGTTAACTGTTGTGTTGTCTAAAAGTACACATAATCATGAAGTTGCAGCTATGTATTTGCCTTGAATTACAGTGTCATGTTGACCATTAGCACGATCGTTTGAGAACGAGGAGCTGAGAACTGTGCATTACATGATTCACCGCTAAACAACATTGTACCAGAAGCGCGACTGAACGAACGAACAAACGAATAACATGAACGATTCTTCCTGTCGAACTGACCGACGGGAACTGAATCTCGACATCGAACGATGAAATCTACCTCTAGCTGTTAGTTAGAACTGAAGAAGCCTCTATGCTGAGAGGTGAAACTTCTTCAAGAAACTGAAACACGTCCAGTTGCCCACAGTATTGCTAGATTACTTACCTATTAAGTAATAAGGCAAAATATTTTATACTTACAGCTGGTGGTTGTTGTGTACTTGTCACCTACAGAGATGTAGCTCATCTCTTTAAAGACACCCAGACGCTCCATGTCACTCTTGCTATCACCTGATCGCATCGTGAGGCACTGGAAATATACAAACACACACAGAGTAAATTTGTAATAAAAATGTATTTGCTGATGATCAGAGTTGCGAGAAGCCTCCCCAATACTCCCCCAGACACAGCTCCAGTCAAAATCAAGGTTCAAATCAGGGCATTCATACCTCCGTTAAGTGGTAGATTTTTATAGGAAGCCAGTAGGAACTGATATAATATTGACACATATCTGAAAATAAGGATTATGCAATCCATGGCCCCAAGTGAGGAAGACAGCACCATCCCAAGAGATGTAAAGGCTGCCATTAGAGAGTACCTGAACCCCCCCATCTACAGATCTACTGCACTGGATCCAAGGTTCAAGTCCCTGTCTCACCTAGACCTTGCCCTATGCCGGAAGACATACAGTGCCCAGACTGCCCTCTCAGTATCCAGACTCAGTATCTCCCACTTAAGAAGTTGGCCATGGAGGAACGTTTTAGGGATACCTTTGCAAGTAAGGACACAGGTACTACGCTTGCTGACACTATCAAACAGGGGTTAGCATCCTACCAGGCAGCAAGCAGCGTTTCAGTGGATGGTGATCAACTGGAATGGTGGAAAAGCAACAAGTGTTAATACTCTCACATTGCCAAGATGGGAAGACGCTGCCTCGCTGTGCCTTGCACTTCAGTTACTAGCGAGAGCGAAATCCTCATCCTTTTGAAAAAGAACATAAAGTTATAATCTCAGGTCATCTTTGATTTCTTTCATGTTTTCTTTTTTTTTCACTGTATTTTAAAATGATGTAGACACAGGCTACTTTTGTATTCACTATCCATGTTTAAAGGAAGAAGGTATGCCTCGTATTGCACTTTAATTTGTTTTTATATTTTTTAATATTGTATTTAAACACTGGATGGACATCTTGAGTTGAACGTTGTTTTCATTTAATATTACCAAATAAATTGAAAGCAAAGTTATATTTTTTCTTTTGTTTGCTGATACGAAAAATGATCTGATCTATGAATCAAAGCTATGACACTGATCTGAACAGTGACTTTTTGGATTCATTGCACCCCTAATGGGCACAGGCACCAGCAAGGTGTTGGAGGGGTAGTGGTGTGGTCTGCTATTATAAAGGATTAGCTACTTGGACCTTTTCGGGTTAAAGATGGACTGTAAATCTACTCCCAAACTTTTTGTCAGTTTCTGTAAGATATTTTCTTCAAGCGGTGGTACAGGAGGAAGTTCTGCAGCATTCAAGAAGTCCATGATCTTTATGCAGGACAATGCTCCATCAAATGCATACACTGCTTGGCTATTATATGACCAAATAATGACTTTGCCCCCTTCCTCACCCGACTCAAACCCAAATAAGAAGTGGTCCCTTCTCAAATGTGAAATTTACAGTAAGGGGAGACAGCACGCTCTTTGAAAAACATTTGGGAAGCTGTGGTTGCAGCTTCGGTGAAACGTAATCATTAACAGATTAAGAAACTGACAGACTCCATGAATGGAAGGCTTATGGCAGTTATGGAAAAGAAAGATGGCTATATTGGTATTGGTATATAGTATTAGAAGGGCGAACATGCTATTTGTCATTTTTAGTTCCTTGTTTGTAACACTACTGTAAAATGAGTATAAGCAAGTGAGTTGGGAATAAAACATTTATTTTTTTGTAATTCAGGTGCCTAGTAATTATGCACGCATATACATTCCCCTGAGAAACACAAATCTCTTTTCATTTGTTAAACATTCAGGATTGGATTGAATATTGTATTTGTTCAACAATAAAATGTGTCTTGAGGAATACAATTTGCCTAATAATTGCACACAGTGTATAACAGCTGAGGTCCTGCGTACTGTGTGAACAGACTGCTGTGAAATCCCTCATCAGTAATGACCAAATTCAGCTATCGAGAATACTTATCCCGTTCCATAATAGTGCGGTAAATAATTTAAATAATTTTGTGTCGTGAGTGCGAGGAGGCAGGAGGAGAGGATACTGTCAGAGTGACGTAAAGACGGAGGCAGAGTTTTCATTTTATGTATGTGTGTGTGCTGGGGAGTCCCAATATGTGTTCTTGTGAAACGTCATCTTGTTTGGCCTGTCCCAATACACAAGTTTGTATCTCTAAGAATGGTATGAATTCTCAGAAGTGTTCTTGACATGCTCATGTTACTGATGATTCATCCATTGGTCATATGTGTGAAGTTGCCAGCGTAAATATCCCAGAACTTATATCGGCATTCAAGCGGCCAAAAACATTTGGCCAAAACAGTTTTCATCTGTTATGTCATCATGAATTTCCCTTCTGAGAATGTATTATGTGAAAAACCATCTGTGTAGATCTCGAATATAGACAGTTTATGAATATCAACAGTGAATCGTAAATATGCTCAAACATTTTCAAAGTTGAGAAGCTCCACAGTGCCAGCGGGAGTCAACTCCTCTGCCTCCAACCCCAGGAAACTATTCTCTTTATTCTCTTCTCTCCTTACCCCTCCTCCCCCTCCACCTCCTTCCTCCGTCACTGCTGATGACTTTGCAACTTACTTTGCCAAGAAAGTAAAAGACATCAGCTCCTCATTTACTCCTATGCCTATCCAGAAAGCACCTTCCCCGACTTCCACCTCCGATGGCCTTACCTGCTTCAGCCCTCCTCTGAAGATGTTCACACACTAGTGATGTGTAACCATGCCACCACCATTTCCCTTGACCTGATTCTCTCCTTCCTTCTCCAAGACATCTCTCACGACATCCTGCCATTCCTCACCACTCTGATCAACTCCTCCCTCACTTCAGGCATTATTCCAGCTCCTTTTCAAGACAGCCGCAGTAAAGCCACTTTTAAAGAGACCCACCCTTGACTCAGCTGACATCCAAAACTACAGACCTGTATCTTTTCTTTCATTCCTCTCTAAAACCCTGGAATGTGCAGTCTACGACCAACTGTTCTCCTCTCTTTCAAAAAATGAACCTAATCAGTCAGGCTTCAGGACTGGTCACTCCACTGAGACGGCCCTCTGAGTTGCTCGGTGCTGCCAGAGCCTCGTCCAACTCATCAGTCCTCATTCTCCTCGAATTATCCTCTGTGTATGACACAGTCAACCACCAAATCCTCCTCTCCACCCTGGCTGAACTCTGGCTGACTCTGCTTTAACCTCTAACCTCTGCTCTACAGACACATTCGGCACATGTCATTTACTCAGTAACATCATTTACCAACTTGTGATGAGTTTACCATTTCATCCTCTCTGGATGATCTGAAGTCACAGATCTCTTCTCTTACTGTCTTTCATTCTTTGGGGAAGTGAATAAAATCATAACCTTTGGGATTTTTCATTGTTTGAAGTGAAAAATGAAACAGTGGCTTCTAGGCATGCCACTACTAGCAGTTTTCAATCTGGCGCCAGCACTTTGACAGCATTTGTTTTCTCCCAAAAGGGGGCGTAGTCGTTCTGGAGACAGGACCTTGATGTGTGGCTGATCTAATCCATGCCATTCTGCTGTCTGTCTTCCTGTCTGGCTCGATCTGCTCCGTGCTGATCGCCGCGGCTGCAGTCCACTTCTGCCAAAAATAGATTTTGGGCGTATTCTCTCAGAGCAGAGCAGAGAGCTGCTTCTGGGATGCTGCTGAAACATGCCTTGTTGTCTAGAACATGGACAAGAAGAGCCCGTTGGAACCTGGGGGTTAGTTCATCCAAAATCAAATCCCAAAACGTAGTTTCATAGTCCACAAAAAATTCACAGGAAAACAGAATCGCAGCATTCTTCTATACAACTAAAGAAGTTGGGATGCCCAGTGAAGGTCAATAATGACCAGATTAATGTCTAAACAAAAATAAGGTTTAGTGAAAAAAATCATGAAAACTCATGACTTCATGAATCATGAAAAACACAAAATCTCCATTATTGTCATAGAGACAAGATTACCTGAATTTAATGTTTGAGCCACAAGAGGTCAGCAGTGACCTGAGAGTTAGTAATTAGGGACAGCAGCTGCATAATAGGTGAGGCAAAACACCAACCACCATTTATATGCAATTGCTTAAGAAAGCTAGCCTTAGCGATCTTCAACTTTATTGACCGCAGTGGCACCGGGATGCATGTGGAATGCATGAGCTGGGGATGACACCATAGACCTCAAGCGTTGATGGGGATTCGTGACAGCACTTACAAAAACATTGAATGTGTAACAGCTTGCAGAATGCAATGGGGAAGCAGATGAATTATAGTATTCACCAGAAACATGGTATTCCATTGTCATGACTTAATGCTAAATTAAAGAACCTACATAGCCCAATAATGACAGAAATCTTTAAATTGGTAAGAGGTGACAACAAGGTAGTATTAGCAGAATGCACAATGTAGCAATAGTGACGCCAAGGGGAGGATATGGGAGATCCCCTTTGCAAATGATTAGGAGATACAAAATCTGATGTGTGACTGACCTGGTTTGCATATAGAGAAATCACCCCATTACAATCCTTGAAAAGCCCCTATGGTTCATTGAATTCCACAATATGAGGGGCTTTTTCTTTTCTTTTCATTTCACTAGTTTAAAGTAATTGCTGGACATAATAATAATAATAACAATAATAATAATAATAATTCTTGTAGCCCACCTAAAAATTAGATTGACATTAGTAAGTGTTTTTCCATTAACTGCTGAAAGTGAAAATTTTCTGGGCTCATTGACAAATTGTACAGACATCCTACATTGATGCTCAAACATTTCACTGTTGGAAGAGCAGAAAACGCATTTGACTTGGCAGGAACTTGAAGTGATTGGCAGAACGCAATGAATATGCACGGTATTAATTGCAGTAATCTGTTATGCCCCTGTTAGCATACAAAAACAACGATACCTAAAGGCTAGCACCGACCAGACGCATGGAATATGGCAAGGAGGGGACAGAGCAGGAGAGGGACAGGAAACCAAAAAACCATGTGAGCGAGCGCTCTGTCTACTGATGTGAGACAGACTTAATGGAGGAATGCTGAGGCTCCCCTTGAACCTGTGGATGATGACAGCGAGCTTGTTGGCAGAATACATCAACTCAATAAAAAAGTTGTAACTATTGATTGGAAATTTGTGATGTTTGTTGATGAGGTCAGCGATGACCTTGAGCTGCTAACTGAGATTAGATGACCATGCCTGGCTTGATAATGTCCAAAATGCCCTTGACTGGTCGATGACTTTAAAAAAATGTTTTATAATTATTTATTTATTTATTTTAATAGATATATTTTGACTTATTCCATCCTGATTGGATGGAATAAGTCAAAATATATCTATTAAAATAAATAAATAGGAGAGCATGCAGGTAACTGGGAGAAATCCTTCCATGGAAGGCCTACATAAAACTCAAATCTGATGTTAAACAAGGTCAGAAGTATGGATAACTCCTGTTGCAGGCAAAAAGGTGCATCCAATATAATATGGGTTCTTCTGTACTTACTTACACATCTGATACCAGGAATTACAGAGCAAATGGAAACAATAGGTTTAATGCTGGATTTGCAAATAGACTTATTGGATGCTTACTGTCATCCTGTAGTCCCTCTCCTTTACAGGACTCCTTTTGGTGTCACAGACACAGTCAAAAATATCTTGTTATTCTACATTCAGATTTACTGCCATAGATATTTGTACCATTTGGATAGCAGCTTACACAGCTACAGTTAGCTGGATAATCAAATGCATTTGGTGCTTTGAGACAACCTCAAGTGCATTTCAGTGTCACACGGTTGCCTTATTTTCCTGAAATTCAGACCCATTCATTTATGTCTTCTTTTCTGGCCAATAAAGGTTATTTACATATTCACATACCTGAGGGGGTCAGAGTAACATCTTACACCACTATGGCCCACCAGAGATTAAACTGGAAACAGCTAATAAACTGTTTAGGAGAAATGTGACACATGACACAAATCATTAATATACAGGTAGACTAACATGCAAGCATACACACAAATATAGGTCTGAACATACCTTTGGTTGATGTGCAGCAGTTACGGACTACTGGAACCTGTCCTATCGGACTATATGACTCTGTACATTTAGTGTCTGTGTATACAGGTTGGTTACCTTGGAGAAGGGGAAGTAAATAAACTGTGTCAAGCTAGAAGGGTTCTTCCAGGATGTCAGGTAGTGTTGCCTTCAAATTAAAAGCAGAACATTTGTTGGATTTAGTACAAACCAGTGAAGAAATGATCAAAATGTCAAAGCTCATTAAACATTACACATACATTCTGCATGTGTGCTGTTTCCTACAGATGTTGGCTCATGTTAAAAATGTTTGTCCCAGTTGAATTTCTGAAATTCTGTAGTCTGTTTCATTAATATTTTTAACTGTATAGAAAGAAACAGCTACTATCATTAACAAAAACACAAAACATAGATGATTAAAAAAGGGGGTGGGGGGTCACGACCCTGAAGTTGATGTTGATGAAAAGTCAGGGGATCACCAAAGTTATAATGTTATCTGGGACCATGAATGTAAGTAAAACATTTCATGGACATCCATCTAATTCTTTTAAAAGGTATTTCAGTCTTTTCCAGAATGGTGGACACTAGACAGACTGACTGTCTGACAGGTGAAAATACGTATGTCTTGACTAATTTAACAAAATGGTTCAACTGTTTCACCTCATGCAGCATTAAAGGGAGTCCAAACTGTGGTGATGGTGCATCGAGCTGCACTGCTGACTTGTAACTGAGCTGCAGGGATCACATTTCAGCTGGAGTTCTTCTGAAGCTTCTGAAGAGCGGAGGGAGGGGGAGAGATGGAGAGAAGCAAACAGAACTGTTGAACACTTTTCTTTAACTGCTGCACATCATACACATCGCGGACAAGAACAGAAAACTGCTGTACACTAAGCTTCTGTCTCTACACAACTCACACTGACAACAAAAAATGTTTTCAGAGGTGCTGTGGAGTGCTGGGCATGGTTTCCTGACTGGTCAGAGCTGATCCCACACTTGCAGTGTATTGAGGCGATCAACTCCTGGTTAAAAGCCCTGTTCTCCTTCCTACTCGCTGCCGCATTATTTGGCTCCTGTGTGTTGCTCGAGTATCTATCAGTGGTTCTTGTGTGTTTTTGTTTGTGACCTCCAGTGAATCAATCAATCTCTTTTTGCCTTCACCAGTGATCACCTCACTCCTGGATTTGCTCTGGCCTACCATGACCCACCTCTCACATCTCTGCCACCTGCCAGCTCCACCATTGACTCCCAGTGCCGCACTCACACCTGTGTTTCCCACAGAATCAGACTTTAATTGTGGCGGTGGCTGTCCAGCTGGGGTGCCATAGAGCATGCGCACTTGAGACTTCAGCTGATCGAGTCGGCTAACTTGCGGTTTAGCGCCGAGTTAACTTGGATGGGGATACAATGTAATTGGGCAGCTCTTCTAGACTCTCCAAATTTTACTGGACCGAATTGCCTAAATTCTGACAGTAAAATGAGTCATTTTGCGGGGGGTTTTGGGGCTTTTATTACCATTTTACAGATGCGTTTTCCACAATGTTTGCTTTGGGCTTGGTCTCGACGATGAGGCCAGCCGTCTTCTTTGCAGAGGATGTTGCGGTCAAGCCAACTGTGTTAAACAGTTATCCTCCTCTTCTTCATTGGTTTTACCGGCAGACTAAAAGCCACACCGCCATCCACTGTATCAGAGTATATAACGTCATGCTATTCACTGAGGGGTGCGCTGTCTTGAGTGAGTGAAAATGGCATGTGCAGCTCCAAAAATAGAAAATGAATATTTGGCAGAAAATTAATAAAAAATTAAAGAAAATTAATGTGTCAGTATGGGAGCATTTTGGATACACAAAGAATGACCAGGGGATATCCAATCTGCAAAGCTTGCCGAAAAAAAGTCGCCACTAAAGGTCCAAAAGAAATTTGAAAGAAAAAATACACAAACTGAAAATACTAAACAATTTTGTAATATATTTTTTTCTTCATTCACAGCAGCATTCACAATCAGGCCTGAGCATTAAAGCACATGCAGAGGGTGGTGGGTGTTGTCCACAACAGTTTTTTTGGGTCACAAAAGCAGTTGGTTTTGGACTAATCAGTACCATAAATGTTTGTAAAACACATGTAGAGAGTCACATATAGTAGATGTGCTTATATAAAGTAGAAGTTCCTCAAATGCTTACTTCAGGAGAGTACTGAAATTAATTTACTTTCCATCAGCGTTAAGGTTGCTCACTCTGTATTGTCTAACTTCAAGCTCTAGCTCTTCCTAATGTACATTTGTATAGTTGTTTTTCCTTGTGAAACATGAATGTTTGTGGGGTTGTGGCTGCAGACATTGATGCTTTTTACTTATTTATTTATTTTTAATTTTCTCTAATAACTCTCTTACTGTCAGAAGCAGGGGATGTTATAATTCCCTTTATAACATATTCCCTTAAAATGATAAAACTGCTCTAAAATTATATTCTTCCATTGGCCACAGGGTGGCAGGCCACGTTTTGAAATAAGGGCAGACAATAATAAAGGGCAACACTGTAAAAACGTCAGCTTGTAATTGAGAAGCACTGAGGTACATTCAGAAATAGCGATGTATGAGAGATGGCGAAAGAGGCTGAGAATGTAAGACAGTGAGACACAGGACCAAACAGATTGAGGATGACTGAAATGTTGGAAAATGAGACACAAAGAGATGTGTATGGACGAAACAATGGAAGATATAAAGAAAGTGGCATGAAAGAGGAGAGAGAGGACATGTAACAATGTGTACAACGTGCAAGAGGAAGAGAAACACTGAGTGTAAAGGGTTGAGTCTATGTTGGCCAAACGTCCTTGGAGAATGGGGGAGGGCAGATCATCAGCAGCTGGGTCACACTTACACACACACACGCACTGACCAATGTGCATATGCATTGAGGAGATAATAAAACAGTCAACCCAGTGCACAGCATAAAGCTAATACAGAAATATGTTATTATTGAACGTCTTTGATAATCTTTATCAAACACCCCCACCTTGACCCCAACAACTGTAGCTGATGGCCACACATTCCAAAAATAATAATTAGTAATAATCTTACACTTTATAAAAATTCCAGTCACCCTTGTCTCATGTATAAATGGATTATCTAGTGCTTTCAAAGGAAAATTCTTTGACTTGATTCAAGACAATGTAACTAGCCTTGTCTTAAGATACTAAGATATTTTTAGCTTAGACAAAATAGATAATGCCTTCATGGTAATATATCAAACAGAATGCTCACTTTTACACGTGCCCAAGGCTGGCTCTTGGCTTAGGCTATAAAGGCGGTCGCCTATGGTGCCCATTGGCAGTCTTCCCTCATATTCTGACCTGAAAGTAACAAATGAACAAAGAAAGAAAGGAAGACTAACAAACTCTCTCACGTGAGCTCCGACTGTGCTGAAAGTGGAGGTGGGGGGATGGAGAAGAGAGCAGCAGACCTGACAGAAAGATGTCAAGAGGGAGCTTATAGCTTTCTGTTATTACATTTCAAGGTCCGAGCCTTCAGGTGCGCAATTTAGAAAAGGAGAAAGGAGGAGGAAAAGAAATCCCACTACAGAGATATGTCGTCTTTTATATAATCAAAAACAATACCGTGTTGTGTAAAGACATTTCATTTGTAATAGCTATCTTAAGTGAAAATAGAGCAAAACTATCTTATAATGCTAGATAATGAAGCTATGTTAGCTGTTGAGGATGTTTATGAATCATCTGAATGTTGAGCCTGTTAACTCATTTGGCCAACTGTCGCTGCTGTTCAGTGTTCCTCCTCTTACCTAGAGTGTTTCAAAGACCAATATGGACAAAAAATTACCCATATTGTTGGGCATGTGTAACTATTTAATTGCAGTGCAACCTCTTTTATTTTAATAATGCATAATAACAAGTAGGTATTAATGTTCTATGCTGAACCACTGGTGGTGTGCAGGCTACAGCAGTTGTTTGTCCTTCTCTGTCTGCTGCAGCTACATGTTTTAGCTTGTACAGTAATAGAGTAGATTAGTCAGGCTAATCTACTCTCTAACTGTCCAAATGCACTCAGGACATTTTTTCCAAATCCTAATCTCGCCTAGGGCACCAAAATGGCTAGAGTGGAACCCGCATGTGCCTGCAGCTGACTGTTTGATGACGCTGGGGGTTTGTATCATTGCCTTGCCAGTGTATTTTAGACCATACAACCATATCCAGGTGTCAGGTAACCTCATGTCAGGCTTTACTTACTACATTTTTAAGATACGTTTAAAGTCTACGCTGTGCTGCAACTCTACCGTGTTGGTGCACGAAGCAGACACTCCATTCTTCATTCTTGTCTGTCACGGGATGTACCAAAATAAAAGCTTGTTGACGCGAACAAGCGCTATGCGCGGTCTTCTTCAGGTAGTCAGAGTGATTGCGCTGCACTGTTCTCACCAAGCTCTCATGTTGCCTGCCAGCATGTCCAGCGACTTAGCACCACCACAGCACTCGGTAAGTCTGTGGTAGATGCTGTAGCTGTTGCTGTCTCTGTCGTTGTCATTGCAGACGCATTGCTGAAACTCTGTATTGCCGCCAAAACGGCCCAGCTAAGTTGCTGGGCATGCTGGCAGGCAACATGAGAGCACGGTGAGGAGACGCGACTCACAGTGCAGCGCAATCACTCCGTCTGACTAGCTGAAGAAAACTAAAGATAACGCTCGTTCACGTCAATTAGCTTTTATTTTGGTACTTGATGATGATGACAGTGTGAATTTGCGTATTAGCTAAATATTTATTTTCACCCATGAAATTTTGATTTAACATCTAGGATTTAGATTTAACATTAAGATTTAGATTAAACATTTAATATTTCGATTTCGATTTTTTTTTCAATAATTTTTCCATTTGCCTTTTTCTTGTGTCGAGTTGGTCATTACGAAAGCACCAGGAAAACAGAACAGTTGGAAGCTCATATTCATCATCACACTATATCCAGGAGACATTCAACTTGTTTTAAAGAGTGAGACACCTTGCTTCATTTTCAGTTTCGTTGAGAGTTGCAACTCTCTGTCAGACAGACCACACGGAAGCCAAAAATAACAGTTTTTTGTATCTTAAACTTTGCTCTCTCTTTCAAACTCAGTATGAATGCAAACTAGCTGATTGTCGCTCTATATTCTTAACACGATGAAGTCAGCCAAATATTTAAATCAAATGTAGTCAGTCGAATAATGTATGTAAACTTGCCAATGCAGGAACAGTGGTTACTTCATCTTAAAAGACGAGCCATAATGCATCTGTGAGCGTGCTTGCGCTGCATGTTCAGACACATGTCCCTGTGTGCACTCACACTAGGCAATCCGTACTGTAACCAAGCACAATTGTACCCCAAAGTCCAGTCTCTTTGACTAGTGTGAGAGTTCTTTACCATGCTTACGCATAGTACACTTCCTTGGCCCTGGCATGGTTGGAAGAGGTGTGCTTTGGCACGGTACAGTGGCTCATGCAGGAGCACAAGCACGGGTGCGCAACTTGTACATGAAATTTTATCATGCGTATTAAAGTCATGCTCTCTGTGTTGTTTTCCATTGTACTGCGGCCAAGCTATGAGGTGATGATGAATAAAGAGGCAACCGTCCTCAGGCTCGGTTGGGGCTGGAGCAGCATGAGTGCAGGTCAATGGGGGACTGAGGAGGAGGGATAATTGTGCGTCAGCACAGTACGGAGCCACTGGGCCAAGTTTGAGTGCGTCTTTAGGTGTCCTTCGATACTTAAACAAATAGCATTATCCCCCTGCACATTGCACACAAAAGCAAGATGTTAGTGGGTCTTAGTAGGTTCTTTGGCCATTGCTAAAGGGGTATAAGTGTACATTCACATTAAACCCTTGTGCGAGGGTGTGGGAGTGTCACTCCATGGTCTGTGTGTGTGTTGGGAACCCCAGCTGAGTCATTAATGCTGCCAGTCTGATCAGCAGCTTATGTGGTTGGCCACTGCAACATGACGTGAGGCTGCGTTTTTCCATCAGTTGAATCGGCTTCAACTTTTTACGCTGGCTGCATTTTTTCAGCCAAAACAGATTGCCCTCATTAAAATTACTTTGATGAATGTGGGCACTGATATGCACAACTGAATTTAATGGATTTTATTTCTATTTTGTTAAAAATAATAACAAACATAAATACGGGTTGTAATAAGATACTTTAATTTTCAGCCTAAATGGTTGTTATTCTGATGAGCACAGGCTGTCATTTACAGTTCACAGGTTAATCTGCCTGATGTTTTATATGTCCTTGTAATGATACGTTCCACAATTTAGTATTACTACGTTTCAATATTTGCAGAAATTACCACTCATCAATCACATTCAAGTTCAAGATGGGATTTAAATCACTAGTGCAGATGATGTTAAAATCACATCTGCTACCGAAAAAAATACAGGCTGAATTGGGCTTCTGACATGACTGAAAGGGTGAATGACACAATTTCATAACTCTCCCATACACCCTCTTTTACTTAAAATAAAAACTGAACTGCCCAAATATAGAGAATACAAGGCAGTCAAACCTACAACAAGCAGAATCATGGTGACAACTGTTTCAAATATCCTGCAGTGCCACAGCAGTCTAACAGATGAGTTCGTTATCAACACCGTAATTATTGAGCTGGCATAGCTTCACTGACCACAGGTTCACTGACAGTGAAATCATAGGAGAGTTGGATTTGCTTTGGTCAGCACTCTGCCCCTCTAATGAGTGAAGGTACTGCAATGTTAACTAGGTGGATTGAAAGGTACCATTTAAGTTCACCTCAGCCAGCATGATGGTTTTTTCTTCTTATTATTATTGATTATGACCTCTGCCAAGTAGTTTATGTTTTCACCCAAGTCCATGTGTTTGTTTGTTGGTAGGAGGATTACACAAAAACCACTCAACAAATTTCCACATAACTTGATGGAGCATGGTTCTTGGCCGAGAATATTATTAGCCATTAACGGCATTAAGTTTTGGTGTGGATTCAGATAAGGGGAAGAATCCAGGGGTTTTTGCACCCTTTCTTTCCCAAGGACCCATGAGGGCGTAGTGTTATTTGCTTCTGCATATTTATGTGTTAGTGGTTGGTAGGGAACTTGAAGAGGATTTTGATTGGCATATTGTAGCCAGCACCGTCAGTGCCTTGTACTCGTCGCCATGCACTCAGCCTGACTGGGAACTCTTAGTGAACATTGACAATTAAGTGATGAATTGGTGAGCACAACACAGCCTAAGCAGGACCTTGCACAGGATCTGATTCCCTGTTATCCAACTGGCTGCAGTTGGTCTCTCAGTTGGTCTTGGAGCCCGGTACAGTTAGCCACTGTTAGCAGTTACTATAGCAACAAGTAAAACTCTTTTGATCAAGAAATGTAATTTAGGCAGAGCAGCTGAGGGACATTGAAGGGAAAACCAGAAAACATTTGGCCTTGTGCAATAAAATTCTCTTGAATTTCTCTTATATTTTCTATTACTTTATTGTCAAGAGAGAAAGTAAGAGAAGTCAATTCCAGACGAACTGAACATTCTTGCCATCCAAATCCGCTCTAACTCAGGCGTGCTGAATGATGAATCCCACTTGATCGAAAATTGGAGACATGTGGCCAATGTTTGTAATTAGCCCACTAAACACCATTTAAACGCAGGTGTATTGCCGTGTGCAAACAGCCAACACTGGCACAGCAGTTGGAGAGATGCCACCAAATAAGGGTAGTAAGATGGAGGATAATATCAGCAGCAGTGACATTGAGGTATTGTTAAATCATATAAAACATAGACATAGGATCTTTCACAGCATCAGCACTGACATTACAGGAATGTCAAGACACGGCAATGGCAATAGATCTGTGATGCTGTGACTGTTGTGTCAGCAAATGGATTAACAGTTACTGAGATCAAAAGAAAGTTTTTTGACATCTCCCATTGCCATATTGTGCTTTGCACACCATTAAGCTTTCTCCGGGGTGTATATTAGCTTTTCACTTACAGTATCAAGGCACATCCACCTGCACCTCAGCACTCAAATTGTGTGATCCACAACAGAGCGGGTCGGAGCATGCCAGTGGTTTACAAATTACAAACCTAAACCCGCCCCCCCACTCCCTCAAGGACCTGCGACTTGCAAATGAACTGAACGAGTTCTACTGTCACTTTGACAGACAAAGGGACAGTCCTGAGTACAGTCTCCCTTTTTGGTGAATTTCAAGCGCCACCTATAGGCCTGGAATATGAACTACAGCGTGTTGTGTGTGCAATGCACCCAACGTGCAGTGCGCACTGAGCATCCAGGAGCTAGGAGCAGGTGAAAGATGTCGCAAAAAAGGACTTACCCTTCAGGGGCAGAAAAAAGGAAAAGGAAGAAAGAGGAAGAGGAGAAAAAACGACAAAATAAAGGTATGTCTTGGTAATATAACATTTGTTGATATTTTGTTCCGAATATGTTAGCCTATAATAGCAAATTTGCTAGCTAACATTAGTTCAAAACGTCTTAGAAGGTTAGATAGCTTACTATTCAAGCTAACGTTTTTGTGTTTGTGTAATACTTCAAATAAGTTGATTTTCGGTGTCTATATGTTATTCTGGGTCGCTTTTTGGCATCAAAACAACGTTTTTGATAACAATGTTTGATAGCAAATGTTTAATAACTAACGTTAATTACAAACACGGTAAAGTTTGCTAGCAATATGGTTTTGCATTAATTAATTAATTTAGATAACTTATAGTTTATGGTATGTTGTTTGCAATTGTTTGCTGCAGAGCACAGTAAATTGTGTGAGTAAATAAACATATTCCTTTTACATCATCTCCCTATTATGCTCATATGTTATATGAAACTTCCCCAGGAGCACTTAAATTTTTTGGAGGAGGCACTGACTCAGCCCAGGGGCAATCCACCTCCTCAGGAGCAGCCAAGGCTGAAGAATCAGATGATCAAAAACTGTCACCATATATATTTAATTTCTAGTCAAATTATCTCATTAAGAATTACTAATATAAGTTATAATCATATGACAATATGTTTTTCATCTCAGGTCCATCTCTATCCTCTGCTCCCACTGTGCCCACTGTCCTCTCTGCAACCTCAGCTGTACCTGGTAAGTTAACAACAAAACAGCCTTTAATTGCTCAGTGCACTGCAGAACATACTGAGATGAATATTTTTTTAATATAAGATATAATCATATGACAAGGGACATGATTTTAGACAAATCCATATTATTTCAAAACTTCTCAAGCAATTTTCAGTTGTTCCACTGGCAGTTTGTTTTCTTATTACAAGCTATAGCTGTACTGCAAATCTGGTGTCTGCTTCCATGGCATTAATCACTGTGGATTACAATCTAACTACAACAAAAAGTTCTCACATTTAGTTTTACAATTGTATTTGTAATGACAGAGTAGAATAAGTAGAATACGTTTAGTTTATAGTAGGTGTGTGAATGATCAATAATCATTATTATTGGCAGTAATAGAGGGCCCAAAAATCAAATTTTGCTTAGGGCCCCATGGAGGCTTGGGCCGGCCCTGCCTGGGCCCCCCCCTCCACTACCACAGTGACACTGAAGAGTGCTCCTGTCTGGTTTGGGGATTTGCCAAGGGGTCATCAGCCATGGAGTGAGGGCATAACCTTCATAGGTAACATATGTTACAGTTTAATAAAAACAAGTTGAGTAAACGTTCAGCTGGGTGGTGTTTTTTAGAATACCAAATCATTTGCAACATGATCAGCTACCCATGTCTACCAGCTCCTTGAGTCAGATGCATCCCCACAGAATTATTCTGCAGCACAAAGGAGTCATGTGCTCCCCCTGGCCAATGAGCCACAACATTCAGAGGGTGGCATCTGATATTATTTGTACTTGTAAGTTATAGTCTGTAACAATATTTTGTTATATTTGCTAAAATTGTCATTATGATCTGGCAGTAGAATAAAGTACAAATCAACTGTATACAATCACAATCAAGTCTGTGGCACCACCCAGTGGCCATAATTTGAATGCAAGAATCCACTGCTCTCGAATCAACACAACCAATCAGAGGCAAGGTGGTAGTCTGAGAAGTGTCAATCATGCTCATGCATATGCTGCTGGCAGCCCCCCTCCCTTGCGCAGTGTGTACTCTCACCTGGTCAGATAGGTTCAAGCTCAAGCCCATTGGTAAACAATGGTTTAGAGGCAACAGAGCAGAAAAATGCCCCACCATTGCCCACGTCAAAGAGAAGAAATAAGAAGACTGATGAAGAAAAGTAGTGTAAAAAGAAAGAATTGGACTGTGCCAGAAAGAAAACAAGGATAAATATCGGAGTGTCATCTCAGAGATGGAGGGAGCTACGGGATTTGCAAGGACTCAAGAGCAATGCAGAGTTGGACGCTTTTCTGCTGGACAAGTAAGGACCCCTGCCTGATAATGATAATAATAATAATAATAATAATAATAATAATAATAATAATAATAACAATGATAATAATAATGTAACGGGGTTCTACTTAAACTCCTCAAAAATGAAAAACGATGGCGTAGTCGACAAAGAAATATATATGGAATATATATTTTAATTACCCAACCTCCACAATGCAGCCGTGCAGATATTTACAAAAGTGAAGATAACAAACATACTGTACAAAAAACACACCAAAAGCTGAGCATTTATCGCTGTCTCAGTTGTTACCTTCTCTGTAACCATAGCCAGACTGCCTAACCAAGCCAAAATGGCCTCCTCCAGGGTCACCTTGGGCCAGAACTGCTCCAAGGCCAACTGCTGATGCATCCACCTGTACCAGAAATCTTTTCTTGAAGTCTGGACTCTTGAGGACAGGAGATGAACACAGGTGGGTTTTCAGGGTACTGAAGGCTGTTTCACAATCATCTGACCAGGTTACTGGGTTCCTCTGGTCCTTGCAGGTCAAAGCTGTGAGTGGGGCTGCAATGGTTGCAAACTGGGGCACGAAACGCCGGTACCAGCCAATCAATCCAAGGAAGGACCGTACCTCCTTCTTGGTGCGGGGTCGAGGGCAGTTCTGGATAGCTTCCACCTTATCCACCTGCGGACGTATCTCTCCTCGTCCCAACTGGTAACCCAGGTATCGCGTCTCTTGTCGTGCCCACTCACACTTGGAGGGGTTGAGTGTCAGCCCAGCCTTCTGTATCTTCCCCAGAACCAAAGAGAGATGTTGAAGATGCTCTGCCCAGCTGTTGCTGAAGATCACTACGTCGTCAAGGTACGCAGCGCTGCAGTTGTCACACCCCTGGAGTACTTGGTTCATTAATCTCTGGAAGGTGGCTGGGTGGCGGGTTGAGGCGTCTGGTCAGCCTGTGGAAGAGAGGCTCTCAGGCCGCGGAGTTCTGCCAACAAGCCCTCCTCTCTCCTATTTTGCGCTGCCAGGAAGTCTCTCATCATAGACACCAGTTCTTCCCCCTGTCCCCTTGTTGCTGCCGGGGCTGCAGATGCTTTGCGGCCTGCTCCATACCTGCTCTCCACCTCATCCTCCTCTGATGAGGCCGGAACCGTCTCCCAAGCCAGGTCTTCATAGGGTTCTGCAACCTCCTCTGACTGCACTCGCTGTTGCGAACGCAGTCCTGTGCGCTGCCTCGTAGGGCGGGTTGCGTTTCTCCGACTAGCCATCCCACTTCTGACACCATATGTAACGGGGTTCTACTTAAACTCCTCAAAAATGAAAAACGATGGCGTAGTCGACAAAGAAATATATATGGAATATATATTTTAATTACCCAACCTCCACAATGCAGCCGTGCAGATATTTACAAAAGTGAAGATAACAAACATACTGTACAAAAAACACACCAAAAGCTGAGCATTTATCGCTGTCTCAGTTGTTACCTTCTCTGTAACCATAGCCAGACTGCCTAACCAAGCCAAAATGGCCTCCTTTTAAACACATAGCCCCTCCCCTGGGCATATCCACTTTTTACCGGATTTTAATCAATTAGTGATTTTAATGGGCAGATGCAACCTCTACAGGTCGTTTAAACATGAGTGTGTTTTACGCACTCATTTTCCCATGCCCTCCAAACATTTCAGCATACACAAACAAGTTATTTGGCCACACAATCTCAATGAAAAATAATAAACATTTTTATACATGGTCACATGACCCGTCCTACTCCTTTTAAGTGCGGAAATGAATTCGCCCCGTTTTGCCTGCGTGGGCGAGGACCAGGTGAGTGTGTGGTGTTATTTGTGAATGTGTACTGCTGGTGTAATTAGTGTAATTATGTATGTATCCCGAAACCAGTAGAGTGAACAAGTGTGCACCCTTGATCACACTACTAAACAGTTAATGGAAGGAATTGCGGGTTGAATTCAACTCTGACGTGAACAGGTCCGTGAGCCGTGTGTCGGACGGGTGTGTGTCGGGGAGCCGTCAGTCGGGCGTGTGTGAGCGCTCCGAGAGCCGTGTACCAGGCGTGTGTGTGCGCACAGGCGTGTGTGCTGCTTGCAGCCGGCGACACCACGGGGCACTGTGCATTGTGTGTGTGTGTGTGTGTGTTGCCCACAATTAGTGACGGAGCCGCTCCGTCACAAATAATAAGTCAGGGTCTCTAGTTCACTCTCTGCCTCGTCATCACTGTCGACCTTCCTTACTAGTAGAACCTCTGTTGGAGCCTGGCCCAGCCGGTCCTTCCATTCTTTTAGGAGGTTTACATGGTAAGTTTGCTTGGTCTTTTTCTTTTCTGGGTGGTGGATCTCGTAGGTGACTGGGCCCATTTTCCTGGTGATGAGGTATGGCCCTTGCCATTTTGCCAGGAGCTTGCTGTTAGATGAAGGGAGAAGCAGCAAGACTTTTTGGCCAGGCTGGAACTCCCGGCGCCGGGCCTGTTGGTCATACCACGTCTTTTGGCTTCTCTGGGCCTCCTGCAGGTTAACCGCTGCCTCCTCCTGGTACTTTGCCAGCCGATCCCTCATCTCCAGCACAAACTGCACCACACTTCTGTCACTTTGGTTTGTTGACGGTGTCTCCCAGCCTTTCCGGAGCAGATCCAAGGGTCCCTGTACCTCCCAGCCATACAGCAGTTCAAAGGGGGAGAAACCTGTTGATGCCTGGGGAACTTCACGGTAGGCGAAGAGCAGGAATGGTAGCCACCGGTCCCAGTCCTTGCCAGTGTCATCCACGAATTTCTGCAGCATCCTCTTCAAGGTCTGGTTGAATCGCTCAACAAGACCATCAGTTTGTGGGTGGTAGGGTGTAGTCTTTATCGCCGAGATGCCCAGTTGTTTCTGGAAGAGCTGCATTAACCTGGAAGTGAAGTTAGTCCCTTGGTCGGTCAGAATCTCATCAGGTATTCCCACCCGCGAGAAAAGTTGCACCAAGGCTCGCATCACAGCTGGTGTGGTGATCGTGCGCAGGGGGAAAGCCTCTGGGAAACGGGTAGCGTAGTCACACACCACCAATATGTATTCATGTCCGCCGCTGCTTCTCATCAGGGGACCTACAATGTCCATAGCAATCCTGCGGAAGGGAGTGGAGATAACAGGAAGTGGCTGCAGAAAAGCTCGGTCAGACTTGCGGGCAGCGCATGTTTTCTGGCATGTCGGGCATGTGGCACAATATGTCTGAATGTCTGTGTACATGGAGGGCCAATAGAACCGTGAACTGATGCGCAGATATGTTTTGTGGCGCCCAAGGTGTCCGGACCATGGGAGTGTATGTGCGAGGTGCATGACAAGTGACCTACAGTTAGCAGGGACTACAAGGCGTTTCTGGTCATTACTCACCATGTACAACACATCCCTGTCCAAAGTAAACCTCTCTCTCCCCACACAATCACCCTTTGCTTCCCCTACCACCTTAGCAAACAGATGTTTCAGCGTTCCATCTTCCCTCTGTAGTGCCAAAATGTTATCAGGTACAGCCCACATTTGATTTGACAAACATGTTTTGGTTTTGGGCTCCGCTGACTTCAGCTGCTTCTCAAAGCGGCGTTGGCGACGGGACTTTCTTGGACCCTTGGTGCCACCCTCGAACAGACTACTGTCCAAGTCTGAGAGGGGTTGCCCACAAAGATCCTCTTTTATTAGCTCCTTCACGCCACCCTCACACAGACTACTGTCAAAGTCTGGGAGCAATGGTACGCCAGCTTTCGCCTGAGCACGAGTGATCACCGCACAAGAAACCCTGACATTGTCTTCGCCCCTCTTCCCAGAGTGCATGTTCGCTGGCCTGGTTTCCAGCAACAAGTCCATCAGTACCGGTAAGTCCCAGCCTAACAGGGCAGCAACAGGCAACTTTGCAACCACCCCAACAGTCATAAGGTATGGCTGTTCATCAATGAACACAGTTAATTCTGCTGTGGGGTATGGATGCCTATCGCCATGAACACACAGAATGTCCTCTTGTCTGCTGTAATCCATACTGCTTACTGGTACCAGATCCTGTCTGATCAGTGACATGGAACTACCACTGTCCAACAGAGCAGTAACCTGCTGTTCACCAACAGTCACAGTTTTGTATAGCTGTAGCCTCGCTTCTCCATCCCCCGCCTCAGGCCGGGGAGCATAGCAAGCGCAGGTCAGCTTAGCTTTGCGTATGGGACACACAGAAGCTTTGTGTCCTGGTTGTTGACAGTAAAAACAAACAAGGTCCTTACCAGGTCCACGTTGGTTTGGGGCAGAGGAGCTGAGGTTACCTGACAGCTCCTGGCTGGTCTCTCTCCTTGAAGGCCGGGGTTGCACTGGCTGAAGTGTAGGTCTGTGTGCGATGTGGTTGGGACGTGCAGGTGGCCCTCCTCGCCGAGCATTGAGGTACTGGAGTGCCAGCTTGGCAGCGTCGAGTCCCTCCTCTGGGTCATGCTCTTTAACCCAGGTCCTCACCTCTGGTGGAAGTACCCTGAGGAGCTGCTCCAAGATGATGGTTTCACCGACCTCCTCCTTGTTGCGCCGCTCTGGCCGAATCCAGCGTCGATAGAGACCTTTAAGGCGGTGGTAAGTCTCTGTAGGTGTCTCCCCAGGTGGTACCATGGTGGATCGGAACCGTTGCCGGTACGTCTCTGGTGAGATGTCGAACTTGTTCAACAGTGCCTCCTTCAGGTCGTTGTAGCAGTGGGACCTCTCCTCGTCCATCATGGTGTAGGCCTCCAATGCCTTTCCAGACAGTAGTGGTACAAGTCTGCAGGCCCAGTCACGTTCTGGCCATCCCCATGTTTTGGCCATGCGCTCAAAACGCAGTAAATAGTTCTCAATGTCCTCCCCCATCTGATACTGGGGTATTTTGGGCTCCGTGTACTGTCTCCACTCTGGTCTCATCCGCTCAGGTCTGCTATCAAAGTCCTGCACCTGTTGAGACGTCGCCTCTGATGATGCCTCTCGTTGCCCCCGCCGGGGTGCTGGCGTCGGCAGGTGAAGTCTTGGGCTGCTTGCGGTCGCCGTGCTTGGTGTAATAGGGGCATATGGTTGGTTGAGCCCTGGTGAGGTGTGGACAGGTGGCTGGGTGGCGGGTTGAGGCGTCTGGTCAGCCTGTGGAAGAGAGGCTCTCAGGCCGCGGAGTTCTGCCAACAAGCCCTCCTCTCTCCTATTTTGCGCTGCCAGGAAGTCTCTCATCATAGACACCAGTTCTTCCCCCTGTCCCCTTGTTGCTGCCGGGGCTGCAGATGCTTTGCGGCCTGCTCCATACCTGCTCTCCACCTCATCCTCCTCTGATGAGGCCGGAACCGTCTCCCAAGCCAGGTCTTCATAGGGTTCTGCAACCTCCTCTGACTGCACTCGCTGTTGCGAACGCAGTCCTGTGCGCTGCCTCGTAGGGCGGGTTGTGTTTCTCCGACTAGCCATCCCACTTCTGACACCATATGTAACGGGGTTCTACTTAAACTCCTCAAAAATGAAAAACGATGGCGTAGTCGACAAAGAAATATATATGGAATATATATTTTAATTACCCAACCTCCACAATGCAGCCGTGCAGATATTTACAAAAGTGAAGATAACAAACATACTGTACAAAAAACACACCAAAAGCTGAGCATTTATCGCTGTCTCAGTTGTTACCTTCTCTGTAACCATAGCCAGACTGCCTAACCAAGCCAAAATGGCCTCCTTTTAAACACATAGCCCCTCCCCTGGGCATATCCACTTTTTACCGGATTTTAATCAATTAGTGATTTTAATGGGCAGATGCAACCTCTACAGGTTGTTTAAACATGAGTGTGTTTTACGCACTCATTTTCCCATGCCCTCCAAACATTTCAGCATACACAAACAAGTTATTTGGCCACACAATCTCAATGAAAAATAATAAACATTTTTATACATGGTCACATGACCCGTCCTACTCCTTTTAAGTGCGGAAATGAATTCGCCCCGTTTTGCCTGCGTGGGCGAGGACCAGGTGAGTGTGTGGTGTTATTTGTGAATGTGTACTGCTGGTGTAATTAGTGTAATTATGTATGTATCCCGAAACCAGTAGAGTGAACAAGTGTGCACCCTTGATCACACTACTAAACAGTTAATGGAAGGAATTGCGGGTTGAATTCAACTCTGACGTGAACAGGTCCGTGAGCCGTGTGTCGGACGGGTGTGTGTCGGGGAGCCGTCAGTCGGGCGTGTGTGAGCGCTCCGAGAGCCGTGTACCAGGCGTGTGTGTGCGCACAGGCGTGTGTGCTGCTTGCAGCCGGCGACACCACGGGGCACTGTGCATTGTGTGTGTGTGTGTGTGTGTTGCCCACAATTAGTGACGGAGCCGCTCCGTCACAAATAATAATAATAATTATAATAATTATAATAATTATAATAATAATAATACATTTTATTTGATGACGCCTTTCATGGCACTCAAGGTCGCCTTACATCAAGTACAAAACAATCAATAAACAACAAGCATTAATAAAAACAGCAGCATAGTCAACAATAAAAACATTTGATAGAGCAGAGCTAAATAAAGAGTTAAGATCGACTTAGATCGATTTAGAAACAAACATAAGGTGCAGTTGTCGCAGTTGGAGTGAGGAGGCTAGTTTAAAAAGATGTATTTTAAGAGCAGTTTTGAATTTTGTAATGGAGTCCAGTAAGCGGATGTGAGGCGGGAGGGAGTTCCAGAGTTTTGGTGCAGCAAGGGGGAAAGCCCTGGCACCCATTGTGCTGAGTTCAATGACTATTGGTGCCAGTAAACCTGTTGATGAAGATTGCAGGGATCGAGAGGGGGTGTAGGTGGGAATCAGGTCCGTGAGATAAGGAGGGGATAGATTATGCAGAGCTGTAAATGTTAATAGTAAGATTTTAAAAGTATTCTGTTGTGATACAGGGAGCCAGTGAAGTTGAATCAGCAGGGAAATGACATGTTCAGTGGCCTTTGAACGTGAGATAATCCGTGCTGCAGCATTCTGGATCAGTTGTAGTCGATGGATGAGTTTGTTGGGGATGCCTGCCAGGATTGCATTGCAGTAGTCAATGCTTGATGTGACCAGAGCATTGACTAGGACTTCTGTGGAGTGTTGTGTTAATGCAGGGCGTAGTCTGCAGATGTTTCGTAGATGGAAAAAGGCAATCCGGAAGACATTGTTAATATGACTGGAGAAAGAGAGGGTATTGTCAAGAATAACACCAAGGCTTTTAACCTGTGTTGAGACAGATATGGTGGCGTCAGCAATGGGGATTGAACAGACATTAATTTTGTGTGGTTTTAGTGCCAATGAGGAGGAACTCAGTTTTACTGCTGTTGAATTTTAGGTAGTTGTTTGTCATCCATACCTGAAGATCATGGAGACAAGCAGTGAGGGTACTGGAGGGGAGAGTAGAAGTGGGCTTAGTGGACACAAAAAGCTGAATGTCATCAGCATAACAGTGAAAGTTCATGCCATAGTGCCGAAAGATATTGCTAAGAGGTAGAAGGAAGATGATAAACAGGAGTGGCCCCAGCACTAAACCCTGTGGAACTCCGTGGTGAACTGTGGAGCTTTCTGACCAGCAATTTTGAATCCATACAGAATGTGTCCTGTCGGCAAGGTAGGAGGCAAACCACTGATACACAGTGCCCCTCAATCCATTGATAGCCAGACGATCCATGAGGAGCTGATGGGAGACAGTATCAAAGGCTGCGGTGAGGTCAAGGAGGATGAGGATGGAGAGGAGACCGGAATCAGCTGCACGGAGGAGGTCGTTGGTGATCTTAACCAAAGCTGTTTCAGTGCTATGTTTGGGGCGAAAACCAGATTTGAATTGTTCAAGGAGGTTATTGTTATCAAGGTAGGTTTGGAATTGAGATGAAACCACTCTCTCAAGAATTTTGGGAATGAATGGTAGATCGGAAATAGGCCAATAGCTGTTTAGGTCATCAGGGTCTAAGCCAGTTTTTGTCAGAGTTGGTCTGATTATGGCAACTTTCAGTGAAGGGGAAACAGTACCAGATTTGATGGTTTGGGTGGTCTGTACAGAACAGTAATAATGGTGGGTGTAGGCCCACAGAGCTTCAGAGCTAGTAGTGCAAAGGAGGACTGATCAGGTAGAGAGATTGACGTTAGTTTTATACTCTCGCGATAGATCAGTGCGAGGCCACCTCCTCTGCCCGTAGAACGGGATTTACATATGTGAACAGCCCAGGTGGGGCTGTTGAATTTAGATGTAGGAAATCATTCTTTTTCTGCCAGGTTTCCGTGAGACATGAATAGTCCAGCTTGTGATCTGTGATGAAGTCGTTGACCAGAGGACCTTTGTTGGTGATAGACCGGATGTTGTAGAGGGCGAACTTAGGACTTAGACAGTTGATTTAGCTAACAGAGTTAGCACACTGTGGTATACACGCCGGCCGGAGCTCCTCGGACATCATGAAGCTGCAGACCAGATGCAGAAGACAGTTCCAGCGACGCCACCGTCACAACTGTTGTTACAGCGAGATCCACGGTGAATGTACCTTGATCGCCGGAGAAGAATGTCTCGGTTGAGCTGAAGAGCTCTTGGAGGTTTATAGTTTGACCAGAGTCGTTACAGTTCATCCGGTGAGTATCTCAGTTAGCAGCGGCGATGAATGATAGCATGGTGGAAAGTGTGATCCACAACAGCAATTTGAGATTCACCATGGTTTCAGTTTAGATCCAGTATTCCAAAGAAAATAAAACAACAAGCGCACAAACAAACAAAGTGTCGGAGTGAGCAGCGGCAGCCAAACGCGCCAGCGTTCAATCACTTCCGCATGATATATGTTGAATTCAATTTTATAACCGCAAGGTTAAGATGGCAACGGTTAGAGTGATGTCTCGCAGAAGCGCGTATTACCTTACGATGTTGCAGTCAAGCTAAGTAGCTTGTTGGTAAATCTAGCTTGTTAGCTTGAATGTCACGAGGCGGAACTTGATTTTGATTTTATTAAAGCATGCTTTTATTTTGACCTTGTTTTTATTATTTGCTGTGTTTTAACTATATTTTATTGCATGCTTTTATTTTGAAATATGGTGTGTGTGTGTGTGTGTGTGTGTGTGTGTGTTTTTTAACGTTGTTTTTACTTCCACCTCGTAAGCAAGAGTTAGGACTTACACCTGGAGATCCACAAAAAATTAAGATAAAAAGGGACAGAGGAGAGGAGAAAAAAAGACGGAGAAACTGAGCGAGACCATGGGGAACAGAGAGGGGCCCATGGACGGAGGAACGGAGAACAACGGGCATAACGGAGCACAACAGCGGAGCACAGAGGAGCACAGAAGGTGAAGAACGGCGTCAACATCGGCCTGGAGTAAACCGAGGACCACCCACAGAGGGGAGACAGACACCGGTCGCTAGCAGCTGCAGGTGGGAGAAGGTTACACTTCTCCCTTCCGCGTAAGTCTTTCAAAAGACCGGTGTTCTTGTTGTGGTGAATGATTTACACAAGGTGGTTGCGTTAAAAAGAGGACATTTGACTGGCCCTGAGCTCTTTCCCCCACAGGCTCTACTGAGGGAAGGAGCCAGGAGGAGAAAGTGGATGCCAACAACAGATGCACGAACTTTTATCCTCCTGCCCCGTGTTACCGCATTATTTATACGTTTTATTGTTTTATCTGTTTTAGCTGTTTGTGCTCTTTTAGTTTTTTTTACAGAGGAACTTTTAGTTGCGTCACATGCTTTTAAAACAACGCCATGGAGTTTTTCGACCTTCATAATATATTCCCAAGACCCTTGTGATGGTACATTGACTTACAATAGGTTGAATGACATGTCTGCCGCAGCCTGATGGGGTCTGTATGGCTTTTACTGGCACTATGGAACTTTGTGTTTCGGGGTGGAACCCCCATGAACTACAACTAAACTGCTTTACAGCACCCGTTTTGTCATTTTCGGACGAGGACGAGCCAGAACCCTCAGAGCCCAACTACTAGCGTTTGTTTGCAGGATGGTATAGCGTATATCTGTTGCTGTCATGGCCGAAGCAGCAACAAAACCGAAGAAGGCAAAGGTTTTGTCAGAGGAGACTAGGAAGAGAAAAGGGGAGAGTGACAAAAACAGAGGCAGGACATGGATCAATATTGGTGCAGCGTTCACACGCTGGCGTGAGCTAAAGGAGGAGGAAGGCTTCCCAACAGATGCTAGCTTAGCCCTCATGCTGATGGATCAGTAAGTACATTGCCTGCATACGTCTGCCTGGCTATGTTACGGAAGCTATCTGGTCCTCCATTTATCTTCATGAGTCAAGTAATGCTAGTAGGGGAGGACCGAATTATCAATCTGGCATCTACCATACGCTAACATGCTAGTTGTCTAATGGTTAGCATGCTAGCACAAGCTAGCGTTCTCGTTCTGATTTGATCATTGCAATCGATGACATGAAAATCGCTCATGTTTGAGCTAAACTGTTTAGTCTACGAAACATGTAGAAAGTATGAGAGGAGGAATGTTAGCAGTATTATCATTGTGTTCATAGCTTCTGAGGTGATTGTGTTGTTTCAGATGATTGTTAGCTACAGAGCCAAACAGGAGTCTAGTCAAAATCATCTTTCATGCCAACTAGCCCAATGACTGCAGGCTGATGTTTTTGTTTTGTTTTTTTCTGATGAAAGTGTCTTGCCTCAGGCTATAATGCCAATTGATTTTTCAACTTTGCAGATTCATAGCTTGTAGGTAGCTTGATATTATTATATTGACAATATAGGCTATGGCATGCTACCTGCTACAAACAACATTGCATTGCATTAGCATGTCCATTCTGTAAAACAGTAGTCTGTATTAGGCTAGGCTACTAATGACGCTTGCCTGTAAACGTGAGCTATGCAATCTTTTGGCGTTTGAAAAAAAAAATCATAAATATTCATAAGACATGCTGATATATATTACGCAACAGTACCTGGGATGAAGGCATTCTACACGTTACGCAGGCAGTCTGCTCAGTCCTGAGTCCCTCTGCAGAGTTCGGGGGTATGTTGATTTGACAACAAATGCACGTGTATCCCCTGGTGTGAGCGCAACAGATTTTACGACAGTAGTAGAAGACAGTACTGTTTCCCGGCTGTAGGGGGACCCCGAGAGCAAGACTTCCATGGTGTTGCTTTAAATAAATATTGTTGTTCCTCCATTTTGAGTGTGTTCACTATTTTAAAGCACCACTAGGTTTTTAACTGCTCTCCCCCTGATAAAAAGAACCTTTTAATATTTTTATCTAAATTGTAATCTTGTTTATTTTAAGAGGTCCGAGGCCTCTAACTAAACCTAGGTGGCGTTGTCGGCCCTATTTTATTATTTATTCTTTTTTTAACATTAGCCTTTCCACCCGGCCTCACATGGACGCACGGGAATTGACTGGCATTTGTTTCACCTATCCTGAGGCTCCAGGTTTTTGCACAAATCTATAAGCAGTGCTTGTGGCAATCTGAAACGTCAGCAGCCATTCATCTGTCTCATAATATAGATGCAATTTCTGAAAACATGCTCTCTGTGTAAAGCCTGGTTTGCCAAATCATCGAGTAGCAGTAGGTAAGCCATGATTCAGATGCTGATCATCCCAGGGTTTTTATAGTCTTAATTACAATCAATTCACCAGTTGTATTTTTAACCAAAAATTAAACAATCCAAGAAAAGAGAGAAACATCCCATTTACACAGTCCAAAATTTGTTTGTCCAATGCACGGAAACATGTTTTCAATTATAGGAACTCAAAAGAATGTTTAATATGATCACACTTAGATTATCAGCTTATATGTTTCAGAGAAATTGTAATGATTGGTATGAGTGTTTTTGACCACTCTCACAGTTTTCTCTTACTAAACAGGAGAGCAAAATGAGAACACATTGTTGAATCCCAGAAATCAATGGGTACTGATAAAATAAGAGACATGTGTGTCATGAATCAACAGACTTTAAGCCATCAGTTCTTTTTTTCATCCTTATATTTCTAGGTTACATAAAAAGTTAAATCCTTTACATACATGGCACTTTGTTCATTGTTGTACAAGTTAACAAGTGACATTCCATCACAGTAATGGCGGCTTGTTTACCTGCACCCACATGCTGAATCAGGAACTACACAGGGATGAAACTTAAGTCCTTCCATCTGACTAAATGAACTCTTCATTCCTATTGGTCTTTTGTACTCAAACTGAATACAGTGGCTGTTCTTGAATTTGGCACATCTTTTTTCCTAGTCACACCATACAGAAAGCGGACTTGTGATGAGCGCTGGTCCCTAGTCTGATGAGTCAAAATGTGATACAATCTGCCTATGAAGCCTCCATTGTTCAGGATTGTGTGAAGGCCTGAGGCTGCTTCACTGACGTCAGAGCTTACTTTTTCCATTGGCAATCACAACCAACATGACAGTCACAGTGTACTTGAGAGGGATGCCACTTTGTCAGGATTTGGCTACTTGGTTGAAGACTTGTGAAGAATATAAGTGAAACAATTTCACAAACTAAGAGTGACAAATTCCAAAGCTGAGATAGTGAAAGTGAAGCCACATGTCTAAATATTGTTGTATATTGAGTCCAGCAAATAACTGTATTGGTTTTCCGTGTTAGCCGCTGACTGTTAAGAGTTACTTGTTTAAATCAATTATTTGAATCCCATAAATGCTGATACCAGCCTTCTAGTTTCCCTCCTTTGTTTCTCTAAGCTTTATTGACATCGAGGACAATACAGCAAATCCATCCCATTACCAATCAAGGAGAGAATCATTGAATAAGTTGGACTGAATTGATTGTATGTTCAGACCAAACTGTTGGGTTTTAAATTGGGGTCTATACTAAAAAGTCCAACAGTCTCGCTCACAGCCTAAATTTGATTACAGCACAGTCGCAATCATAAGAAACAGAACTGGTATTCAGAGTCACAAACTGAGAACGTAATGAGGTGACATGAAAATGAATAAACAATGAACTGAATTAGTGTTACTGGAAACGTGTTGATTGGACTTCCTTACAGCTGTTGGTTTAGCATTTTGACATCAGTTTGAATAAAGGTTAACTTAACTAATTTTAGATGTGAGCTAAAAATGATTAACAATATGTGGCAGAATGGCCCTTTTCTCCTTTTAGTCCAGGGCCCGCTCATAATGTTACTGGTGCTGCAGAATAAACTTCTGCTTTTCTTCCTGCTTTAAGTGCCACCAGGCTGTAGGCAGGAAGTCAGTCGACTTGATTGTGGGGCGGTGCTGTGCAGACCTATATGTAGGCGCGCACCTTCCTCCTCAGATGGGTCGGCTTCCCTGTCATATGGAGCCTGGTTTCCGCGTTGGCGGCGTGGTTTGGCGTGGCGTTGCTTCCGAAGCTGTGTGTGTGTGTCGGATCGTGTCTTCTTGCTGAGATCATTGCTGCCATTCCTGTTATACTGGCATATTTGCGGTGTTGTTGGCATTATATCGGCATTCGTTTTCTTGCTTCGCAGCAGAGTTGGCCTGCCTGCTGGCTGGAGAGAGTGGGTTGAGAGCGTGTGGCCCAAAGCCCATGCGAAACGAGCGATCCGGGCGTAACGGCCCGTGTGTGTGTTCACCGTTGCATTGCTGAGGTAGGCCTGCTCATTATCTGTCTGCCATATTTTTGCTGTCTGTCTGCAATTTAAATAACTTGGTGGCTCTGACTGCGGCGACAGCTGTTGCGCTTCATCCCGTGTCTCACTCCCGGTACGGGGCCGCTGCATGAAAGCCTTCCGGTATGTATTTGAATTTATCCTTCTCCCAGGACTGAAAGTGCAATTTCTTTTATAATTTAGTTGTTTGTGCACTTGTAGGCCAAGCTGTACACCACGGCAGGTGGTTTGCCTCCAACCCTAAGCCGTCTGCTCGCTGAGAATCTCCGCTGTTCTGTCTGCGCTGTTCTGCCTGCATTATCTGTCCACGCTGATCTGCTGTGCTCTGTCCGCTCGTTCTACGCTGAGCATAATTAAAGGAGCACTCAGTATTTTTATTACATGGAACATGACTGTTGGGTTGTTTGTACAGTTTCATTTTAGTTATTTTCCATTCTTTTGGTTGTAACCCCCAGGTTTAATTTGTTTTTTTCTTATTTCATTATTCATTTAGTGTATCGGTCGTGTCTGTGTGACGCGCCAAGTAACCCTGTTCTGACATCTTGGCTCTATTAAGAGTGTCGGTGCCCTTCAAAATCAGTGTATTGGTTTACACCGTGCCCCCCCCTTCCATGACCTGACTTTATTAATGTTTTTTTTCTTTTATCAAACAGGAGCTGTTGGGCCTAGCGAGTGACACTGATCCCGTTGGTGGTGGTCCCCTTCACTTCCTTTTGTCGGTGGCGTGCAGCGTGGTGTGATCCGGTGTGGGCTTTCATGTTTGGTGTGTCTCATTGGACCCCTTCCCCTCTTTTCAGCTAGTCATTTTCGCTGGGAGGCCCACAGCCCTGTGTATTTCTTTTCATTGTGAGTCTAATTTTGAGTGAAGGTTATGGGGTCAAAATAACGGTGCAATACTGGGCCAAAAAGGGTGACTGTGCAATAAACTTTATAAAACAACCTCCACCTGACCGTATATAATCGTTTTAAAAGAATTGTTTGTTAAAAAGAAGCAATAAAATAAATTTGTCTATTTTTGGAAGCACGTCTCTGAAGTGATTTCGAACCTGTGGCCTTTTTCTGTCTAAGTGATTGTACCCAAATTTAAACTAATTCCTGGGGGTGAAACTCCCCTAGGTGGCGTTGTCGGACCTAAATGATTTAAGTTAACTCGATCAACTTAAAACATAAACCCCTCCGCCGCTTTGCCACAAATAGATCAAGCTTTAAACAAGTCTATTGCATTATTCACAGAAACCTTAAAAAAAGATTAACTTAAAGAGGTAGTGAGACTATGTCCTTCACTGAATGACAACGCAAAATGTAGGAACAACAGTCTAAATTATACTATCGCAAAAAGAACCCTCAAACGACCTGAACCTTCAAAGACCTAGAACAGTTTTTGGGGCACCTGACTCTCCTGTATTTATTGAGTATTTTCCCACATTTTAAAAAAACATTCAAAATGTGTTACTATTTTTCAAATGGAGAGTTTCAGCCGAAGTTCAGGAGCAGGACCACGCCTCAATCACTCCTCTTCCTGCCATGTTCCTATACAAGCCTCAACACCTTTCATGCCGGTCTTCTCTCTATTATTATGCATATACTCCCGCATATCCGCATCAGACAATATGCGCGATTCAGGGAAGACCAGCCACCTCCAGAAAATCCACAACCAAGGCAGGCGACCCACCAGAGACACAAACTCACCTCCATGCTGTACTCAGGGCCGCCGGTCAAGCTCACACACTCCAGTCAGACCTCCTGATGATTCACTTCTCCACGACCAGATGGTGGCCGGCCTCCAGAGACCATTTAAAGAAAGAGGGACCATCTATCACCGCCCCTATAGTCAAACTTTTTAATCCTTGCAAACTCCCCCACACAACAAAAAATCATAAATCCTAACAATCCTTACTCAGGTAGACGCTGCAGGAGTGCGAACGGTCATGACGTGATCACCACATTCTCCGTAGCACCTCCCGGGTTGCCAGCACTGCTTCGTGCTATCCTCCATTCCCTACGACAAGTTATTCCTAGCCACACCACATCAAAGTGATTAACGGCACCTGGATGCCAGGTTCACTCAGCAGCGTCTCATCCTTCCAACAACTTCTACTTCGTCATGACGGTGTGCCCTAAACTTCAATCCTCCTGCTCTAATATCCATTGAAGCCATCGGAGTACAAAGAACGTAGTACTTACACTAGAATGTCTCATCTGTCTTTCTTTTAAATATGCTGTTATCTGTCAGTAAGCTGTCAAATGTTTGTGTTGTCTCAGCTTTGTTATTATTGCGTGACACACCTTGATGTATGTGAAATGTAATCCACTGGAGTGGAGTGGAGGATTGTGAGTCAGAATAGCCAGAAAGACATGCCAGCCATCATTTATAAAATACAACCGGATATGCTTGTGTTGTCACAACAACCTCGACTACTGGGCCTGGGCGTCCACATCAGTGACAACCTCACTTGGTCACTTAACACCACACAGCTGGTAAAGATGGCCCAACAGTGGTTGTATTTTCTGAAGTTTGGCATGTTACCAGACATTCTCAGCAACCTCTACAGCTGCAATGTTGAGAGCTTCTTGACCAGCTGTATCACCATGTGGTATGGCGACACTTCTGCTATGGACGGCAAACACCTGCAGAGAGTGGTAAAGACTGCAGAGAAGATCACCAAAACTCCACTGCCCTCTCTGCAAAGCATCTACCACTGCAGAGTCCACAGGAGAGCTGCCTCCATCCTCAAAGACCCCACCCATCCCTTGCAAAAGTGGCTTACTTCGTGTATTCCGGTTGTCTGAATTTCTTTTTATGTTGTTGAAATTCTGCGGACAGCAAAGGAAGAATTTCACTGTACAGAGAAAAATGTTTCCATTGTGCATATGACAATAATAATAAACAATAAAACACTTTCAATCTTGAATCTTACTTCCTACCTCTTTTCAGTAGCACTACAGGTTCTATCAATATCACATTCAGACCCAATGCTGAACTCCTTTCAGTTGCCTCTCCCCACTACTCCATACCAAATGTTATTCTAGAAGCCACAAGCCTATCCTCCTCCAAACCCTTACCATACCATACCAGTGATACAGTTGGGAGGTTGATCCATCTGCAATATCATCAACAGATCTGGCTGCAGCCTGTCTCAGAGCAGATTCCTGCTTGTGTACTCCTTTTGTGGCCTAGTGGAATGGAGAGTAACCCTAACCCTATCCCAGCACTGAAACATGCACTGAGAAATTCATAAATCTTCCCATTACCAGCCTCACCAGCCTGCTGCACAAAACATCAACCACTCTTCCATCTAGGTCACCTGAGCTTTGCCTTGCAGATACTTCCTCAAGGTCTGTCATACTGTCCTTACCTGCTGCACCCTTCCATCACTTCTGACACAGTCAGGATGACAGCTCATCCAAAGGAGCTCATTCAAAGCTGAAACGCTCCTCTGGAAACGCCTTCTCGCAAACTGGAATGGCAGCTTCACTTTCACAGTTTGGAGGTTTCTACAGCCAACCTGCAGCTGTCAGTGTTCATGATAAATAGTAGGGATGACTACACACAGCCCCGAAGTGAACCTGTTTTTTACATACTTGTCTTGGTCATTTGTCCATTAACAAAGACCTGCTGGACCTGCTGAGTCAGGAAGCTTAACATCAGCATAAGAAGCTGGACTGGGAGATTAAAATAAGAGGCAAGTCTCTCACTCACAATATGAGGCAGCATTTTGTTAAAAGCTGAAGAAAAATCAGCAAATAAAAGTCTTGCATGAGATCCTTTTCTAGGAGCTTGTGCACATTATCAGGTATTAAAAGTTTTGCACCCTGCACACCTGGCTGGTAAGCAATTGCAAAAGGATAACGCAATAATATTTCTTAGAATCTTCTCAAAGTTTTTCATCACAAATCAAGTGAGTGCAGCAGGTCTGAACTCATCTAGTTCTTTTCAATTTTTTTGATTTATGAAAAGGTGATGGTTGATGTCTTCCAGATTGTAGGTATTTAGTCAAGGTCAGCACACATCTGAAAAAGTCTGGCAAAGACTCCGCTGAGCTGGTCAGCACAATTATGTAAAGTGTGCCCAAAGATGGCATCACGACCAGCAGCTATCCTTAACCCTCTTAAATAAGCTTTTGACCAGTGACGGCTGGTGGTGATTTTGGGTGGGTGGGCTAATGAATGCATTGCATTTATCAATACTTCACACAGCAGCAACAGTAGCATCACATCAACAGTGTCTGTTTTGTTATAGAATCAGAAGCAGAATCAGAATCAGAATCAGAAATACTTTAATAATCCCAGGGGGAAATTACTTGCTTATTACTTAGGAAGTGCTCTATGGCAACACTGGGGAGACATACATACATATAAGAATGGCCTGATGCCGAAAGTCTCTCTCTCTCTGGTTCACAATATTGCCAAAGGATACAGGAGTACACAACAAGAATATTAACTATAATAAAGATGATAATAACAATAATGGCAATAATTGTTAATTAATTGGATACAAATCAATGTTTTCAAAGAAAGTATTTTTTATTTAACAATGACAGACAACAAGAATGTGTGTTTGTGTGTGTGAACAAGAAAAACAAAAACCAGGGGCAGGTGATCCATGACATCGCAACCATGAAGAACCAAATGAAAAAAAAAACACTCAGGAGAAGGACCAATTAGCAGCCAATTCGCAGACCATTAGCAGCAGCCACCGCCACCACCGTCAGCCGCCATGAACACCACCGTCAGCCGCCGTGACCACCACCGTCAGCCGCAGTGACCACCACCGTCAGCCGCAGTGACCACCACCGTCAGCCGCCGCCTAAAATAAAGCACAGCAGCCTACATGAAGTAATGAAAGTAACCATGTTAAATTGAACACGGAACAGCACAAAAAAATTAAATGCAGCCAACAACACGTCACATAATAAAAAAGGTAGTATGTCCCAATATTCAATGACATATTAAATTAAATATTTATCACAATCGCAGCTACAACGAGTCCTATACCACACACATAACCGACTAACGATGGCTGACACGGTCAGGTTCAGCAGATAAAAGCCAAAATAAATAAAACCCCTTAGTAATACATGTAAATCCTGCTTGTTAGTCACCAAACATCTTTAATATAAAAGTTGCTAGCGATTCATTACCGGACTATTACGTTACCTTTACAGCTGGTGAAGTCGCGCTAGCTAACTAGCTAGCAGGCAATGCTTGAAAATTGGCTCTAACAACCAAGATAAAATATAGATAGTTACGCTGTGCACGTACAAATGAAAACCAGTATAAGCATCACAAAGGGCCTCTGATACAATATAGACAGTTGACAATTCAAAAGAGGTCGATATTTCAGCAACTTACCTCTGGAATTATTCGATGCGCCGCAACGTAAGTGAATGAGGTCCAGCGCCCAAATGACAGTGTTTGGATCTAATCCGAGCTCCATAACCCGGAAGTAGGCGGTACAAAGCGCCAACTAGAACTGTGCTGTGATAGGTCGAAGGTCACTGTACTGTTGCTACTGCGCTGTGATAGGTCGAAGGTCAGCCTTTGGGCTGAATTAATTTAGCCCAAATGGGCAGCATATGAAGGGGGCGTGTCAGGGCACCTGTCAATCAAACGTCAATGGAAGTTTACGCTACTGAGTTTGGGCTGAATGAATTTAGCCCAAATGGGGGCGTGTCACGACACCTGTCAATCAAAAGTGAATGGAAGCTTGCTACTGTGCTTGGGCTGAATACATTTAGCCCATTCACAGGAAAAAACCCAAGATATCTCATATATCCTGGGTTTTTTCTGCCACTTTTTGGTGCTGTTGCTGTTTTAGGTTCAATCAAAATTTAAAACAATGTGTTCTAAGGTTTTTCATAATATTTCATTTTTACTGTAAAAGGTAGGGAGGGCTTAGCCCTGTTAGCCCACATATACCAGCCGCCCCTGGTTTTGACAGATATCTGGGATATCACAATTTCCTTTAGAAGCTCAAGGAACTTTGTACATAGAAAGACATTTTCAGAGTAATCAGACCTTTGAATGTGGGAAAAGAAAGAGTTGTCAAAATTGTCTGCTCCACTTACACTAATGTGTTTTTTGGTCTCATTAGCATATTGGTTAATGGAGGCCATATTCTTTTATTCAATTTTATTCTTATGCTTTTATTTGGCCTTCCTTATTTCATTCTGTACTTTACCAAAAACTGCCTTTTTCTCTAGGGGATTACCAGAACAATAGGTGTGTTTCTTTTCGTTGATAACTGAATTAAGCTCTCTAGTTATCCAAGGTTTGTTATTTGGATATTGGGTCAAGTGTGTGCGTTTCATCAGCAATCAGCTGAGAGGTGGCAGACCCATTGATGCATGGATGTTAACTATCATGTTAAACAACTGTTGAAATTCACGAAGCAAGTAAACGGACCAGAGTGAGACTGTCATCAGTTTTTTGTTGGGAGTACAAATCCTCTCCTGAACCACAACATTGTTATAGTACCTCTGGTTGACGTAGAAACGCATACCTGCTCTCTGTTGCTTGTTGGAGATCTCTGGTGACAGATCCACTCGAAATAAAATGCTGAATCCTCTCAGTGACAGGTCCTCATCCCAGAGCCATGTTTCAGTGAAGGCCAGTAGACAGGTGTCCTTCACTTCATGTTTGAATGTGGCCCAAGCCTCCAGCTCATCTAACTTGTTTCAGTTAGACTGCACGTTAGAAAGCAGGACTGTAGGAAGAGCCAGCAGCTTACGATGGTCTCTGAGGCCCATGCTCTTGAATTCTTGAATTCATGTGCTTCTCCCTCTTTTCCAACATGTAGACTTAGTATTTGGTCTGCAAAGCTCCGGTGGGATATTCACCGGCACACATCTGTCATTTGTGGACCGGAGTGACAGGAAATTCTCCCGGGAAAGGCACCAAATGTGTGCCCACTTTATGTCCAATCTCTTCACTCGTGTAAAGACCAAGATATGATACCCACAGAAGCAGAAAAAAAGTCTGCAAAGGACCCCATTGTTAGTATACTGAGTGACTCAGTGACACACAACACAAGTAGAAAAACACTCTGAAACAACATACGCTGGTGGCTACTCAAGTCGCATGCTGCAGAGTGCCCCAGAAGCGGAATCAATATGTCATAATGACATAATGACTGATTGGGTACAGTGTAAGTTTAGAACAAGTAGCCAAGTAGTAACGCTCACATTCTGGTAATTTTAGAGAATGATATCACCTTACTGAAATGCAGCCCTTAAAACCAGGAAAAGACGAGACTACCTCCAACGTTATCGATTCATCTTAACGATTCTCTCATTTCCCTGACTGCACGAGGTTTTCCGGTTTTCCTGAAATTTTGCATTGTGGTATATTTGCGTCACACTTTCTGCGATGACTCAGACCTTCAACCGCAAGGCAGCATCATGGAAAGGAGGAAGTGATCTAAAGCCAAACAAGATGAGAATTCTGCCATATGTAATCAGTACAATCCTGTAATATCGTGCAAGAGTGCAAATACCAGCAACATGCTAAAACATTTGTCTACCCAGCATGGAATTAAGTACCAAGAATGTCATGTGTTCGACCGCCGCATACGAGTGCTAAGTTAGCACTTGTACACGTTGCTAAGTTAGCACTCGCATGCAGGCGGTCAAACTAATTTATTTAGACTATATTTTCTTTCTACACTATATCTTGTCAAGGTGTTGTTCAGTATGTTTGAGTTTAATATGTTCATACTCACAGTCTTATGCAGTCATAATTTGAGGAAAAAATAAAATGGTTTCTTTTGGTGCAGTAGACTGTGTGGAACTCCTTTTTTGCCACTCAATTAACTACTCAGGAATCGATGTGAGAATTGATAAGGAATTGGATTGATAGGCAGAATCGACAATGGCATTGATATTGATAAAAACGTATCAATTCCCACCCCTAATCATGATTTAGTTTGATGATTGCTGTGTTTTTATTTCTCATGGTTTTATGCATGCTTTTAGACCGTATGAGTATATTTTATTTCCTGTCTCGACATTGTTGCCGGCCAGAGAGGAGAATGCAGCCACGGTAGACTTACTGGCAGATGCCTGAAAGAGACAAAAACACAAAACCGAGGAAAAGAAATGGAACGTCAAGCCAAGAGAAAACCTGAGAGCAACAGGAGACGGGATTGGGAGCCACGGGTGAGCGTTCAAAGAGAGTAGCAGTGCAACTTAAGAACCCTGCCAACAACAAGGAAAAACCTTGTTATGCTGCAACGTGACGTACATGCAGTGGGGCCAGGTGGTGTGAGTACCCTTTGGGACAATTGGTCACAGTCTGGTTCATGAAGAAGCAGGGTTAGCTGCTTCAGTTGCAGGGTTAACTGCTTCTTCATTCTGCAGCACAGAAGGGTCAGAGCTGGAATCAGACTCTGAAAGAGACAAAAGCAGGTGTGGGGGCCCTGTGGACAACAGCAATTTGAGACTGGAAGACCCACCCCAGAAACCTGCTGAGATGTGTATGAGGCAAGGTCTGAAATTAGGAAAAGGGTGATCAAGTGGAATGGAAGACAATTCTGTGCAGAGTTAGTGGCGGTACAGAAGTGGCCTTGCCTTCCCCAACCATTCGGCGTTTGTGAGCATCTTTGCCCTTTGCTGTCACTCAGTGCGTTTACATGACACTCAAGAAAACCGAATTACTGTGTTAGTCCGACTATGATTGGATCTTTAAGATGCATGTATACACCTTAGTCTGACTAAAATCGGACCGGATCAGATTTCTTCTACAGGGTTTCCGCGGAGTCTTAAAAAGTCTTAAAAAGTCTTAAATTTGACAATCTCAATTTTAGGCCTTAAAAAGTCTTAAATACGTCCATATTTTGCATATAGGTCTTAAATTACATGTAGTCAGGTCTTAAATATCTACGTTAATTTACCGCTTCCGTCATCGCCTTTTTTTTTGTTTGGAGGAAATGTGTTGGTGAGATTCACAGTCAGCTCCGTGTGTTCCTCTGCCTGAAGTATCCAGGAACGTAAGTTTTATTTTGCCAACAACGCGGTCGGAATTTATCGGCGCACACTTCGCCAGTTCCGGAACGACTTCGATAGCGGAATCTGCCAGAGGACCCTCAAATTGGGCACACTCGGTGTCACACACAAAATTGTAAAAAACACCAGTTAGCTAGCGAAGTCGCGCTATCACACACTTCTGTACGCCTTTGTCACCAGTTCCCGGTCCAATTCCATCCAGTTCTGCTCGGCCTGAACTCTGCGCCGCCTCTGCCGCCTGCCTCAAGCGATATTCAAACCATCTTTGGCCGAACTCCGACGTTGAAAGCGGAGGTACTTTCGATTTTGAACACCGTGTGGGTGTGTGTGTGTGTGCGCGCACACACACACCAGGGTTACTATAATTAACTAAAATTAAATTCCAAGATAAAAAACTATACTTAACTGAAAAACTAAATTAAAATAAAAAACTAATGAAAATTTTAAAACTATAATAGCCCTGACACACTCATTCACTCCATTCTTCATTGTTTGAGCTGCACTGTGAATAACAATGAATGTGTTTTGTTTGTTTTTTTCTAGTAATTCTGGGACCGCATTTTTCCTTACTTTTTCGTACTTCATGTAGGTCTTAAATGTAGTTCAAAATGGTCTTAAAAAGGTCTTAAAAAGGTCTTAAATTTGACTTGTTTAAACCGGCAGAAACCCTGTTCTAGTCGAATTAAAGCACCCAGATTATTCGATTGATAGTCGCATTACTCCTGCATGTATACGTTCCAGCGGATTGGATTGGATTTTTGCGTTCTGCGCGGGCACAAGATTTTTCCCCAGGGCCGTGAGCCGGAAGTAGTCGGACGGCGGCGGCGTCTTTCCTCCGAAATCACCGCAAGAAAGAGCGCCATTGTGCACCTAGTTTGTGTAATTATCATGTACAGCATATACGAAGTGTACAAAGATGTAGCTTCGTCTCGCTCTTCGTACGCCATCTTTCTTGAATGCCGAGGCAGCTGGTGACGTAAAGAGGTCAGCCGGAGGTGCTTCTGTAACCACGAGTTGAAATGGGTACAGCGCCACCTAGCGTACCGGGGTATGACATGCTCCGGCCCAATAATCCGATTTTCTCACTGGCATGTATACTCGGATAATTGCAGTTGTCTGACTAAGTAGCATAGTCGAACTATGGATGTAATCTAACTAAGCTGTGCATGTAAACGCACTGACTGCTTCAGTCAGAAGCTGCTCCAATCTCAAACCTTCCTCTAAGGGGTGCTGTTCAGCTCAGGCCTGCCTTCTTTGATGGCAAAAAATTCTGTTATCTTCCTCTTACTTGACTCTGGGGGTGGTTTGAGTCACATGGGGTATTTTTTGTTGGGTACCCGGAAGGGCAGGTTTGGTAATTAGCATTTAATAACTTTAGTAACTATCCAAATTCTAATTAATATAAATGAATAATTATGGGGGACCACCCTGCAGTCAGGGACCAATAACCAAGTGGGAAAACAGTATCAATGGTGTTCACTTTAAAATGTAAATATTCATAAAATATTTGATATTAGACTTTCAGTTTGTGGTTTTGTTATCACCAATTTTATTTTGAAGTTCTGCCCTCAAGTGTCATTTTTCATTTTCATTTCCTCCCTTTGTGTGATTTCCTTTTCTGCGTTAAACCTGTGTTCTAGTTAGCCCTTGTGGACATTGTCTCTGTGCCCCCTTCTGTCTCTGTCAGTTCATCTGTTTTGTTCTCCTCAGCCTGTTCCTGTGTCATTGTGACCCCTCTCCCATGATTTGTTTCTGCTCCATCAGACTGTGGTTCCCAGTCAGCAGCCTGACGGACATCAGACTCTGGTTGTTTCTGGCTTTTATTCTTTGTGTTTTGTGCTCTCACACAAAATGGCGGCTACTCTCACCACATCTAAGGCCCACCCTTAGATGTGCTGAGAGTAGCTGCCATTTTGTGTTAAGTGTAAACAGTCTTGGCTAAATGTGAATTCATAGTTGCACATATTATGTTATATTTTGTATTGTTAACTGTCATATTGTGTTAAACTTGTGTTGAAATTAAATTAGACTCAAGCTGTTGCTGAGGTAGCATCACCATACAACTCTTGTGATTAATCCTCCCCGATTTTCAGCGGCATAGTATTTTCGAGGCACCTCCGGGATTGCTTCTCAGATGTCTATTGTCCACAGCTTGTTCCCTGAATTTTGAGCCAGCTAAATTCCCCCACTACAACCCTGGCAGGCCACAGTCAGGAAGCTGTTGCTGTTACAGGAGAGCTGCAAGCTAGTGATTGAGTACAGGTTTCTGAGGCCAGTAAGTCACTGGGGACAGTAAAGATCTTCCAGTTCAGCTCTTACTCCTGCATAGTCAAAGCCTGCACTGCCCTGTCAGAATGACAACCCAGGAAAAGCTACAGGGGGAGATAGTAGGAGCATGACACACATTTTCTGAACAATTCAGGTGAATCCAACATATCATTGTTTGGTCGTATCATGAAGTACCTCGAAAGAGAGGAAGTGGCAGAGCTAGTAGACGACGGTACGTCTGAACTGTTGTCATAAATTGCAGATTTGATCAGTGGCATTGACAGTGAAATAGCGCCAACTGAACACAGTATTCAAATATCAGAGACACAGAGAGAAACTGAGGAACTAAAAACCACAAAACAGCATCAAGAACTAGAAATCAAGTAGGCAACTGTGGTTAATGCCATCATTAATGATTCACTACACCAGTCCCGAACCATTGCCAGCTCCCAGTGAACATGCACCCCCCAGCCAGTGCTCAGCCACAGCCAAGCCCATACGGGCTCAAAGATTAAAACATTTCTGGTCAAATAGGAGAACCAAGCCAGAAAGATGAACTGACATTTTCCAGGCTTGCTCATCAGATTGAGACTGATCTAAACAGATGTCATCCTGAAATGGAGATGGAGACTGTTTTGTAGATGCTACAATTTGGGCTATCTGTGTGACTCACAGCTCACAACGCCAAGAGAAGAACAAGAACAAGAGAACATCTGCCAGATCAGGAGATCAACTTAACTGCTGAAAACCCGTCTGATAATCACCTGCCAGATGCCTCTCCATCAAGTGTTGCTGCTGAACCTGAGGAACCACCTACCAGTTGCCACAAAGAGAGAGACGCCCGCCAAGACTCATCACCTATGATCAAGTCTGTGTTCCTTCCCCCTACAGTATCCAGCCCCACCACAGCTGTAACCTGTTTATCCTGCACCAGGACTGGTCCCATGGTTGCCACCCTTGCAGCCATACTAACTTTAGCCACCCTGTCTATTTGGACTTCAGCAAGTGTGGGTCAACAGAAGTGACATGCTTGACCAGAACTATGGACTGTTTGTAGACTGTCCATAGAGACTGTTTCCATGGACAATTTATGAAATGTTGTCACAGACTGTTGCTATGAACACTTGATGGACTGTGTTACTGGAAAATGTGTAAACTGCTCATACTGATCATTAAATCTAATGGACTGTTGATCAAGAGTATGCGCAAAGACTGTTATGAACTGTTTATACAGTTGCCAGTTAACCTCTTAAGCCCTGGCCATATTTTCAGAAAAACTGCTTAAAAAGACATACCCAAAGTAAATGAAGAATAACTCCACTATAAAAACGTACATATGTATGTTCTTGGTGTCTTTGGACATCTAGGGACTTCAGAGAATGTATTCCCAGTGAAAATTTTTTTATGTCTGCCACTATGCCTGAATAAATTGGAATAAACCAGTGAAAAAATGTGAAATTTCTATCCTTGCCTGATTTTCCCCCCTATTTGACAGAGGATAAAACTATGCCAACAATGATTCCATGCATACAGATGCCATTGATTACCTTCAGCAAATCTTTGACTACATATCTATCAAATTTGATAGAATTTGAGCAAAGGGCTAAGCCTCCACAAAGGTTTTAGTAAGGATACAACCAGGCGGACACTCACTTTGGTACATTTTGGCACAGTTTGGCACACTTTGTGCCAAACTGTGCCAAATGGATTACTTTCCACTTCCCATGGAAACTGGCTGGGAAATACAACTTATGTCCATTAGACTAGTGTAATGCCATCTACTGGGGCAGTAGATGGCATTACATTGTGCATAATATATATATAATTAAAATCAATGAAAACAACAACAAAATGTATCATTTTGTCTCCACATGGAGTAGCTTTATGAAAACAGTAACAGATATTAGCAGCAATAACTGAATAAAACAACTGTAACAACAATTAGAACAAGAGCAAAGTGAAAAGAGAGTGCAACAAATGCAACTGTTTACAATGGGCTATAAGGGGGTGGGAGGGATGGCTTGCTAGCAGCAGGCTCATTTTTGAAGTCCCATGCCATGGTACTCAAGGAAGCAGTTTCTGTCAGGAACAAGGCAAAGTGACACATTGCACCTTGAGCAGTACACGGGTGTCTTCATGTCCCTGATTTTGTAGCCCGGCATCTGCTTGGCCCTCACCTTCTCCTTGGCTGCACAGACCACACACTTCCTGCGGTCCTGGGTGCCAGTGCTCCCTCTGAACACAGGCATACAGGTGTTGGTGAGGCTCGGGCGGGGGGTGGCTTCAGCAACGAAAGCTTTAGCCTGCTCAACCATCTCCTTCATCAGAACTCCCCTGAATTGTTTGTGGGACATGGGGGTCTGGTTGTGACAGCTGGACACAGCTTTATGCAGGATGTAGCTGTTGACGACAGCAATGTCAATGAAATGATAAAAAAATGTCTTGTACCACCGCATTGTCTTGCCATGCACCGAGTAGTAGTGGATGAGGGCGTCTGAGAGGTCCACCCCACCCATGTTGATGTTGTAGTCCCTGCATGCATCAGGCACATCCACAGGAGCCCTGTGCCAGTGTCCATCTGGCCTCTTCACCCTCCTCAGTACAGTGGCTCCGCTGTACGCCATGTGAATGGTGTTGCAGAGATTGACCACTTTAGTGTCCATCCACCGTGCAAACAGGAGGTTGCCCTCACGGATCCACCTCATGTCTCCCCTCTCAGGCTTCTTTGGGAGGTCGTTGTTTGTCATCCTTGGAAATCCCTCTCTATTTGTCCTAATAGTGCCACAAGCTGCCGTGTGATTTTTTAAAAGTTTTTTGAAAAGGAGTGGACTGGTGTAAAAGTTATCAACATAAAGATGATATCCTTTTCCAAGGAGGTCAAACCTCATCAGGTCCATGACGGATGTGACACTGAGGCCATCATCCTTCTGTCCCCTCAGTTTGACCTTACTCTCATCTTTACCCTGATAAACAAAAAAATTGGAGGTGTAGCCAGTTTTAGAGTCTGCCAATACAAACAATTTGTAGCCGAATTTTGTTGGTTTATCTTTCATGTACTGCCTGAATCCAATGCGGGCTTTGCTAGCTACCATCCTTTCATCAACTGTGATGTTCTGGTACGGCTGGAAAAGGGAGTTACAGGCATTCACAATCTCGCCATAGAGTGGCTTGATTTTGAATAGCCTGTCGAACTGAGGTGTCCCTCTCTTTCTTTCATTCTCTTCATCTTCTGTAATGTCAGACAGATGAAGAGACCAAAAGATAGCCTCAAACCGGTCCCTGGACATGCTGCTCTTGGGGAAAACAAATTGATACGGCCACTCCCTCCTCCAGCAGTCTGCCCTGGAGTGCACACGTACCAAGCCAAAGAAGAGGATGATAGAAATAAAAATGTAAAATGAGTCAACTGAGAGGGGAGACCACTTGTACTTCGAACCCTGTGCCAATCGTCGCACAGCATTAGCATTTGTATTGTTTATAATGCTGTGCAGACTGCTGCTGCTGAAGAACAGTTTGAAGAGGCTGAGGGGAGACCAGTCGACAGTGGTGTCAATCCTGGGGCCAGGTGGGTTTTTCGGCTCAAACTGTGGTGTTGGGGGTTCAACGTCTGGCTCGTCCTTTGTCCTCCATCTCCCCTGCTGAGGCTCAAAGTCTCCAGCAGCCAGTTTTGGCCGCTTGGTGGCTTGCCCTCTACGGCCAGGACCATAGCCACGGCCACGACCGCGACCTCGCTTAGCTGGCTTGTCAGGGGAAGAGAACTCCGGACTGGAGCATGCAGATCGGCGCCTGGAGGAACTGCTTGGTGGGGTGGCATAGTCCACGTCCTCATCTCCTTCATTATCACTGTTGCATGAAAACAGAGCAATAGATGTTGAAAGAAATATATTCAAAGGACTGATTAATCACATACATTTCTAACAGCAGAAAAGCATAGAAATGTATCATTGAAGCAGTAAGAGACAAAACCTGTACAAATAATCAGTACACAAACCTTGACAGGAGAGATGACGCCTCAGATGGAGACACAGGTGGCTGAGTGTCTGGAGTGGGGGGGGCTGAGGAGAGGATGGGCCTGAAGCCTCACCCTCCTTTTCTTGTTGGCTATGAAAATGATGATAATAATTAGTATTTAGGACAAAATATGTATATGTTTACATATAACCTCTTCAGCATATTCTGTACAGTACAGAGCACAGCCTGTCCAAAAATGACTAACTCACACACTAACATTTTTTAATAATGATAAAATAAAAGAATAAAATATAATACATTTTAGAACTTTTGACCACAAAACAGCAAAGGTAAGATGCATTTTACGATTTTGTGAAGTTCATTTTCGTTACTCTTTGGCTGCTAGTTCGCCGAATTTTCGTCACACAGTGAAGGGGGAGACATCTTTTTAGTCAGCAGAGCCTCTGCTTTCATATGACATGTCGTTCGCATCTGTTAGCATGACGTGGTGAAATGAGAAGTGGCAGGAAAGTGAGCCTGCGCTGTTTTCGCGTCTTTGTTACATGTCAACATAAGGTTACTAGCTTGGGGTTTCAGGTGTGTTTCATTTGGCTAGCAGTGCTTAGGATGGGCTTTTAGCACAAAAATTAGCCATTAGAAAGAAATACCAATACTTACTCGTGAACGTGACCCACGTCCCGCGGAACTGCGTCGTCCTCCGAGCCGCCACTCTCTGAGTCAGATGAGTCCGAAAAATCAATGTCCGACCCTCTCTGAATCTCGGCCAAAATTTCAGCCATGTCACTGTAATATCTCTTTGCCATTGTGGCAAGAAACACTAAATAATAAAACAACAACAACAACAACAACAAACACTTACTACCGACAGAGTTTACACAGCAACAGCAATAGCAACAAGAACAACGGGTGGTAACGCTGGCGACAGAGAGCTGGCGCCCCCTTACGTACACTGTTCGTAATGGCGCACTGCAAGGCATTTTTCGCTGTTACCTTTACGCGGGGTTTCAATCTCTGCTGGGTATTGTAGTCCATAGAAGGCTTGGTCTCACTCATTTCAGGTGCCCCTCCCCTTTCAAAGGACTACAAACATGGTCGCACCACATTGTGTTCTACGATGATGCAAGGCATTTATTTCCTGGGATAACACTTTTTAAATGTCGCGGATTTCACACCAAGGTTTAAAATCATCTCTAAATACTGACGTTTTCATTAAAATGCACGTCCGACCTTCATTTGTGAACATTAGAGTATAACATTTGATCAACAATTGAAAGTAAACACCATTGTCCTGTCTTACTACTTTTTTTTACTGTCTTAATCACTGGTGGGTTTTTTCGGCCCGTCCACGGGCCGAGCGGGCTTAAAGGGTTAACAAAAAATGGACTATGAAAATGTGTTGGCTGAACTTGAAATGTGACCTTTGACCCTTGTTCCGGCATCAGCTTACGGATGAGGGTCCCTTGTGTCAAGTCATAAAGACTGTAAGAAAAAAACTTTTTGAAGTCAGGACAACATGTATTTTGTAGTAGAGAGTGTAGCGGGTTGAAAAGATAATGCATTATCATTCTGTTATAGGTTTAAAAAGCAGTGCTCTGAAGTGTAACAGGTTGAAAAGGTATTGATGAGGTTAAGAAGTGTGTGTGTGTGTATATATATATATATATATATATATTAGGGGTGTAACGGTACACAAAAATCTCGGTTCGGTACGTACCTCGGTTTTGAGGTCACGGTTCGGTTCATTTTCGGTACAGTAAGAAAACAAAATGCAAAATATAAATGTGCTAGTTGTTTATTACACACTTTTGTGCTTTTAGCAATAGAAACATTAGCCTATACAAAGCTAGAATTCTGCTCAAAAATATAAATACAATATTCTGAAATGTAGATATTTTTTTAGCTTTTTGTGAAGCTAAATTTATTGTGTGAGCATCAAACATCCAATTTGGGGGCCCAGACCAGCTTCTTTTACTGCATTAACAATGTTCCTTGCATTGTCTGTTGTGACAGTAATTGTTGCTCCTGGCCTCTCGAGCTTCCACTCCAACACAGTCCCCTTAAGTCCCTCTGCTAGATTTACGCTGGTGTGTTGTTCATAAATGGGCCGAGTTTGCAGAACATGGCTTGCTAAAGTCCAGTCAGGGGTGATGTGATGGGCAGTCACAGTTATGTAGCTCTCTGTAGCTCTGGATGTCCATCCATCTGTTGTGAGTGCAATGGCAGATGCAGAGGACAGATCTTGGGTAACAGCAGATTTTGTTTTTTCATAAAGGCCCGGTATGATTTTCTGGCTAAAATGTGGGCGAGAAGGTAATTGATATCGGGGCTCAATTACCTTTATCATGTGTTTGAAGCCAGCGTTCTCTACCACTGAATAGGGTCTTAAATCTGCAGCTATAAAAACACCAACGGCATTTGTTATTGCTTTAGCCCGATCTGACTCACCAGGGAGAGGCTGTTTGAATGCGGTGGGGAGCTGTGTTTGTACTACGCTCGTCTTTCTCTTCGTTGTAGCGATGTTCACGTGGGGGTGGTGCCGTTTCAAATGAGATAACAGGTTTGACGTGTTGCCAGAAACATACCCGATCTCAGATGAACAATGTCGGCAAACCGCTTTGGTTTTATCAACCTCTCTTTGTCCCTGTTTATATTTCACCGGGAAGCCGAAGTGTTCCCAAACGGGAGATCTTAATGCCGTGGGAGGGTCCTCAAGCTCTGGCTTATTGCAAACGCCAGCGGCATTAGCCATGATGTCCGCTACAACTGCTGTTTGTTTGTGGCTCGGTGTGCGCAACTGCGCATGTGCGGCTGCAGCATGCTCGCTCCTGTGCTCCACAACGTGTGGTCCTCTACTTAATATGTCCGTGTGGAAACTCGTTCGGTACGCCTCCGTTCCGAACCGAGCACTCCGTACCGAAACGGTTCAATACGAATACATGTACCGTTACACCCCAATATATATATATATATGTAGTTTTAACCTTTGTTGAGGATGTTATTTACTCATTTTTAAAATCTCATCTTCAAAAAATGTATTTTATTTGATGACACCAGTCAAAAATGTCATACTGTGTCATACCGTGTAACGATAACGTTAATGAATTTCAGAATACGTTTTTTAGCGTTATCCCATACGACACAGGATTTTACTACATAGTGTACCAGTGACTGAAAAGAGTAAACAAAGCACATTTTAAGAGAGACTTTTTAATCTTTCACCATTGTTTGGGGGTCCTTTTGGGTCTTCCTGATGGCCTAACTTCCTGTCTGATAATGTGTGCCCCATAATGCCCCATAAATTTGCTCCAGATTGCTTGTTATCCCGAATGACATTGGCTGACATACCAGTTTTGGGACAAGCTGCTCCAAAGCATAACAATCCACTGGATGTCATATTTTTTGTAACATTTTCATATATCAAAGGCAACACTCATACAATAATGCCTGGGGCAGAGATTTTTAAATTTATTTTCTTTTCAACTATTTTGCAGCTTTTTGCATTTTTTTGCATTTCACCATGAGGTCCAGATAGTTATCCGGTATGACATTTTGTGACCATTGTGTCTAATAACTCTTAAACTTTGTAAAACCCTCAATACATTTTCCAATCATTAGATAAACAGAGATTCATAGATTGAATTAATGTTTTTTTTATTAACATTTTTTGTATTTTTACTCCATAAATGTGCTTTGGACATCAAAATTGCACGTCACGTCATTGTGCCACGCGTGTGTATACGTATATGTGTGTGGTTTAGACTAATGGATATGATTGGATTGACTTAGGATTTTAATTAAATGCACTCAATTTTATGTGCTATTACATTAAATTGAGTTATTCAGATGTACTTGAATTTTATACTTGAATTTACTCAATTTATTTGGTATATTAAAATAATTTCACCAGTTTCAAATTCACTTGAGTTTCACCCAAAAAATTGAGTTCAGTTAAGTTTTTAGAGTGTGTGGTCTTGGCCACCGTGCTGCAGCTCAGTTTCAGGGTGTTGCGGTCTTTTTATAGCCTAGGTCATCTTTATGTAGATCGGCAATTATTTTTTTTCAGATCTTCAGAGAGTTATTTGCCATGAGGTGCCATGTTGAACTTCCAGTGACCAGTATGAGAGAGTGTGAGAGAGATAACACCAAATTTAACACACCTGCTCCCCATTCACACCTGAGACCTTATAACACTAACGAGTCACATGACACCGAGGAGGGAAAATGGCTAATTGGGCCCAATTTGTGCATTTTCACTTAGGGGTGTACTCACTTTTGTTGCCAGTGGTTTAGACATTAATGGCTGTGTGCTGAGTTATTTTGAGGGCACAGTAATTTTACACTGTTATAACAAGCTCTACACTCACTACTTTACATTGTAGTGTCATTTCTTCAGTGTTGTCGCATGAAAATGTGAGGGGTGTACTCACTTTTGTGAGATACTGTATATGTGTGTGTGTGTGTGTGTGTGCCAAGACAATATATTTATAATGCTTTGAGTGAGTTTTACCAAATGCAGCAAAATGTGTGTGCGTGGGCGAGTTTCCGCTCGTTAACCAAGTAGGCCTTAGATGTGCCTAGAGTAGCCGCCATTTTGTGTCAAGTATGACAGTTTTTGACGAATGTGAAATCATATTTGCGAATATTGTGTTATATTTTGTACAGTCAACTGTCATATTGTGTTATACTTGCGTTATCAATAAACAAATTAGACGTAAGCTGTCGCTGAGGTGACATCACCTTATCACTGATTATTTCTATCCCATTTTCAGGGGCGTAACATTGGCACATCAGTGTATAAGTCACACTACGAGCTGGTCAGTAGGTGACTCTGTGACTTGAATGACACAATGGTTGAACCGCAGCTGGCGACCTCCCAAAGGAATTTAAATCACAGCATCAGCAATTGAGCTGTGCACAGGGGAATACAGCTGTGAGGAGCTAGTTTTTATCTTCAAAATTGTAGTTTCAGTCCCAACAGACATGAAAAATATGAGAAATGCGCACAGCCGGTATTTAGAAACTGTGCCTTTTTAAAATGAGCCATCAGGAATTCTGTAAGGTTGTGATGTCACAACTATGCAACCACTGCCCTTGACCACGCCCCAGTTTAGCTTGCCAAAACACAGACAAAGCTGATGCAGAAACACAGTGGGAGGTACCTGCTCAGGCGTGTTAGAGTAGACCAATCGCAGCAGACAATGCTTTTCAGTCGGGGGACCTTAAAGAGACAGGAGCTAAAACAGAGCATTCAGACAGAGGGTGAACAGAAATGCTGTTGCAATGGGCAGTTAAATAATAATGTGTTTTTTGAACATTAAAGCAAGTAAACATTTCAAGTAGACAACTTGAATGTAAATATGAAAAGGAAAATGAGCATAAAATGGGACCTTTAGGAAACAGTACTGAGGATATAAACAGAAAGATGTTATGTAGTAGTGGAAGTACAAGGCTATGGAAGACAATTATTATTGATTTTGAAATGATTCAATAACATAACATGTTCAAGTTGGAAAAAACATTATTTGAAAGATACAATAAAGAGACCAAAAGGACTGGATTAGAGAGATTGTGGGTCCAATGGCTAATTCAAACACAGGACAATGTGGGAAGAGGCTGCATCTTATCCACAGGAATGCTTCAGTCACTCTTGTTTTATATAACCACCTCCTTCCCTTTACTCATTCATTTTATCTACCCTCCGTCTCTTTCAAAATCCATTAAGCAGTCGCACTGTAAGCAATGTGTAGTGATGAGGAGAGATGGTGGCCTCTTTCTTTCTTCCACTCTAAACCATTTTTTTTACTCCCCAATAAATCACTGAGAGATTTTCTCACTTTCTCCCCACACCATAGTAAAACTGAGGCAAACACTTCATTTTTTACGATTCATACTGTATGTTCCCGGTGATGTGCTTCATGTTCAGATGTTCCACAGCAGCAGTGGACAGGATTAGATTTACAGCATAATGAAGGTAATAAAATATCAGATATGCTCCTCCAGCTATTTGAATATGAGTAAAGTAGTTTTTAGCCAGCAGAGAATTACAGATGCAATTACATTACTGGATGTAACAGACTTAATGTAGACAATTACATAAAATATACCAGGGTTTCTTTCTCACAAATGTGTCCTGTTTAGCCTACAGATTGTTATTATTACAATGGTTCATAATAGAAGTGTGTAGGTCATGGAATGTGAACGTTGTTTTGTTGTTCTGTATTTGTTTACTTATTCTATTTTACTGTAAGGTTATGTTTGTCTTTTGTTTCTGAGACTGAGATGTGAAAATATTGATATCAATCTAATGTTATAGATAGATAGATAGATAGAAATACTTTAATGATCCCAGACTGGGAAATTATTTTGTTACAGCAGTTGTGGGTCCACAAATAAAACACTTCGTACATAACATAAATAGAATCCAATATATACATAGTGTATATATACAGTGCACAGTGTGCTATAAACAATAAACAATAATAATATATACAACAAAACAGTAGAGAGACCAGAGTTCTCTATCAGGCAGAGGTGAGAGAGTTGTTGTATAAAGTGATGGCTTGTGGCAGGAAAGATTTCCTGTATCTGTTGCTACGACAGATAAGCTGAAGCAGCCTTCCGGAGAAGGTGCTCCGCTGTCTGACCAGTGTGAGTTGGAGAGGGTGGAGAGGATTATCCATGATGGATAACAGTTTTTTCAGTGTCCTCCTCTCCACCACAGCCTCCAGAGTGTCCTGTTTGCAGCCAATCACAGAGCCAGCCCTCCTGATCAGTTTGTTGAGTCTGTTAGTGTCACTGGCTCCAATGCTGCTTCCCCAACAAACCACAGCAAAGAAAAGTACACTGGCCACCACAGACAGATAAAAGATCTCCAACATCTTGCTGCACACGTTGAAGGATCTCAGCTTCCTCAGGAAGTAAAGTCTGCTCATCCCCTTCTTGTACACAGCTTCAGTGTTAGATCTCCAGTCCAGTCTATGGTTGATGGTAACACCAAGGTACTTATAATCCTCCACCGCCTCCACATCCCTTCCCAGAATGCACAGAGGTTGGAAAGCCGTCTTCCTCTTCTTCCTGAAATCTATCACCATCTCTCTGGTCTTGCTGATGTTCAGCCGCAGGTGATTCTGTCCAGTCCACTCCACAAAGTTGTCTACCAGAGCCCTGTACTCCTCCTCCTGTCCCTCACTTATACACCCAACAACAGCCGAGTCGTCAGAGAACTTCTGCAGGTGACACGACCCGGTGTTGTACTGAAAGTCAGTGGTGTATAAGGTGAACAGGAAAGGAGACAGTACAGTCCCCTGTGGAGCTCCTGTATCACTAACCACCGCATCAGACAGAACACTGCCCATACGGACAAACTGTGGCCTGCCTGTCAGGTAGTCAGTAATCCAGGAGATCATCGTGTCGTCTACACCCATCACCCTCAGCTTCTCCCCCAGTAGCAGTGGCTGAATGGTGTTAAAAGCACTAGAGAAATCAAAGAATGTGATTCTCACAGTGCCTCCTCCACCATCCAGGTGCGAATGGGCTCGTTGCAGCAGGTAGATGACAGCGTCATCAACTCCCAAGTGGGGCTGGTAAGCAAATTGCAGAGGGTCTAGCAGGGCTCTCACCTGCGGCCTCAGGTTGGCCAAAACCAGTCTCTCCAGCACCTTCATGACGTAAGATGTGAGGGCCACTGGTCGATAGTCATTGAGGTCTGATGGTGTCGACTTCTTTGGAACAGGAACCAGGCAGGATGTCTTCCAAAGCACCGGTATTCTCTCCTGTCCAAGGCTCAGGTTGTAGAGGTGTTGTAGGACAGGAGACAGCTGGCTGGCACATGTCTTCAGGATCCTGGGGCTGATACCGTCAGGGCCTGCAGCCTTCTGCTGGTGGAGTCTCTCCAGCTGTCTCCTAACCTGGCCTGCAGTCACAGTCATGCGGGGGAGGCTGCTGGTGTCTTCAGTGGAGGACGTGGAGGTGGAGGAGGAGGTGAAGGTGGAGGAGGAGGAGGTAGAGGAGGAGGAGGTGGAGGAGGAAGAGGTGGAGGAGGAGGAGGAGAGGTGTTGCACAGGAGAGCTCACAGCAGGGAAGTGAGGGGGGAGGGGAGGAAGCATTCGGGGCAGTGAGGGTGTGTGGGGGTCTGGAGGTGTCAGGGAGACGACAGAAGGCTGTGAGCTGAACCTATTGAAGAATCTGTTCAGCTCGTTTGCCCTCTCCAGGCTGCCCGATGACTGTCTGCCGCTCACCTTACACCCAGTGATCTGCTTCATACCAGTCCACACATCCCTCACATTGTTCTGCTGAAGTTTGGCCTCCAGCTTCCTCCTGTAGGCGTCTTTACAGGTCCTCAGCATATCCCTGAGTTCATGCTGCACTTTCCTCAGTTCTTCCCTGTCTCCAGACCTGAACGCCCTCTTCTTCTTGTTAAGAAGGACCTTCAGGTCATTGGTGATCCACGGCTTATTATTAGGGAAGCAGTGTACAGTCCGTGTTGGCATGGTGGTGTGTTCACAGAACCTGATGTATTCTGTGATGCAGTCGGTCATGCTGTCGAGATCCTCCCCATGTGGCTCAACGAGTGCATCCCAGTCTGTCGACTCAAAGCAGTCCTGTAGTGCATCAGCAGCCTCCTGAGTCCACCTCCTCACGCTCCTAGTGTGGACAGGCTGCCGCTGAACAAGAGGGACATACTTAGGGGTCAGCAGAACCAGGTTGTGGTCAGATCTCCCAAGAGGGGGGAGGGCTGTGGGACTGTATGCATCCTTAGCATTTGCATACAACAGATCCAGTGTGTTACAGTCTCTGGTGGGGCAGTCAACATACTGGTGAAATGTTGGGAGGGTTTTGTCCAGTGAGATGTGATTAAAATCCCCAGTGATGACAATAAATGCGTTAGGATGCAGCGTCTGTATCTGGGCAACAGCGGAGTGGATGACGTCACAGGCCAGCGCTGCATCAGCTGAAGGAGGAACGTACACACCGATAATGACGGCGTACGTGAATTCCCGGGGCAAATAATAAGGCCTCATCCCCACAGTCAACAGTTCAATGTCCGGGGTACAGAGACGTTCCTTCACGTGAACATGTCCGGGATTACACCACCTCTCACTCACATACAGTACAATCCCTCCTCCTTTCTTCTTTCCGCTGCTTATCACATCCCTGTCCGCCCGAACAGTGCTGAAGCCGGGAATCGCCACGCTGTGGTCCAGGATGTTTGAGTGAAGCCATGTCTCCGTGAAACACAATATACTGCACTCACGATATTCCCTCTGAGCCTTTATCAGCGCGGCGAGCTCGTCAGTCTTGTTCCCCAGAGACCTCACCTTTCCCATGACGATCGCCGGTACAGCCAGTCTGTGTCTCCTCTTCTTCCCCCTCCTCTTCACTCCGGCTCTGCAGCCACGGCGTCTCCTCCGCAGCTCCTTCAGGACCTCAGGTCTGGCTCTGGGTAGCAGTGCAGGTTCACACAGCAGTGCAGGTTTACACAGCGCAATCAGCTGGTCGCGTGTGTAAACAATGCGCTCAATGATGCGCTCCTGTCCCTCCGTTGCTAGGGTTAGCATAATAAACATAAAAGTGCCACAAGCTCGTCCGTCTTGTTCAAAAAGACAAAATAGTTTTAAAAAAAGGAAGTGTCCATCTTCTCACTGTCTCTTGAGAAGAATTGCCAAAAATCACATCGAAAATCAAAACAGAAATACAAAAAAAACTTGGAAGCCCACGGGAGCTGCTGCAACAGGCTGCCACCTAGTACGGCGCCATAGCAACCAATTGCATTGAGTACTGAGCTGAGGCCAGATGTACAATCATAGCAGACATGCAAAACTATACATAATTCCACACTTAAACTGATATTTACAAACAAAGGGCAAAATAAGTGCATACTTGGAACATGCATTCACAGAGCCAGCCCTGTACGATAGGCTGGAGTTTTAAAGTAAAGTGAAAGAGAGAATCTAATAGGTTACTTCTTTGTCACCCTTGGAGAAAGTCCCCAGATTCCCTTTAAAAAAAAACTATTTGGGCTTTCTTGTTAATTCGGCAAACATTATATTTCTTTATTTGTCTAAAAATATTGTATCTGTCTGCCCCAGTAATACACGTGTTAATTTACATGATGAGCAGGAAAGTGAGATCTGATCACAAGTAGTCATATGAGACATATTGTCGAGACATACTGTCGAGACTGTAGGAGACAATACCTTGATAATAAGAACACTTTAGACGGGGCACCACCTTCCTGTTGATTTATTCTGAATAACGGGAAGGACGTTATTCAGAACCCAATCCTACAAGTCTGGCTTGAACAATTGGAATCAATTTAATCAGTCTGTTAACTTTCAAATGTATATTTGATCTCCTATTCTGAAATAGTGAAATCTTTCCACGATCCCATCAATTTCCCACATCAAATTAAACGTGCACAGACAACGACATAAGATTATATATATTTATTAACTAAATAAAAGCAGGGTGAATAATATGGGATAATAATGCAAACGGGTAACAACAAATAACAGAAAATGTGAAGATTGTAGGAGTGAATTATTGAACAGCTGATTTCTAACCGATGGTGGAGTTTAGTGTAACGATCCGTTACTTCATAAAATCACGGGAGTAATCTATCTATCCTAACAGGACGCTATGCGAAATTTCTTTGAGTTTATAAGGTGGAAGTCGAAGCTTTATAGACACCAACTCTGATCTTTGTGACTCCAGCTGTATGCAGAGATTTCAGCCTACTTATTTGTAGCAGAAGAGGTCCACGGAGCGTCCCTCTGGTCCTGTGTCTGCAACTGCGGCAGCTGTTTGGTTGCAGGCTGGTGACTCAGCGGCTTCCCTGATGACGTAGTTCAGCGGCCCAACGGGATTCCCATTTGAGTGCGCAGCGGGCAGTCGATCTTGGCTGGATGTCGACTTTCCTGGTCGGCTGGAGATGCTGTTCCGGTTTCTTGAACAGTTCAATTTCTGTACCGGATTTTGATGTATGCACAGTGTCTTAAATCAGAGTCTCTTTGGAGTGGTGACGATTCAACTTCGACTCCTTAACGGATTTAACTTCTCGTCAAAAATAACTGGAGGATGGAACGCTGGCCTGGCGTGACGTCCTTAGTTACTAGATACGAAAATACACAAAAATGGCTTCTTTTGAGTTTAACACGATGCTTTAACAATATAAAAAGGAAAACTGCATTAATTTCGTCCTTGCTTAAGTTTAAAAAATAAAGGTATTCTCAAAATAACGGCACGTCACTTGAAGAAAAGCCGTATAAGTAGTTTAAATCTCCGGAGATTACAAAGTCTCGGAGCCTCAAAAATAAGTAAAGTACAAAACTCAATGTTGAAAAATAAAAGAGTTACGTGGCGTTAAAACAAAGTAAAGACGCCTAAAACAAGCGAGAGCGAAAAAGCAATAACGTGTATGAGTAAAATATAAGAAAAATACGGAAGAAAGTAAGCACGCAAGGGAGTAAAAAGTGTAAGAATGAGTGAGAGAATAAAAAGAGAGCGTAAGAGGTAAGAGAGAGATGGGACACGATGTGTTCCTCTTTTAAGGCTTGGGAGAGGGCGGCTCCAACGAGCGGCTTGTTCACGTCTCTCCCTCCAGGCCATTGCTCACTGATCAAATCACGGACTTATTACTTATTGCCGAATTAAACTATCCTTCTGTAAGTTTTAAGATCGCGATTGACTGTTCACCTAAATCCACCATGGGTTTTTTTACATAAAACATTTGGTTACATGAACAAAAGGAAATAAACGGAATTGCTTAATAGGAAAAAGGAATTATCAGTTATAATACATGCAACACACGGATACATTACCTCCAAAGAATATATTGTTAAAGAACGGATAAGACTAAGTCTTGGCATCTTTCTTGGATTAGGAAAAAGATCAGGACTCTCTCCACTTTTCTTGTTAGTATGGAGATTTTTATGGTTCTCTTTTATGACTATTGATTTCACGGTAACATGGGACAGTCAGATGCTGGAGGGTATCCTTAACACACGGCTCTTGTTCTCGGACAGGACGTTGGGTGAAGGAATATTAAGTCCACAGATAGGCTTTTGTCTTTAAGCCACAGTTTATAATACAATAGGTGATTAGAGGGAGTCCGGTGATTCCACTCGTGGACTCAGCAAGCAGTCTCTTCCCGCAAGCAACATGTTTATGGCATGTCACATGGTGTCTTCTAACTAGTGAAGTGCAGGGTGAAGGGGAAAAAGGTGCCAGTTCATGATGAGGTGGCAGGGAATTAGGTGATAGGTGAAACGGACACGGACATGCAGATCGCATCTCCTTGTTGTGGCATAAACGACGAGGGCATGTTCCTACAAGACATATGTTAATGCCAAGTGTGAACTGAGGGGTTCAGAGTTGTCCACTTGTGATTGGAACCCTCAGGACAGATACTGATACCAAGACTGAATTCCTTCTCAATGAGAATTGAGAGGTTGTCAGCCAATTTCATTCTTTGTCTCATTTTAACAACATCTACACACCACCTTCTTAAAAGGAAAAAGCACATCTATAAACTTAATTTGGAAGACTTATGATTGGGCGTGAACAACTTTTCAAGGCCAGCCACAAATTCTCTAATGGATTGAAGTCTGGGCTTTGACTCGGCCTCTCCAGAACATTCACCTGGTGGTCTTTAAACCATATACCACGTACCACATACCCATAAATGTATATGAAATAGATAAAACCAAGTTAAAAAAAAAAGTGTCCTTTCTTTGAGGTATCCTCCTTTACAGGTTTAAAGATCAGAGTTCATTTCCTTCAGAGGCACTTCAGAGGCATAAAAGAAACAGGTGTAATGCAGCTTTAGTGCTGCACCATGCTATCATTACTGTACTGCAGTTATCGCTTAACTGAATTAGCTGAAATATAAGCATCCATATAAACAGTATGAAAACATTAGCATTAGCATCGCGGCTTGTGCTGTTAGCGATCTTTTTTTAAGACCTTCTAGGCGACTTACAGCGAAACAATCTGTACCACGGTAGTGTTAAACATTAGGCATTAATACCATAACTCCGACTGGTTTTAAAGAAAGAATCTACAGGCATCATGTTGTCAACTAATGTCAACAAGCTAACATATATAGACATATATACATAGATGCCTCATTGAGCGGGTTGGCCCGTTGCCGAGATACGTCGACCTCACTGCCATGTTGGATATGGCAGCTCTGCCCTGTGAACTAATACAAGTCAATGGAGTGAACTTTATAAAGCACCCTTCTACAAAGTGCTATAAGTTAATACCTCTCATTTACACATTCACACATGTACAAATATATTTGGGGAACAGATAGGAATCAAAAACAACGTCTGTAACATTCTCTGATGATTGTAAACTACTCTTTATATGTTCAGTAAACAGGTAGGCCCCAAACCACCGGATGTATTTTTATAATGTTTTGAGTGTTTACAGCTGCCAATGTATGTAACGCTTTTACTGTGATGATAAATGACAGTTAAATATTGAATCTGTGTCTATATTAACCACATCATGAAATGCCGTCTCACCAGGTGAGTTTTCAGATTTGTCGTGCCACCGCTGTACTTACTAGCTGTTCTACAGACCTTACATATGGCCAGACATTTGTCCAAATGTCCCTCCTTGTGGTCACATCGCGGTGAGGGTTGTCTTGTTCTGGGTTATTGTTCCATGACTTCCTGTTTTATTTTGAAAAGTAACTCTCCTCTCGTTTCAGGTCACTTGCCCTTCCTCATGTGTCACTGGACTGGTCGTCTCCCCTGATTCCTGATTGTGTCTACCTGTTCCCCATTACCCTCATGTGTCTTATTAGGCGAGTTCAAGATCACGCAGTGCTGCGCAGCGCTGCCTAAATCGTGATGCATGCTGGTTAAAATGTGTCCACGATGACCTGGATGGGAGTGGTTTCTGCTCCGCATTCGATATCACATGACCTTAAGTTATCGCGGGAGCAACGCGGCTGCAGAGCAGTTGAGCAGTTGCTCTCCAGGTGCTGCGCGAGTCTAGATCCACCTTCATGACGTCAGGACTTTGCCCTAATTGGCTCTCATCTACGCTGACGTATATGACGTGTGTTTCGATGAATTTCCACATCCATAAGCACCTCTGCCCCTCTTCTACTCAAATATCACATACTTTCAGATAAGTAGTAGCCGTATGGCCGCACCTATTGGATAGTCAACATGAATAAACATATAAAATCCTTCATGTAACGCAACAACCCTAAAAGATGTCGTCAATAAACTGCTCAGTTCTGTCAACTTGTGGTGATGATGGAGAAGTGGTTAACTGCTGTGTCCAGTGTTATCTGTACTGTCCACTCTTATTAACTGTTTCTGTTCTCGTCTCATTAACAATACAAAGAATTATCCTGAACTATTTGGCGTGTGATGAGATGGCGCTGCGAAACAAGGCATTTGACTCAGTAGTTTGTTCTGATTATTGTATTTCATTCATTCAAGATCAGTAAAATGTATTTCATTCATTGTAAATAATGTTGCTATAAGAAAATGCATCATCTTATGTGTCTCTATGCATATTTGTAAAATGTGGTCAGCAAATCCCCCTCAGCTGTGATATAATCATGGACTTAAGCACAGTTGTCATCATGAATGAATGAATGAATGAATGAATAATTTTATTTCGAACATAAATAAAGACAAAAAGAAAAAAAAAAAGAAAAACATACAAAAATATAGCCGCAAGCGGCAATCTGCGGGTTCTAACCTCTTTTGCCCCAAACCGGCCACCCTGACCCTCATCCCCTGCAGTCGATGACATCGGCCGCCGTGTCCCTCAAAGATCTGTGCAACACACAGGCATGATAAGCCCCAGATTTCTTCAAATTTGGTTTTTCAGCTACATGCTAATGGCATTTATAGCGCCCCCTATAGGCTGAGCTCAACATGCTTTTGTAGACAGATTACTAGTCCTGTTGTGAACCTACCCACCAAGTTTTGTGATGATAGGACAAAGGGTGTGGGAGTTATGGCCAATCATGTCTAAGCCCCGCCCATTGTGACAATACATTGGTCCGTGGCGGCCATGTTTTTTGACCAATCTGGCTCATTTATAGTAGAAACATGTCTTTTCATTCCCCAAAGCCATATACCAAATTCGGTGTTGATAGAGTCAATCTTTCAAAAGTTCTATTCATTTTACTGTTTTTAACATCATGCAAATTAGCAAAAAATCTGTAATAGCGGCTTTCTTGGTGCAATAGGCTTTTTTTATAGAGGACTATCAGGAGGACATGTTTGAAAAATTTCAAGTCAATAGCACTTATGGCTTGGCAGGGAGAGCCTTTCGAAGTTCACACCCTGTGTTATAGCGCCCCCATCTGACGGATCGGGATGAAATTTTTGGAACAGCATTTGGACATCATTTATATGCAACGTACCAAGTTTCGTGTCTCTGGGTCCTTCCAGCTCGCCATAAATGAATAAAACGCAAACAATGATGGTTAATGACGAATAGGCCACGCCCACTTTCACCAATCAACATGGTACTCAGGATATTTGTTAATACTCGCCCCTAGAGTATGCATGCCAAATTTGGTGAAATTCCGTCCAATGGTATTTGAGATACGCATATGTTGCATTTATAGCGCCCCCTATAGGTTGCGCTCAACATGCTTTGGTAGGCAGATTCCCAGTACAGTTCTGAACATACCCACCAAGTTTTGTGATGATAGGGCAAAGGGCCTGGGAGTTATGGCCAATCATGTCTAAGCCCCGCCCATTGCGACAATACATTGGTCCGTGGCGGCCATGTTTTTTGATAAATCTGGCTCATTTACAGTAGAAATGTGTCTGGTCTTCCCTCAAAGCCATATACCAAATTTGGTGTTGATAGAGTCAATCTTTCAAAAGTTCTATTCATTTAACTGTTTTTCACATTATGCTAATTAGCAAAAAATCTAAGTGGGCGGAGCTTCATGGTCTGATTGGCTTTTTTGTAGAGCACATGGAGCTGGACTTGTGTGTCAAATTTGAAGTCAATACGACTTACTGTGTGAGGGGCGTGGCCTTCCCAAAAACGCATATTAAATCCTTAATTATAGCGCCACCATCTGGCTGACTGGGCTCATATTTTAATAAAAGTTGATGCACATCATTTCCAATCATTGGGCCAAGTTTCAAGTTTCTGGCCCATTCCAGCTCACGGGAATTTGAGCTCAAGCGGCAGACAACAAAAAATAATAATAATAATAAACCGGCACAATCTTAGAAGGGTTCTACCCCTTCGGGGTTAGAACCCTAATAAAACGGCACAATCTTAGAAGGGTTCTACCCTTTCTGGGTTAGAACCCTAATAAATCTCACGTTGTAGTGTCCCAAAAAACAAAGCCAATATTCAAATTTAAAACAATGTATGCTCGAAAAGGAGCAGGAGGAAGCCAAGCTTTTCAGTTCCCACCCCTTATTCACCGCTCCATCATAATAATTAATAACTCTTGTAATTGTATTGTATTGTTATTGGGCAAGACTTACTATTTTGTACTAGACAAATTTATTGAATTTCACTAATCCCGTACCAGAGGACTACTATTTACTATTGGATGAAGTAGGCTAAAGGTAAAACTCAGTATATATATATATATATACATATATATATATAGATATATATATACATATATATATATATATATATATACAGATAAGTACGCTTCAAACAAATAGGGAACTAATCAGATAAATATACCCTCTGCAAAAGACACGCTTCACACGGGTCTTGATCCTCGGTCGTCTGCATGCAGACGACCGAGGACGACCGGCAGCAGTTCCACTGCTCTATTCCTCCAGCCTATAAATTTTGTTTGACAACTATTTTGAACATCTCAGATTGAATAATTTCTGAAGGAGATTAACATGAGAAAAAGGCCAGCAAAGTTCCCATAGCATTAGGTAAGAAAACTGATCGCCGTCGTTGATTTTCCTCAAACATTAATGGAATTTCAATTTCCTCCTCTTCTTGGCAGCGAAGAAGGCAAACACCGCAAGCTCAGTCAAGTCTCGTCACGTCTACGGGAAGAGAGAGTGTCTGACTTCATAGCAGCGTTTGTAGCCCCGCCCCTGCAGTCGCCAGTAGATCTCGCTGTTGCAGGCAGTCAGCAGGAGTTCAACTTGAACGCGCCTATAGTCTGTGTCTCCCTTTGTCCTGTGCCAGAGTGCTTCGTACCAGTCGTGCACCCCAGCCAGTCTTCACAGTCTTCATCTTGTTCCAAGCCACGTTTACCTTGTTTGTATTCTGAATCCTTTTTCATCTTAGAAGAGTGATTTTGTGTTGATAATTTTCTCAGTTCAGTACTGTAGATGCGCTAAGTTTATAGCCATTTTGTCTGCCTGCGTTGGAGTGCTCTTTTGTGTCGTAATTTTTACAGCTCAGTCGTGTAGCGTAGTTTAAGTTTGTAGCCGACTGGCTTTCCTCCGTTGGAGTGTTTTTTGTTATAAATTTTCATAGCCAAGCCTCACAGAGCAGTTTAGTTCATAGCCTTTTTCTTTGCCTCCTTTGGAGTGAATTTTTGTTATTTGATTTTGCTTTGAGGCCTTTTGCCTCAGTGTTTTTAGTGTGTTTTGTTTCTTTGTTGATTCCTCGCATTCCTAGATTAAGAAGAGATTTGTCACTCTACATAAGAAAATTTGTCATTCTACTTAAGAAAAAAAGAAAAATATTTTCAGATTAAAAACCTGCTTTAATTGCTCCTACACTGCATCTGAGTCCTCTTCATAGAAAATCCAAATCTCTTACAAACTTCAGTTTTCAGATTAGCCTGTACATTGTAAACAGTGTCTAAGTTGTCGGACACGTTGTTGTGATTTTTCCGTCGGATACGCTAACGTTACACTCGCGAGAATCTCGCGTTAACCTTTTACAAGAGTTGAGAGACGCTCTGCAGGATTAGCAGCAAAGCTTCCATCAACCGATACGTAAATTGGGCCATCGGCCGGTAAATGGTAAATTTATATCGATATAGGGGTCCGCGTATCGATGTAGTCCTATCTTTAACGTTAAAAACGGTTACCGATTCGTATTCGTACTACTGTATAGTGCGATATGGAAGAGGACCTACTACTGTAGATAAAAACAACTAATTCTAAGGTTACCTAAACACAACAGATCTTGGTTTCAGGCAATTATACACTGATTAAAACAGAATTATGAATATATATTTTTCATTTCTCCCAATAGGTCTCCATAAATCCTAATAAGTCGACCTCCAAGTAATGTACATTTTCTACCCTGGAGAAAGTAGCTGAGGCTAAAAAGACTTATATTGTGAATTGTAAATTTCACCAGGATGCTTGATGATAATGAGATGTTGACCTCATGCAGATGGTGTTTTTGACACTGTCCGATGATCCTTTTTATGTCCTTCTGACCTTCACCCTTCTCTTTATCGACTGCTCCCTTCTTTCCCTCTCTTAGGACAGTATGATGTCATGTCGCAGTGCCTCCCCTATCCCTTGGGACCATAACCAATCAGCCAAAGTGCTGTCCCCCCACTGAACCTCTTAACTCTCGAACCCTTCCTTAAGCTCCTGACCTGTCACCTAACCATTATCTACCCAGCAACACCTACCACTGACACCCTCAGTGTGTGTGTGTGTGTGTGTGTGTGTGTGTACAGACTTTACATAGGTAGCTAGAGAATTGTTGTATCTGTGTTCCTGTGCTTGACTATATCAATCTGTTATTGAGAATGTGAGCTATTGTATGTGTGTCAGTGAGGGACCATCTTTTAGTCATGGTCAGAGGTCATAGGTCACATGCATAGCTTCTGACTATTAAAAAGTCCCCCTCTTTTTCTCTCTCTCTCTCTCTCACTCACACATACACACACGCTTTTGCCAGTTTATATGGCAAAAATCACTAAATCACACTTAAAGGCATATTAATCATACAAAGCTACATGCCCACAGGAAAGGCATCACACACACACACACGCGCACACATAAAATAATGTACTTTTCAAGTGTGTTAAAATTCAATGCAATAAATTACATTTCCTTAACAATTTAACTCGTGAAAAAAGAACAGAACAACAACAAATAAAGAGAGTGACAGGAAGCTTAATGGAGGAGCTGAGTTAAGGTTTCAGTTCAATTGGATGTGCTCTGTCCAAATTGACATGGCTGCTGTCCACCTCTGAAATGTGGCACGGCGCAGCTGGTGGAAACACAAGCATTCACTCAGGTGACCATTTCGTAGCCATGACGAGGCGGAGAGGGCCCTGGTGGATTCTGGGGGTAAGGGCCCATTCAGACAGAATCAAATGCAGTTCATCCCACTCATTTTAATGGGGGATATGAGTTTGGGTTGTGGAGGTGTGGACTGCTGTATTCACAGATCAGAGTCAGAATAGGATGGGTCAGTCACAGGGGCACTAGTAGCATGACTAAATGCTACAGGGTTATTACGAAAGACATTTGTATAATGTTATTTGTCATTTGTATTGATTCATTTTTATCTTATGTACCAGCTTAAACCCCACTGTATTATATGCCTTGCATCCTGGTTGTACGTCTAAAGTATGTTAGAGTATGTTTTTTTATGAATGTGTTTATATATTTAGGTAATTATAACTTGGCTAATTATGGTAATTATCATAGATGATTAAGCAAACGATAATGCAGGTAGGTGACCAAATTCATATGTCAAACACTACATCCCCATACACCCTTCTGATTTCCATGCCCTAGTTTCCTGCATAGGACACATAACTTCCTTAAAGTGGAAACAGACAACACCTCTGTAGCGTTTCCAAGTGGTATTGTTCTCCATTTTCCCAGGAGATTTTGTGTCTGGTGGCAGACAAAACTACATAGTGAAAGAGAAATTTATAGTGAACCAATCTGACCACCAATGGTGTCATTCTATAGTCATTACAGTGTCAACCACCAGTTGCCTTAGAAAGATACATAACATTACATTCATTCAAACAAAAAAATCTTGTTTGCCAGCTTAAATGCTCATTAAATCCCATAACAATTACAGAGCACTAGAGGGGGCTATAGAGTAGTGTGATTTACAGGACGGTGTTGCAAAGCAGATTTTTAAATAATCAAAGTCAGAATGGCTACACCACTGTGAAGGAGGAATAAGCTTAACAATTTCAATTAAGATATATCATCTGGGGATACTATTCAAACAAATTCAACAAATCCAGCGACGGTTACATTTTGGACAAAATAGACACTACAGTTTTAGATTTGCACTGGGGCAAAGTTCAAGCCCTGAACATGTTCAGTGAAGTTCACACCAAGCTGATTTGCTAGCACACCGCCAATCACAATGGTCATACGCAACCAATCAGAGAATCCAATGACTCAGATGGCCGACAGCCAACCTTCTCAGATTTCACATGTTGAATCGGAGCAGACAACATCCGCGTGGTTCCAAAAGCTTCCAACGCAGCTGAACACATCGAACAGATTTGTTCATGACCTTGTCCGAGTCTCCCAAACGCTTCAGACGTCCAACGGTTGGGCCAGTGTGTTCCTGCCTTAACAGTTTGAGTCAAGCATAGAGAATGCTACCAGCAAAGCCAACCAATTAGAGGCAGCGTAGGGTTGGTCGTGTGAGAACCTGAGTGGCATCCATAATAACGTGGCTGTTCCACATGTGCTAACTTGGCTTGATTCAGTTTGACTCGGTGTGACAGCCCAGCACGCCATTACAGTAAGAGTAGCTGCTTGAATGTGTGTCTTTAACTAATGAGCTCTAATCCTTGAATGTGATGGTCAGAGGAGTGGCAACAAACACTATTCCTCTCTTCAGTAGTACTGGAGAATCAGCACTAACAAAACTCTGCTAATTCAGTAAAACGCGCACTTCGTTCTTATAAATTCTTCACAAGTAAAGTTATTCATAACTTTTACCAAGTAACAATCTAATGTTTTGTTAACGATGAACAGCCGAAAGTTGTTGTTTTTCCCCTACTTATTAGTTTCTGACAGGACACAAATGTATTTTAATTATGTATTCATTTTAAATTTATTATGTAATTCATTAAACTGGATTTAGTCATTTTTTATTTAGTTTTACTAAACTCTAATTATAGCTAATTTCACATTAACATAATCCGTGTTAGTGTAACCCAGCCTGTGTTCAAAATGCAAAGGGTTTATCCTCTTGGGAGCATAAAGGTACTCAGTGAATTTCAAGGAAATCTGTTGATTAGGATTGTATGATTGTTGAGGAAAAGTGGGAGTTTTTGCCTAATGGGGTGTTGGAAGAATTCATCCCTAGGAGAATACCATTGACATTTCTTTAGTTTTTGCTCTTGACTTGCTTTATATTCTTTTTTGTAATTATTATTTAAATAATTGTGTGAACTCCTAAAGGCCCCCACACACCGCCCAGGCGTCCAACTGCCTTATCCGACCACTCTCGGACCACACTGTTGCCTCTCGTCTGACCCGTTCGGCAGAAAAGTTGCATTGAACACACGGCTTCGACGTGCTGCCTACTCCACTGTAGCGTGTACGTTCTGCGCCTACGTAAAATGCAATAAGCCTCCTTAACAGCGGGTGGCGCTAGTCTCTAGCCAGTAATCCAAATCACGAAAACAGGAAATGTCTCTGTGAGGAACAGAGTGCATAGAAGTGAGGAACAGAGTGCATAGAAAAACAAAGCGCACACAGGATTCAGTATTCGTCCGACCCGAGAAGACGTTTGTGGACTAAATACTTGGCATACGCGAAAGATGACTATGGTTAGGCTGACACTCACGTTGTGTGCTCTCGGGCTCGTTATGATACGAAGGCGACACCATCGTCACTTCCGCCCCTCCCACACACCGCGCTGATTCGCTAGCACACCACCAATCAGAGAATCCGATGGCTCAGACGTCCGACAGCCCACCTCCTCAGACTTCGCATGCTGACAACGTCTGCGTGGCTCCAAAAGCTTCCGACGCAGCTGAACACACCAAACATATTTGTTCCCGACCTCGTCCGAGTCTCCGCAAACGCTTCAGACGTCCAACGGTTGGGCTGTAGCAGTAGGCAATTTGAAGGGGGATGCCGTCCCCCTTGTTAGCAAAATTACCAAAAAGCATCCCCCTTGTTGACATCAGTCTCCATCCTTGCGATCCGGCTGCCTGGTTTATTTTTCACGAAAGCTGCAACAAGCTGAACAGCGCAGATCGCGCCAACAGGAAGTAAGAGACACAGGAACGGCATAGAGCATCCAGCCAATTTTCAAAATAAAACACCCTGTGCACTCCTGATTGTATTAAAACGAAAAATTACCAGATCAACAAAGTCGGGCAGGCAAAAGGCTCTGTTCTGAAACATGCCCGCTATGAATCTTGTTCTCTTTATACATTCATGGTATGATGCCGTGCGCAGGGCCTGTAGTAGTGACATGTTTATTTTCAGTAATGTTCAAGTTTTTTCAGAGATTAGTTTTTTCTGAAAGTTAAAATATTAATAGTAAGTTTGCTATTTATGTTCTAAAACTAAATGTTTTTTCCTGACACCAGCTGTTTTATCCCCCATTGAAACGCACTCTGCTGGAGTGACTTTCTCCATTCTGTATTTTCTAGTTTTTAAATATACAGTCTTGATATCAGACAATATATAGGATGATATTGATATATCTGGCTACAAATAAATTGGTCAGGCTCTTATGCACGATGTTCATTGTGTGTCCTTCAAGGCATTTAGGTGGTAAGAAATTCCAAGGGTTCATGAGCATCATGTAACTTAAAATTACACTGTTTGAAGTGTATTGAGAAAACACTGCCTGAATAAACTCAGTCCACTGCTACAATTTAAAGATGTATTTGCTCATTACTTACAGTAACACAGTTATAAAAAGACAATTGTTGTAGGAAGAGAAGGAAGATAAGGATAAAATATAATTATGGAATTAGAAATGTCACAGCTATGGTTAAGGTGTCCTGCAACAATATCCTTTGGGAGGTGTAAATGGGTGTGTCGTAGCAGGGTGGTGCTCTCATTGGGCCATCCCCCCTGTAAAAAAATAGCAAATCACCTACTGCTGATAAGGAAGGATGTCTGCCAACTCAGCTTTAATTAAATTTGTTTTTACACACCACAAGGAGTTTATTTGTAAAAGTAAATGAAAACACTTGGCAGTGTGCAAATTCTGCAATGCTCTGCTCAGCGAAATAGCTGGGACGACGTCAAACTTTTACCGCCACCTCGAAAGGAAGCATAAAGACAGGTAAGCTAACAGTTACCATACAAAGTTTAACATTAATGTTGTACAGCGGCGTCATTAGGCCTAAATAATCTGGTGTTTTTATAAAAAAAAAAATGTATATATATATATATTTTTTTTTTACACTAAAGTGCAGACAAATTCAATATGAAGTGGCCAGAATATGAGTTTAAATAAATAATCATATAACCTGTCATTATTCACTTAAATATGATGATAAATCTGTCAGTTTCCCTTCACTTCATAGTCTAAGGTAGTGAGAGCCCCTTCAGCGCGTCGTTATCCAATCCATCCCACTTGTTCATATAGAGAATGCCCACATCACTGAAAATCCAGTCCACGTTTTCGACCTTGCTTGCACTCGGTATCTGCAGCTGTGTACATTGAAGCACACATTGAAGTGGACTAGAACAGCATGAGGAGAAAAACGTGAATGAAGAAGAATGGATATAAGAAAGTTTTTCAAGAAAGTAAGTATTCATCACTGCTGGTAGTAACAGTTGGTTAGCTCCAGTCCCCAGCTAACAGCAGAAAGTCCCATGTGATTAATAAACCAAGTGCTCCCTGTTTGACAAATAAAAACCTACCTTGCACACTATAGACAATCTCTGCACACGTCTCACCTTTGTTATTTCGCGGTCAAAAGTGACATTCCAGCTCTAAGAGAACGCTGCTACTTAGCTAGCTAGTTAGTCTGAACTGCATTGTGAAGGCCCTGGTTGTTTATAGAGTTCAGTGCACTCTTTTTACCATGTACTATCTTTGGGTGACTTCCTTCCGGTGCATCAGTTGTGTTTCTCACTTTATACATGGATGCACACCGTGAAACAGGAGCTGAGCTCATTCACGTATGATTATCATCAGTGGATAATAATAATACACTAATAATAATCACTCCACCACCCCTACTGACCTGTAGGAGTCAGGGCAGAGGAGCACAGGGAGTGAGAGGGGAGAGACCTCTAATGAAAAGGTGAGTCTAAAGGATTTCACAGGATCATCAGAGTCATTTGTGATGCAGACAGTCTTGGAATTTTATGGAACTCAATATGAATATGAAATATGAAACATTTGTTATGCCCCAGTCTAGGGGGCCTAGGACACAACATGAAAAAGCCCCATCTTCCCCAAGTCCCAAGTGACCACAACACTGATTTAGTAGAATACTAAGAAAAATGATTTATTTACAACAAAATATTTGAAGTGACAAAAATTAGATAACAATATATATAAACTGAGTTATAGGCTTCAGGGTGGACTAAGGCCAAAATAACAAACAAAAGGTTCCTGTCTAGGAAATAATAAGCCTTACCTAACTAAACTTAAAAACAAACAAATGACACAAGACTTACCTCCCTAACTAAACAAACAGGAAAAAACAATGTGAATGTGACAGGTCGAGTGTTGCTCTGCTCCACCCCCCCCCACTCAATCAGCACCACCGGTGCTTGATTACGCATTGGTGCCACCTGTTAAACTGCTGCGCTCCCTCGGGGCGCACTCTCTCTCTGGCGTTCACCTGGAAGGGCTCTGTTTGTCGTGCTCCGTTTGCTTGGTGTGTTTGCTGTGCTTCATTTGTGGTCATTCTCAAGGTAAGCGTGGCTGCTGTTACTTTGTGCAACTTTATGGCACCGTGTGGTGTGACAGCTGCCATGATGATGTCACTTTCAGTGTCGTTGGCCGTGCTGGTTGGGTTGCAGCGTTGTGAGGAGCTGTCGTCCGCTCTCTGTTGTCACCGCAGACTGTTACTGGTTTTGGGGTGTTTAAGCTCTTTTTGTTCGGGTAAGTGCGCTCCCTTATTTATCTCTGTGGCTGTAGTAGCCTTATGCTAAAAGCTGTTTGCCTTCTGCTCTTTGTCCTGCTGTAGCTGTTGAAGCCACAGCGGTTCCTCTGTTTCTCCTCCTGCGCTCTTTGTGAGGCTGCACTACACGGTTCAGTGACGTGCACCACAGCGGCTATCCAAACGCAAACCATTCACGGCCTCCAGCCCTGGTGCGGTCGCTCCGTCTTCTGCTCCGTCTTCTGCTCCGTCCTTTTTTTACTGTCCTCTGTGGGTTTTTGTTGCGGCCGCTGTCCACGCAGCGCCAGACTCAGTCCCACCACAATTCCTGTGGGTTTGATTAATTTAGTTTGTTTATTTGCTTGGGTTCCAGCTGTTTAAAACATTTTTGTTTCCTAGTTGATTTATTTCCTTTTTGAATTAACAATATATCTTTATTTTTTTTGTGATTATTTGCTTTGTTTCTTTTTTTTGGTTATTTGGTTACATAATTTCTGTTTTCTAATTTAGTTAACCAGCTGTGGGGTTGGCAGTGATAGACGGGCCTATCACTACGCCTGGTCCCCACCCACAGCTGAACTTTGGTAGAGTTGGTTCTCCTATGGTTATTTCTTAAGTAAATTGTCCTTGATTATTTGTATTTGGGTTAAAATATTTAGTCTTCTGTATTCTTTTCTGTGTGTGTGGGGTGCGTGTGTGGTGTGTGTGTTTTAGTATCGGCCTTCTGCTTTAATATTATCTGTACAGCCAAACCTTGAGTGTCCCTCCACGTAATTTTGTTTCTTTTCTTTCCAGGACAGGAGCTGGTGCAGTGTGCGGCAGACATCCCTGGTGGTGGCCCCATCTCACATCCTTTAACTTTTGCTGTGGCACGTGGTGATTTGGTTTTGTAGCGTTTTGTGGTTTGAGTTGCTTTAGTCTGCCCGCCTCACTAAGTTTTAATCCTGTTCCTGTTCTGTTTATTTATCTCGAAGTTATTGTGGTATAATTGACACTCGCGTTGTAAAGCGATGTGCTCCTTTAAAATTTAGTAAATTATTGTTAAATAAAAACAGTTATTTTTGGAAGTCCGTCTCATGTCCTCTATACGAATTGGTGTAACGAATCTGTGTGACCTAGTAGCCCCAGTACCGGGTTGAGTGTATTTCCTGGGGTGCAATTCCCCAGGTGGCATTGTTGGACAACTTCCCCCCCTGTCTCCACGGTCCGCCACATTAACAAAACTGGCAGTCCACCCCTACTACTCAAAAGAAACTAAACTACTCAAAAAGACTACAGAGCTGAAGTGTGGCCGGTTGGGAGATGAGGAGGATGAGGAATGCCTGCTGCCATCAGACGTCCGCCATCTTGGCTGTTTATATACCAGGTGGTGGTGAGTGCCGCCAATCAGGAGCCAGGGCCTGGAACCACTCAACCAATCGTGGGACGGCTATGGCACGCACCTATTTGCATCGACGACTGAAGGCAGACAAAAAAAAACACAGGGCACACACACACAGCAGCTTGGCTAACCAAAAAAAATGACTGCAGTCATAATACATTACAGTCCATATAAGACTTATTTAACTTGAGCTTTCATTGAGGAGAGTAATGATTAGAAAGTGGAGAAAGCCAAGATGTATAAAAGCCAAATTAGCCTGACCCAATTATTTTCAAGAGTATCATAATATTACTTTAATTCAAGTAATTAAGTAATATTTTTCGGTTTGAAATTACAACCATTTTAGTCACATATGTGCCCGTAATCTGTGCGACTTCAAAATATTTGGGAGCAAACAATTATTGTGTTGTGAGGCTCACAACACAATAATGCTGTAAACATACTGTTACTGTGCAAACCTGTGTTTGGTCTTGTACTGTATAAAAAAAGAATGAAATGATAATAATAAATAGTTTCTCAGTTTTTGTTAGCTGTTTATGAAATTTTGTGCTCGCGCGCTATGTTCGCTCTCATCCTGTGCATCTCTCGGGGGCTAAGCCTCCCCTGTTCTTAAAACCTAGTGACGCCCCGATGTTATATCAAAAGTCTTTGCAAATTTCAACTCCCCCATCCAGAGACAATAAGCGAAAATAAGCTCAACTCTTTCCATGGTCGTTTTAGGCATTTATCTGCTAACTTTCAAAGCACCGACTATATAAGCCTACAGCTAAGTTAGCTTGCTAACGTTAGCTCACATGGCGTTGTTGTCACAAGCAAGATAACAGAACGACATTGATGAAATGGGCCATATTTCTCCCCCAAAATGTGTGATACACACACACAAGGCTTTGTCAAGTCAAACTGGAGCTGTGTGTGCTAGTATAGAAAGAACAGGCATTGAGGAATAATGTATGGGTAAAATATAAATCAGGCAAAAGTAATGGTTTAAAACACATTCAAAAGAAAGGTCTTGGTCTTGTCTCGGTCTCGACCCCCCTCCTTTGTCACTCATGCCATCACACTCTACAACTCCTCACTCAGGGGGAGGAGGAGGAAATAGGGTAAAGAGGACAGAAGGGAAGGGAAGGACTGGTAGCACTGGGCAATTAATAAATCTACTCATACATACCTGGACACTCTTGTGCAATAACTTGATCCACCACTTAAGTGCAATAATTTAATTTAACTGCTAATTTCTGCTTATGTCACTTATCCACTGTATGAAAACACAATGCCACATAGTCCATTTTTTATCCTATTTATCTATATTTGTCCTCTATACAGTTACATTCATCTTATTTGTTTTTGTTTCCGTGAATTCTATTTTATTTACTTTTATTCTTATCTATCTATCTATATATATATATATATATATATATATATATATATATATATATATATAGCTAAGAGTTTATTGTTTACTGTTTATTCTAAGAGTTTATTGTCTATTTATGCTGTATTTTTGTACCTCTCTTTTTTCTACTTGTAAGCTGCTGGAAATTCAATTTCCTTGCGGGAGTCATCCCAAAAGGTTCAATAAAGAGAAGTCTAAGTCTAAATGTCTTGGCCTAGTCTCGGTCTCAGTACTCTCTGGTCTCGGTAATGTCTTGGTCTCGGTTGGTGTGGTCTTGACTACAACACTAGATCACATAAGGTCTTTTGTCTGTGTAAGTATATGATAAGTACGTTATCAATTCTCAGAGAGAGAGAGTGCATTTATGTGTGAGAGCAAATGGAGAGTAACACAGTAATGAGAGACCCACCAACCAGAAACCAGAAAAAGTTAGTAGTTAGCTTTAAACATGTCAGAACAAAAACACATTCACATAATGTTACAATTTTAAAATTTATATTCCTCTCAAATTTCTATTCCTCTATTCCCCACTCACACTATAGAGGAGAGACTATCCATTCTGTTTCCTCCACTCTTGTTCATCACCTTATGATTTAATTTTGCCAAATATTTTTGATGTCATTCCTATGACACATGTTTTTCAGGCTCAGACTGCAGCCATCACTAAACAATCTGGTGAATACAGAATGACTTTGCAACAAAACAACTGAATTGCGTTATGAGCCGTATGCTTGTGTTACGGCTTTAGTGAAGTCCAGGCACTTGATACAACAGCAATGATCAAGTGTTCTTCAAAGCTACTTTGTGTTCCAGAAAAAGTCATGTTAAGATGACAAATGCTGACTGCATGAGTGTGTTTGTGATCATTAGGAAAACTAAGCTATAGCTGAGGCCATTACGGGTATTAATTGTAATTTCATTGAATTGTGGGGGTTCAAGCCATTGATGTTAATTGTTTGTTGATTTCATTATACTGTCTGAGAAATATTTATTTTTGTTCACAACGTAGCACTTTTTTTGTTTTCATTTCCTTGTTAACTTATAAAGTATGCACCAAATGCATCTTCCACATCCTTCCAGATAACAGCTGCAATAAACACAATATATATTTATCAGTCCTAAGCTTCATAGTTTACATGTGACTACGTAAAATAAATGCCTGAAATGTAACTGTAAGCTGAAATAGCTACTCCTCCATAAGGTTGCAGCAGTAGACCATCGACAAGGTATGAAAATGGATGATTATCCTGCCTGATCTCACGCACAAGGCAACTACAGCAGCCTAGTCAGTAGCCCTATGCTTCTAAGTTTGAGGCTGTAGTTACCCCTCTAGCATCACTTCTTGAAGCACCCCTCTAGTGCACGAGTATAAAGAGCGAGAAAAGTCGAGACAAGGAGCACAGAGGCTATAGGGCAGAAGCCAAGTCAGCATAAGTTATGGTATGTAAGTAAGTTAATGTACTTAAAGAAGCATTTCACCGGTGGGAACATTGATCTTTATTGAAAGAGGGTCATAGTTGTAGTCAAAATGTAACATCATTTTTGAATTTTGTGCTTATTTGACTGAGAAAAGGCAGAAAGTGACTTTAGGGCGCATTTGTATGAAAGACAACAACTCCCACAATGCACCACAATGCACAGCTCTGCAAGCCACTCCCACTAATCCGGCACACAACACATATCTCCGTCCGCTGTAGATATTTCGTCGCGAAGAAACTGGCATCTCTGGAATTCACTGCAGCAGACAGAGTCCAGTTCGGTGTCCATAGGCGCACAGCGAGAGCACCGGTGGCACCGCCAGTCCGCCCCTGCTCGAGCCAGTCCGGGCTCCTCGTCCGGGACAGGCAGGTCTTCTGCCACGGCTGCAGCAGCCGCCGCAGCCGAGGCAGAAGACCTGCCGCCTCCATCTCCCTCAGCTGCTCGTCGCTGTATTGTGGCTCGTACAGGTAGCCGCGAACATCTGATTCGAGCATCACGCTCTCGAAATCACCCTCTTCGTTGTCTGAAATATCATATTGCATATCTTCTGCCATCGTGGGTCAAACCTGGCTCCACAGCGTCTGTTCGCTTAGCGGCCAACAAAGATGGCAGCTATGTATTTTCGCTCTGCAAGTGAAGTCCCGCCCATTGGTCTGTGATAGGTCTGTAGCGTGAGTGGGTCCCACCTCGAGCCCCCACCCTTGGAAAAATGAGCGAAGCATTTGTAGTCTTCCCTCTCAACACAGATATAGGACTTCCTGCTTTCAATGACGTAAAATGACGATTTTTACATCATTGAAAGCAGGAAGTCCAACACTGAAATCTCTAGTTCTCCTGTCTCAGGGCAAACTGAGGGAATGATGCACGACCATTCAAAAACATGACTGTTTTCCTGAAGATACAAAGCTCAATGCAAATAGGTGAAGTGTCCCTTTAATGATCTGATTTGTGTTACAACAATGACATTAGTCATGTCTGGGATCAATAAAGTAATTCTATTCTATTCTATTCTATTCTATTCTAATAAGTGACTTAATTGCTTTACTTGCGTAACATAAATTTATTGCGCAATACTGTTCACCATGATACCAGGAATCTGTGATATTTTCTGAGATGGTTATCATTTGATGAAAATCTCATACTGTTGCATCCCTACTCCCCAAAAGCATGTTGAATCTTAATTTACATTGAGAATATGCCTGTCATTGCTTTTCTTATTTTTTTGGCAGAGAATTAAAATGGTATATGCTGCTTTCAGAGGCTGTATTCCTAATCTAGAGACAAACAGATTCTTTATCAAATAGATGCAAAAGTTCTGAAGAGCCGGTTTTCCTGTGAGCCCAAGTACCCCTGGCATGTAATCACTGAAGCACTGCATCATGCCACAAACAGGAGGACATATATGGGAAGTGTGCTTGACTCTGCTGGATTGACTTCAGCACATGCAGTTTCTGAGGGTCAATTGTTGATTTTTCGGTTGCTGAAGAGCATTCGCATTTGTGCTGATGAGTGCATGTAATATATTACAAGAGATAGGTACTGGGAAATGTAATCAATTAAACTTAACATGGATGTATTGGAAATGCAATAATAATTACCATAGGTGAGCACACCACAAATACAAGTGCAGGAGAACTGTACTAATTGCACGGAGAAACGCAGGTGTTACTTATTACATTAACCATGGCTCTGTTTCATTGAAGTGTCCTAGTAAGTCATTCCGGTGAGCCATGATGCACAATAGATGCTATCTAAATGGAGTGCAGCCAGCTTTAGTGATATTGATTACACCTGTGCTTTCCCTGCTATGACATGTTTTAAATGTCTGGTGGAAAAAAAAGCCTATTAGTTTTAAAACAGAAGACGGGAATAAAGTTGTAGATGTGTGGTTATTGATCCTGAATGTAATGTACTCTGGTGACTGCACTCTTGTCATAATACATTTTGTTGTAGGTGAGTGGTTTGTATTATTCTAAAGCATTTTTATTATTTAAAACTGGAAATAGACAACATCTTTGCTTTAAGTTGTCATTCTGAAGTAAATACTGATGTGACAGTGTAATGACATTAGAAAAATGCAACCAGCAGCATATAAAATGGTTCCCTATGTGCCTCATTTATACTATGCTATTTGGCTATATGGAGGTGCATCTGCCATTGCACAACCAAAACAGAAAGAGACATTGTTTTCCCCCATCACTATCCCCAGGTAACAGTCGAACAACTGGAATAACTGTGACACTACAGTGCAAAAGAAAAGGAACGATGCCGATGAAGGAGGCAAAGAAGGTGAGGAGGGAGAGTGATAGAAACCGAGGTAAAACATGAGTGAATGGACGGACATACACTGGATGGAGTGCACTCCCGTGTTGTGTCAAAGTCTGTTACCCCGTTGATCTGTGTTTCCTCTTACCACCGGGACTTGAGACGGTTCCAAACTGGCATTCTTTCTACAAAACCTGCCTACTTAAGAACACAACTGGCAGTATTTACTCTAACTTTTCACAAACACTGAGATCAGGGTTTCTAGATCAAAGTGGGATTTTTATTGTTGTTCTTTGCTTTGGACAGTAGCAACATTCCATTAGCGGTAGCCATGTCAGTAACACCATCATGTTATTCCAGCTTTTTCTGTTTTCTGTTTCTAAAATAAATACCCAAGAAGTGTCTCTGTTATCTCTCTACAAAAGCAAGGAATCTCTGTCTTTCTGTCTGTCTGTCTGTCTGTGTGTGCCTCAAATATCTCTGCGGATCAGGATCAGACTGACCTTAGAGTTTCAACATGGCTGCCGTTTGGTTCAGTGGTGTGCAACTTCACATTTGTTTGGACTGCAATGATACCGTGAATAAATGATTTCATAAATGCTTTACAAATTTGGGAGCATTGTCCACCGGAGCCACCACAGTCACGTGCGCACCAGAGCCAATCACTGCACACCGTAGCCACATGCGCACCAGAGTCAATGACTGCAAAGCTCAAGCCCACGGCATACGTTAAGAAACAAGCGGATTTATACCTGCGGTGGTGCGAACTAGACCGGGAGTTAGCCGGCGATTTGGTCCCATTCTGTTCTGTGCATCTAAACTGACTGTTGTGGATTAATGAGACTAAACGAGACCGGAGCGAGTCTGTGGAGAGCGAATTTATACCTGCAGCAGCGCGAGCTGGACCGGGATTTTGCCGGCGGTTCGGTCCCATTCTGTTCTGTGCATCTAAACTGACTGTTGTGGATTAATGAGACTAAACGAGTCCGTACTGAGTCTGTTCGGGTCTGAGGAGATGCGGAGACGTGCGGACAACAAAGTGGAATCGGAATCTGTGGATGTTCGTGTGTAGCTAGCCGCTAGCCGCTAGCCAACCTACACAGCCCACCTCCGGAGTCGACGGACCGGACCCACCGGCACGTTCAAAACCGGACTTAGGGTAAATAATGTCCGCCATGCTTTTTCGCGAACATTGCCGTCACGTTTGCTTTGTGTCTGGTGCAGAAGAAACGGTAAAAACAGGCTTTTGTCACGAAAGTGTTCAAGCAGCAAGTTTGGTTGTTGAGGAACAGGAAGTTGTGGGAGGGACGTCGGAGGATGAGTGACAGGCAACGACGGTCGGTGTACAGACAGCGATATTGAGAGTTGAGAGATTTGTGACATTTAGCGTGCTTAGAGTGTATAGTTAGTGTGTAATGTAGTGTTTGGTGTAGTGTGTTTTGTGTGCAGTGGAGTCGGTTTTTTGTTTGAGTCAAAACAATGAGAAGCTGAATGTGGAGCAGGCAGTGCAGCTCTTCATTCAGCTGGAAGGAGCTCATTCAGACCTGAGCATTGCCTGCATTTAAATGTGAATAGTTACACATAACTTTGTAAATTTTTCAAATGTATGCACACATTCAGCAAACAACAATTTATATTTGCACTATAAGTAATACAAATGATTTGTTAAACATATTTGTCATTTTCACAGTAAAAAAATCTAACTTTTTCTACTTGGATTTTATGTTTTTTTTGTGATTTTAGGTCTATTGTGTTAATACGGTATGTCAAAATGAAAAAAAATAACTGTACAGTCACACATGTGAGGTTTTGCTGAAAATAATGACACCAAGTAAATAGTTTTTAAGGTGAAATATTTCACAACAAACCTAAATATCCCCGACGTTCCACCTTCAAACACAGCCTCATTTGGCCATCCTTGAAAATGCTTCTTAACCTCCCACTTTTCTATAGGAACACATATTTCCTACTGGCAATGCACTAGTTAGAGCTGAATCAAGGACTTGATGAGTGCTGTTATGTCTACACAATAATTCCAGCTCATTATTCTTTTGGTCTGACACATCTGAAACAACATTGCAGCCAGGTTGATGCATCATGAGCTACTTGAAAGGAGATCAAAATAAAATGATTAAAAGTTTTGAAGCTGCATTAAATTTTGGCCACTTGGAGACACGACATCTAATTGTGGACACAACACTGACATGTTTATCACCTTATGAAAGTGTTATGGCTAATGTACAAGTTACAAGGTACAAGGTATTTTAATTGTCATTATACAACACAAGTGGAAGTTTGGCTAGTTAAGTTTGATGGTCAAAAGGCACAGTGGGCCGTGATGGTCTCAAAAGCCCGTTTTACACAGCAACGCCGCATTATCTCCGCAGCGTTGGTTTGCCAATTCTCAATTTCCAATTCGATTGTGATTCACCTTAAAGACGAACTGCAGTGTAATTCACACAGAAAGCTGGCGCTGTGGCTCCTAAAGAGGCGTGACGTTATGCAACATGGGTGGTGAAGGGGAAAGTTATGGTCAGCTTTCAATGGCGGTAGCTCCCGTTAGCTCAAAGACACGGCAGGCAACATGTGGGATTTCCGCACGTACTTTTATTCCACTATACAGACCATACCAAGTCAGGTCTTCATAGCACTAGTTGAATTCAATTAATTTAATTCAACTAATTAATTAAAGTAAAATTAAAAGTGGTCTTCACTCCGCTGGCAGCATCTTTACGCACGGAGGAGCCGAAGTACAACTACTCTTCTTCTAGGTACAGGTTACATTATCAACTAAACAAAAGGACGTGCCACCTAGTGGAGCTACATTCAATAACTCTGACTGTTACAGTTACACGTCATGATGATGACGTTGGTGTGTTTTCAAGGTGTTTCCCCGGTGTCCCCCCTGTCAATCTAAACCCGCGGACAGTTTATAATCATATGGATGCTATTATAATGTGATGTGATTGAGATCATGACCGACCAAACATCCTGGAAAGTGACGACGTTACGTTTTTTAAACGGGGGAAAGTTCACTAATCTCTTGGTCCGCACGGCTAGCGGTCGCAAGTTATTTTCATCACAAACACTTGACGAGTTAAAGTTTTTTGCCGGTGACAGATGCTGTTTTTTGGGCAGAAATATGATGAAGAGTTGGTAGGACAGGTAGGAGGACAGACAGGAGGATGGACGCTTCTCCACATACATCTGTGGTATTTGTTTTCGTCATATAAGTTGCCAAAGACAGTTACAGTTACTATGCTATTTTTGTTATGTCATGTAACGTTGCTTTGTGGGAAATGTCTCTTTATTAAGTTGAATGAGGGACCTGTGCAGTTATCAGACTGTACAATAGACACGCCCCCGCTCCGCACTGCCAGCTTATCCATTCGCACTGGTTTGGTTCACCAATAATACGGCCCTGATACTACCTACAGAGGCGTCGGAGCGAAATCTCACCCCTTGCCGCATCTGAAACTTTTACACAGAGGAGGAGGCGGGGAATTGGCGCAGGATCCGAACTTGCAAATAGCAATGTGAATGACGCTACTGTCTGCTACTTCAAAAGTAGCCTGCTTTCTTCCCCCATACTGATGACAATATTTCAATGTAGGAGACAATACCTTGATAGTAATGTGATAATTAATGACTGGTAATTAATTACACCTTATATTTCATATGTTATACGGGGCACCACCCTTTTATTGATTTTATCTGGACAATGAAAAGGGTCATTATTCAGAACCAATTATACGATTGGAATATCAATTTAATCAGTCTGTTAAATTTTAAATTTATATTTGATCTCCTGTTCTGAAGCAGTGAATTCTTTCCACGATCCCATCGATTTCCCACTTCAAATTAAACGTGCACAAACAACGACATAAGATTAAATATGTTTATTAACTAAATAAACGCAGATTAAATGGCATGAGATAATAATAAAACAAGTGACAAAGTAACAGAAACTTATGAGTATTGTGAATGAATTATTGAATAGATGGATTCCTGACGATGGTGGATTTTAACGTGCGGACCGTTAAATTCGCTACGGGATTAATTTATAACGAGATTATATGAGAGATGTTTTGAATTCACGATATATATATTTGAAGCTTTCACAAACACCAACTCTGATTGCATTCAGGTATGACTCTTGTAGTGTGTGGAGTTTTCAGCCTACTTTGTTGAAGAGTAGATTTCCCCCACTCGGACTTTATTGGTCAGCTCCGTCTCAGCTCGGATGCAGATGTAGAGGCGGTGTAGCCACTGGATGATGACAAGGCGGCTTTCCCGATGACGTCGTTTTACCGGCACAGCGGGGATTCCGTCTGAAGGCTCCGGGCCTGTTGGCTTCAGAACCGCCGGAACACGATGCCCTCTCAGGTCGAGCGTCCTATGCCCAGCGAAGTGTCTCGCTTGAGATCGTTGGAGGCAATACGGGCGAAGTTGGCTGACAATTCTTTCGACTGCCGGTTATCTTTCTTCACGGTTTCTTGAGCAGCTAAACTGCACCGACTTTGTAGTGGTGAAGCACTTATCAGAGTCTCGGCAGAATTGGTGATGCGGTCGCTCCGAATATATATTAACTTGACTTCGTGCGCACAATAACTGGGAAAGAAACGCCGGCCGGACGAACTTTACCTATTACTAAGTACAAGAAAACAAAAATGACTTATTCGGCTTGAATACGATTCATTAACGATATAAAATAATACAAAAAGAATAAATTTCGTTCTTGCTTGGATTTCAAAAGAAGATCTTTTCAAAATAAAAGCGCGTCTCACTTGAAGAGCAGTCTTTAAGTGTCTCAGATCTCCGGAGATTTCTAAGTCTCAGAGCTTCAAAAATCTAGCAAAGTACAAAAGTAAATGGAAAAATAATGAAGTTACGCGCAAAAAGAAAAATTAAAAAGAAGAAGAAAAACACAGAGCGAGTTTTAAGAGTAAGAGAGTTTAAGAGAAAAAGCATAAGAGATAAGAAATAAGAGAGCAAAGACATAAGAGAGTGATCAGCGGGCTGCATGAGCCTTTTAAGATGTTTAAACCGAGGGCGGAACCGTCAGTCAGGTCACTTCCTCCGGTGACGTCACAGCTCATGTTACCGACTTCCTACTTGTTAAATCAAACTAAGGGTTTGGTAAGTGTTCGAAATCGGCTTGACTATATGCTGAAATCCACCATGGTCTCACATTAACATTCGTTATAAGAATGTACAATATACAGAAACACAATTGAAATTGCCTAATATGCAAAAGAGAAATGATTGGTTATACTACCACACAAACACAGGCATGCGCGTTTCAGAGGCACTGGTGGCTTAAACATATTTCATACATTGACAACTTGTATCACAAAGGCCTGTATTAAGGTAAAAAGAAAGTCTAAATACTTATAATAGATCACGTTCCGTTAGTATTGGCCTTTGAAGATTGTACCAAAACTTACCAGGAGGTGGCACTGTGGCTCCATCAGGAACTCAGACATTAAAATTTAACAATTGGGGTTAGAGTTAGAATCACATCTAGAAAATAAGAAACATATCAAAGTGTAGGTCTGTTCCTGCTGATGAAGAATATATTATGGAAGAAAGAGTGAGGCTAAAGCTTAGCATGTTTTCGGGTTAGGACAAAATCAGGACTCTCTCTCCACTTTCCTGTTGGTATAGAAATATTTACGGCCAGCTTTTATGGCCTCTGATTTCACGGTATCATGGGGGAAGTCATACACTGATAGTTATCCTTAATACATAGCTCTTATGCCTGACAGGAAGTCCGGTAAAAACATATTTAGTCCACAGATAGGCCTTTGTTCAAAAGCCCCCTAGTTGTAGTGTAAGAGGTGATTGAAAGTCATGGGTTTGAGAGTTAATAGAAGGGGGAAGGAGGCACACTGCTGGGTTGAGTGTCGTAACATATGAAATGACCTCTTAATGATACATTCAAAGAGTGGGCCCAACCATTTGGTGACAAGCTAGTTAAAACAAACAATAAAACCTGATGTTGTCCAGTGACTTAATTGACTCTGAATTGCAAACAGTCCATGTGAAGAAAAGCAGGTACTGATATATCCAGATGTTTAAGGAGGCCTCTCCAAGCCTTACTGTCCAGGGCCTTTACAATAGGCTCTGTTAAGGTCAGAGGATGGGAAGGGGTGACACAAGGGTCAGGCCTTCCCCGCGGAGGAGAAATCAGGAGGTTATCTGTTGGCTCTTCTCGAGAGCTCAGCAGACCGTTCTTCTCGCAGGCAAACATGTTTATTGCTATATCACATGCTGCTTTGTCAATAGTAAAGTGTCAAGAAGTAGGAGGGGAGGGGGATGAAAAGTCCTAGACCACTCCAACATGGCAGGGAGTAGAAGAGAGGGGAGATGGACACATGTATGTAACTCTCACCTCCTGTGGTGAGAGAAGGGCAAGACAATGGCTGGTTCCTACATCTGCTATAGGTACTGTACACGTTTCAGCAAGAGAAATGAAAAAAGAGCAACATACAGTTGTGTTTGTGTCCACCTGATGAATGGAAGTCCAGTATTCACTCTCTATTAGCTTTGTTTTTGGTATATATCAACTCCTGATATAAATATCAGTTTCTTTAGCAGATAAATGTGCCACTATGTTCCCCAGCTGGTCTTCACCTTTGTCTGTATGCGGTTGGTGATGGACAGGTAGTATACAGTTGGTTTAAAATACATTTTTTTTGCTGCTGACAAGGTTGACAAGACCCAAGGTCACAAGCTTTAAAACCAAAACAATGGGCCATTAGACACTAAAAGCTCTGTAGAGTTAATTTGAATTTTTAGAGTGAATTTGTTTTTCTATATACCTAAATAGAGAGATCAGAGGCTGGACATCAGGTTTAAAGGAATTTATTTTGGAACAGAATTCTTTGAGGGAAAAGCGGATGAGTAGAGCAGGCAGGCAGGGTTGTCTGGTGACAGAGTGGAGGTAACTCAGGTGAGCCATTGGAGCAGGAAGCAGAACGGAGAGGCTCTGGCGTTTCTGCACACGAGGCAAACAAAATACAAACATGAGTCGAAGCTCAGACAGGGAAAAGACACTGAGCATAAACACGAGAAAAAATCGCTGCCACGACCACAGACACATATAGGGTAAGGAGTAGGTGTGGGAGAAGGGAAGACAGATGGGAAAAACAGAAAAACAACAAAACCACCCCCTAACGGGCACCTCCAGGGAGCCTCCATACCCAGTTCATCGGGAAACTCACGCTAGAAGTCGGACGGAGGGCTCAATGTGCTAAAAGACACAGACTTCAGCAATGACACATGAAAAGAGGTACACCTTGAGTGCTGGAGGGAGTTTGAGTCGGGCCACTGCAGGAAAAATCATCCTGGCAATTTCAAAAGGTCCAATGTCTCTGGGTGCTAAGTTATGAGAGTCTGTTTGGAGGGGAAGATCCTTTGAAGACAGCCAAACCTTTTGACCCGGGACATAGTAAGGGGCTGGTGTGTGGTGTCGGTTCGTCAGGCGTTTGTTCCACACAGAGCAGAGGAGGATAGAGCCGTTAGCCTGCCAAACCTGGCGATACGGATGCGGAAACACCACATCAGCTTCCTGCTCGGGAAACAAGGGACGCTGGAAGCCATAAGCTGCCATGAATGTTGATATACATGTGGCGGAACTGACCAGGGAGTTGTGTGCATATTCAACCCAGGGAAGATGATTAGACGGGATGCCTGGCAGAAACACAGCACAGCGCAGACTCCAAGTCCTGGTTCGCCCGCTCCGTCTGCTCGTTGAATGGGAGTGATAGCCTGAGGAGAGGCCTCCAGACCTGAGAGATAAACTGTGGTCCTCTGTCAGACATAATGTCCAAAGGGATCCTGTGGAGCTTGAAGACATGGAGGAGTAGCAGGTTAGCGGTCTCTAAAGCAGAAGGGAGTTTAGGCAGGGTGACAAAATGTGCAGCTTAGGAGGATCTGTCCATGATAGAGTATTGCAGTGTTACTTTCAGAGGACGACAGACCCGTGACGAAATCCACAGTGTTGTGGGACCAGGTCCATGGGTCACAGGCAATGCTCGTGTGAGGCTTCACCGCGGGATCAGACAGGCAGAGACGAACTCCTTGTTGTCTGTGATTATTACCCATGCCCTCATTCTCTGTTTGAGAAAGTTTGACAGGGAGAAAATCTGACCGTAGGGGGGCTTTAAACAAACCTCTGGGTTAGCAAAACAAAGACACAAAGGCAGACTACTAAAATACTGAACCAAACTCAATTTACTACAGACTGACTCCCTTTGATTTAGCATAGTGTTTCTGTACAGGTAGAGACTTTTACCACAATCTCGGATGATTTTTACATTGTACCTCCAAATGTAATGGGTAATCTGTCTTCTAAAATAAACTAAAGTCATTGAGTTCCCAGAACGAAGCAGATCCAGACCCACATTGTAACAAAGTTGATTTTATGCTTTAATGGGCATTTGTATTTCAGCATTACTATATTTGATTTCTTTCTGAGCTGATCAACCTTCCACTGTAGAAAGGTGAAAATAGAGTAGGAAGAAAGGAAGCGAACAGGAGAAACTGTGAGACAAATTTTCCTGACGCCATCGGTGTCACAGTTAGGAAAAGGCTTTCGGGCCTTTTCTTTAGCTTTCCCTCTGGAAATGAATTATTGGCCTCATTTTACATTGAGTGAGTGCTCACACAGACTGTGGATATGCAGCGATGGTGTGTGGTGTGCAATGTTATTTCTTTATTTTTAAATCTTATCTTAAATTAAACATACATTTCACACTAACTGATAAACTTAATAACTGTCACTGACTGTGAGATGAAGATCTGCCTGTGATGTGTTTATATGAATGGATGTTTTGGCCCAGTTAGGGATTATTAGGACAGAGAGAATCTATAGATGTGCCGAAGTCAAGAAACCAGCTGATAAAAGTGACTGTTTTGATCACGGGAAGTTAGTCCAGACAGTCATGGGTGATACAGTAGGAGACTTGAATGATATGAAGGTAACCCTGAAAGTTCAAAAGTGCAACAACTATCTGTCATCACTTTATTTAGAGATAGAAAGAGAGACATAGAAGGGTATATGTGCAGCCTGTGTTCCCCCGGGATTCCTCCTCCCTGTAGCTTATTGCAGATGTATTATGGATGATGTTCTTGTAAGCAGTGGTGAAGTAGTAAATGAGTTCCTTCTGGTGCATTTCTCTCTATCTGAATCATCACTTGGGATTGTTCTAACTTTTTCCACCACTATGCTTGACTGCTTCCTGACAAAGATTTGTGGAATTTCCCCTATCCCCCAAAGACATCAAAACACACTGACATCAGCTATTGGTATGCCTATAGCATATAACATATCAGTTCAGTGTTCAGCCCCATCTCTTATTGTCAACAAAATCCATGAAAAGACTTAAACCAATAAGCCATTCACACATGCCCCGCTACACTGAAGATTAGGGGCCATTTCCTGGAGGAGCTCTATGCGTGAACTCAAATATCCTACAATACCATATCAAATGGATATAAACTGGAATTTGCCTTTTTTTGACTCCTGAAGCTCTACCGAGGCACCAATCCTCACCGAAACCAAACAGACCATTTCCAGTAGGTAAGACTGTCTCTGACACAGACAACCTCCTGTTGTGTGTGTAATGTAATTGTGTGAAATGGCAACTCTGAAGATGTAAATCTGTAAAAAAAGGGAAGGCTCCGTAACTTCCTTAAACAGCTTACACTGCCTTTAATGAAAGTCACTCAAAGAGAAAATAAGTAGTGCAGTTGGGACTATTACTCAGTAGCTAATCCATATTTGGTGCTCTAATAAGTATTTGGGGCAGCAGGACAGTGTGATTGAGTCAACATAAACTACAGTGTGTGTGTTTGTGTGTGTGTGTGTGTGTGCGTGTGCGTTTGTGTGTGTGTGTGCGTGTGCATATGCGCGTGTGTGTGTGTGTGTGTGTGTGTGCGTGTTTGTGTATGTGTGAGTGTGATTATGGAAAATAAGGAACATGGGAACTTGGATACAGACACAGTGCTTGTTAGTAGGAAATGTTTGTATGTCTTTTCAAAGAATTTGAAGCCTTGTCCCTTAAGGGCGGGAAGAGACAGGCTTCAGGAAGAACATAAAAGCTGGGTGCAGCTAGGAGGTAGCTTCAGGCGAACAACAGAAGTATTGAGGATTTTATCAATTTTATAAGGACCAATGTATCTGGGAGCCAAAATCTGGGAGTCAGTCTGAAGGGGCAGATCCTCGGAGGCCTGCCGAACCTTAGGCCAGGCTGGTAGTTGGCTGCCGGAATGATTCCAAGCAGCAGTGCATGTAAGCATGGAACGGGTAGCCTCCCAGTCCAAAAAGAGATGCTCCTGAACTAACGGGGCGGCCACCTACATCTCCTGTGCAGGCAATAAGGGAAACTGGAAACCGTTAGAGGCCATGAATGGGGACATAGATGTAGCTGAGCTGATTAAGGAGTTGTGAGCATATTAAATCCAACACAGGTGAGTAGACCAGGAGGCCGGGTGTCTGGCAGTTACACAATGTAGGGGCGATTCCAAGTCCTGACTGGCCAGCTCTATCTGCCTGTTTGTCTGAAGAGAAACTCAGCGAGGCGGCCAATGCCTGACAAACAATTACCACACCTGCGAGCTGAATTGTGGTCCTCTGTCAGATATGATATCACAAGGAACTCCATGAATCTAGAACATGTGAGTGACCAGGCAGAGACAAACGAGTCCTGGTAGCTGATGGGCGAGAAGCGTTGTCAAATGAGAAAAAGGGAAAAAGAGGATGTAGACAAAAACGAAGTGATTCAGCATGTCCCAGAGAATGTAGCTAATAGGTGCTTGAAAACTGCAGGGGCTTTGGAGAGACCAAAGGGTATAACCAAATACTGAAAGTGACCAAGAGGGGTATTGAAAAGCGGTTTCCACTCTTCTCCCTCCTGAATCCGGACCAGGTGGTGGGCGTTGTGGAGGTCGAGTTTGGAAAAGATGGTTGCTTGATGGAGGGGACCGAATGCTGACTCAATGAGTAGTAGTGAATCCTTGTTCTTAATATTGGTGTCATTAAGTGTTTGATAGCAATACACAGGTGGAGTGAGCTGTCCTTCTTAGCCACGAAGAAGAAACCTGCACCAATAGGAGCAGACAAGGGTCGGTTGAGTCCAGCAGTGAGGGTGTCGTTTATGTATTTTTACATTTAATCTTTTTGAGAGGTTGTAAAGTCTACTGGTAGGCAGGGGCGGACTGGCCATCTGGACGTTCTGGAGAATACCAGAACGGCCGGTGCAGCAGGACGGCCGCCGGCCTCTGCGCAGCTGTCACAGTTTGTTTTTTTTCTCTTACTTATAATCGACTGTTGTTCCATGTCAGAGCGATAGGTGGCAACCGGGATGGACTGACCATTGGGCAATGTGGGCAAATGCCACTGCAGCCGCCTGGTGATGCGGCCGCTTGCGGGCCGACTGACCAATCACAAAGTGGCCCCAAGCTCATTTTTACCAGCCGTTTCAAGAATCAATAACGTTCCTATGCCAACGGCTATCAAAATTTCTCCTATTTTTTTCACTACAGAACTTTCTAAGCTAAGCTGTATTTATAGGCCACATACGTGTGTCTATATCACAGTCACGGTTACCTTCTACAGTCACAAACTTTTATATCACTCTGCATTCTTTTGTAGCGAAATGTCTTATTCAGATATTCAAAAACGTGCATGGTTTGAAATAAAACAAATCTACCTGCATTTTTTTATTTGAATAGTTGTTTGCAAAAGTTAAAATGAAGCAATGCCTTCTGGGAATTTCAAGACTGACTCAAGTAGACCGTCTGAGTGTGGTTGTTGGAAGTTGGAGGTTGGAAGTTGACTGAGTTTAAGCTAGCAAAAAAATGAATCAAGGCATCAGGCGACACAAGGGGAGAGCGGAGAAAAAGAGAGAAATCTCAGAGAGCATATAGATAGATATGGATGACTGCGTGACGGTAAGACACGTTTTTATTATGGAGCGGCTGGCTCTGATGATTTATTAATGTGTTTTATGTATCGTTGTGTAGTTGTTAATAGCCTGGGAATTTACGTTTACTATCACCGGGGCTATCAAAAGTGCCTGTTCTTTACATGCCTCAAAATTGAGCACCCCCCCTTCGTGGGCCGCTGTTGGGCGAAAATGCCAGGGCTGTTTTTTGTTCCCAGTCCGTCACTGCTGGTAGGTAATTGTTAGGAACGTACAGAGGGTGGACCCAAAACGCAGGACGCAGATCTCAGAGAAGGTGTTTTAATCAAAAAGGGTTCAGTACACAGGTGATCAGTCCAGACAGGCAGACAGTACCAAAAAGGGTCAGGCAGAGTCGGAGAACACGGGCAAAAGTCAGGAAACCAGAAAATACACTACGAGCTCAAGGAAAAATAATGCTGGAACGCTAGACAATCTAAGACAAACTGGCACAGAAGGTGGAGGACTACTTAAGCACACAGAAGGTGAGACAATGAGACACAGGTGAAACACATCAGGGCGGGGCAGGTAATCGCACAGCAGGGAAGGACACAAGGACGGGAGGTGACGGACCTGGAACAGAGACAACACGATGAGAAACAAAATAAAATACAGGAAGCACAGGACAGAAACTGACAAAATAAGAGGGGAACACTTAGCTGGGGCGATGTGACAGTAATAGGGCATCAGGGAGTAAGTCAAGGAGAGGACACAGTCTCTACTGAATGTCTTTGAGGTCATGGTACACTGAGGGAGCAGAGGTCAGTAGGTGCTTCTTATTTCTCTAATTTGTCGTTCCATCATTCCTCGCTTGAACCGGAAGTCATTCCCGTCCCCCATCCTGCAAGCCATACCAATTCTCTTATTAAAAATCCTTAAACAATTCATTTAATTTTTAAATGAATAAATAATTCATTTCATTTTGAAACAAATAGGTAATTCATTGAAGTTGTGTGCGCCAAAAACTATTAAAACCGTTCTACACACAACCAATATTGCATTTTATAAGTTGCTGCAAAGGGCTCTGCTGAAACAGGCTTCCCAACTAACCAATCAGTGAACCCCGTGAGCCCTAGGTGATCAGCCTTGTAGTTTTGCTTCCTGTCATTACTTCCTGTTTACAGACATTGATACGCTTGCAGCCTCGAGTGCTGTCCGATCCATACAGAGATTAAACCTGTTGTCATCCACTGGAGCAGCATGAGAGACGGGATGATTTTCGCTGATCTGGCGAGGTGAAACACTGTTAAACTCATTCATAGATTGACCCCTCTGTTCGGTTAATGGTAATGCACCTGATATTCATGTTTAAACTGTTCGTTTGATTATAAGACAGCTGATATTCATGTAATTGCCCCAGATAGCCATGAAAAGGTGCTAATGGTGCTAGCCACCTAAGACTGTGTTTTGTGATGCTAACGGCCTATTGGTTTGGGCTTAGCCACTAAGCTGGCATGATTATTTGGTGTCATATGTAAACTATTGAGAAACTTATGTTTTTTTTTTTTTATTTACAAAGGAGGATGTTATTTTCCTAAACTGTTGTTTATTAGATATGTTGAAAAAGATATTCGTGAGATTATTTGATGTTTATTTTATGTTTGTGGTAATTAAAGAGGTCAATATTTAGTGCATTCTCTCACTGTTACCGGTGCAAAAAGAGTTACTATGAATGTTTTACTGCAATCAATGCAATTTTTCCATCAAATTAAAGGGGTACTATATAATATTTTTTCATTTCTGTAAAATGATCTGGTTTTAGTTACTAATGTGACTTCAGTTCTTTGAATGGTTATTAATGTAACCAGAGTCTTTTGAATACTTGAACATATACAAAGAAGCACTTTGAATGTATTTATAGTTTCTGCAAATGAACACTTGAACTAAAGATAGATTTTTGTTGTACAACTAAACCTTTTTGAGAGCATGATTTGAACCAGCTAATGCAAAGGGGTGTTATTGATTGGTAAAAATTCATGGAAAATAAGAAAATGGATATGATTTACACCGATAGAGTGTGAACATAACAAGCTATTTGGTTCTCTTTTGACCTGTCTATAGGTCAGGTTTTTTGTGGCATCATTAAAAGAGGTCCCAGCCACGTCCCACCGTCCATTGGAGCACTTCCTGCTGGGTTCGTGTGAGGTTTCCCGAGATCTAGAGATTATTTCCAGATCCCAAGATCCATAGATTCCCAGTGTGAGCTGGTTGGCAAGCTGCATTGAATCTACTGGTATTGAACTCTGAGAGTGGTGAAGGAATTCCTGATTCCCCTTCCTCACAGACTGTGTGGTAGGATAAAGCAAACGTACACTGATACGCTGACATTGATCTGAAAAAGGGCCCCAACGCCAACTTTGGGAACAGAGGGTTTTTATTTTGCTGGCTTTGTTATTTTAGTTTGTTATTTTTCATTGAATGTGTTGCAACAAACTGTTGTATTTTCATTGTGTTATTCATTCATAATAACAAGTGGCCACAAAAACTCAAACCATAGTTGCCTGTGTCTTTTGAGTATTCAGAACATAAGGGCTCTTACAAACTGGAAACATGGTGGTTTTTTGAGCCAACAAACGTACAGTGAATCACCTTAGGAGACTCTGAAATAAGTTGCGGCGGTCCAATATGGCATGAATGATGCGGGAGCAAAAGATAATGTCATCTGAGCGAACAAACATTTATTTTGTGCTCAATAAATATATTTGCATGATTGCTATTATCTATTTTAATGGCAAGAATAACCCGGCTCACTCAGTATATGTTTCTCACAAACTCATGCTGTCTGTGTTGCAGACTGCTGCATACTACATGCTCTCTCTTCTCTGTGCTCTTCTTTGGACACCTGGAGAACAGAAGCTGAAATTAGATGGGCTGTTTTGTCTCCAAGCACAACGCTTCCATAAGAAAGAATTGTAGATTTCAAGTCGTTCACGAAGTTTGTATTTCAATGTCAATAATGTGTCATAGATTTTATAGACTTATTTTATAGCTAACAAAAATACAAAATTGACTACAGGTGAAAAATCCCTCAAACTAATTTGAGGGATTTGCAAAAGAGAATGTAGCTTTCAATGTCCAAGTGTTCAAAGGTGAGCACACAGAAGTGAGAGAAAGAGCATCATTAAGCAGTCTGCAGCGCAGCCAGCAAGTTCGTGAGAGGGCATATGCGAGTGAGATGAGTAAATATTTGATGTAAAAATAAATACTAGCAAATAAGCAATTTGAAAGTAATTTGTCTGTGTATTATGTGAAATCATCCTTTATACTTTGTCTTAGTTTCAGGGATGGCATGGGAAATTTTTGTGTCACTGTGCTGTTCCCAACAAACCCTGTGAGTGGGCACTTGTGTGGCTGGGCAAAAAGGCCATTGTAGAAGTTTGTCAACCTGTTTTATGGAGGTTGTGGATTAAGTGAGAATCCTGAATAAGGAGGCTTTCGTAGTGGGCAATGGGTCTCTTTTGTTTGAGACAAAGTATACTAACGGAGAGAGAACTCCACTCCAGCTTGTTTCTCACTATTTTGACATTTTTGTTCATCTTGTCAAGATATACGTATGTGCTCATTAATTTTCGTACATATTGGTGAAACATGCCAGCAAAGTGTTATTTTGCAATAAAAGCGCCCCCTTGAGGCCGAGTTGCACATAATTTTGCACAGAGCCTTAGGGGCTCATGGGGAAGTAGGAACCTGAGTTTCATGTGATTCGGACACACCAATGTGGAGATATGCAACACTTCCTGTTGTGACCAAAATCAACATGAAGCTGTTATTTAATAACTTGGGTATTCTTTGGAATATCAAAATTAACTTTTGTCAGGAGTGTCCACAGATGCTATGTGCAAATGTTTGTGCACATCAGTCAGACAGCATATGAGGAGTTTGAAACAGGTGATGTACCACATTTGGTAAAAAAAATATTGACGGAAATGGGCGTGGCCTATATCAGCTGACTCAATCAATTCAGCGAACAAGTTTTTGAATATGCGATATAGTATGTGGGAGTTATGGGCCAAAACACGTTTGCCCTGATTATAGGGCCAGCTGCTGGTGGACACGTCATTTTTGATATGTGAGCTACTGGCACTAGGGCTACTGTGGCTCAGGTGGTAGAGCGGGTCGGCAGTTCGATCCCAGTCCAGCCAACTGCATCATGGTCGCTGTGTCCTTGGGCAAGACACTTCACCCACCTTGCGTCATGTGAATGTGTATGACTGCTTTATGTTTGAGGTGGTGGTCGGAGGGCCCGTAGGTGCTAAATGGCAGCCGCGCTTCCGTCAGTCTGCCTCAGGGCAGCTGTGGCTACTATCGTAGTTTACCACCACCAGTATGACTGTGTGTGAATGAATGGAACCTGGAACCCTGTCAGGCGCTTTGGGTGACTTGAAAAGCGCCATACAAATCCAATCCAATCCAATCCAATCAATTACTAGTCTGTACCACCATATGAATAAAATGTTGGTTAATTGTTATGGTTTGGTTCACAGTGTCAAAAATGTACTTAGACTGCCACCAGATTGGTGACACCTTTTTCAGCTAACCTCAGGGGACCATGGGCAACGATTGTACCAAGTTATATCTTAATCGACCAAGCCGATGTTCAGATATAGAAATCTTGAGTCTAAGAGCGCCATCTAGTAGTCATATTCCCAAATTTTGTGGGGAGCCTAAATGGAATGTGTTGAAGTACCAACCCAAGTTTCATGTCAATTGGACACACCAATGTGGAGATATGCAACACTTCCTGTTTTTGCAATTTTTGCAATTTTCATCAAAAAATTATTAATTTGTAACTTTGGTATTGTGTTGAATCAGGACTTTCTTTGCACACCGTTGTGTCAGGGATAGTCCAGAGATGATGTGTGCAAATTTTGGTGCAAATCGGTGAAATTGCCTGGGAGGAGTTTGAAGAAGTAGTTCTGTAAAGACTGTGTTAGGTTTAACACTAATGAACACCATAAAATCAGACACGGACTCAGAGTATTTTGTCTTTCTTGGCAGAGGGGAAGTACGGATGTCAGCCCTGTGAGTCTGACCAGCAGTCCTTCCAAGATACCTTCCCCTTGCACATCCTTTTATTCAAAAGCAGTGGCCGTGATCGTAATATGATTGGTTAACACAAAATACAGATAACAACATTGTTGTCGTGCGGATGAGCAGATATATGTGTCTTGTGGTTAGCCTAGACCTTCTGTAACATTCCACAGACTTTATGCAAAGCAGGGTAATGAATTTTAGCATGTGCAAAACTGATAATATTCATGTATTTCATAATTCCAACAACTGTCACAACAGATGTATAGCAGTAAATACAGTGGGGTCCAAAAGACCACAGAAATTAAACAACTTGACTTCTGACATTTTATTTCTAGCAAAGAGGACCTCTAACAGCATCAAATGATTTCTAGATGTGTTCTTTTAAAGGGACAGTGCATCTACATCTGAAACAGTTTACGGAATTAGTTGTTTCCAAAGCACAATCAGGCAGAGCCTGAAATACAAGAATTTCGCAGCGGATGATGAAAAAAGTCAATTTACTGATGAATACCAATGATAGATTAGTGTCAGTAACAGATGGGTGTATGTAAGGAGACGAACATGAGAGAAAGTGTGAACACAGTGAAACATGGGGCTGGAAGATTCAAGTCTGGGGTGTTTTCAGACTCCTGCACAGAACTAACCCCATCCTGACTGAGGAGAAGCATCACTCTGTTGTTCAGAGACATGCTCCACCCTCTGGTTTGATCTTTGTGGAGAATGATTCATCCTGCAGCGGGATAATGAGCCCAAACACCTCTTAAAGCTTTGACACAACTACTGAAGAACAAAGAAGACCAAGGAGTCCTGACTATCCTGGACTGTCCTCCACAGTCACCTGACCTCACCCTCATTCAACTTTCACAGGGGCACTTGAAGACTGAGAAAGAAAAGCACTCTGTGACATCACAAGAAGCACACTGTGACATCACAAGAAACCCACTGTGATATCACAAGAAGCACTCAGTGACATCACAAGAAGCACTCTGTGACATCATAAGAAGCCCTCTGTGACATCACAATAAGGAATATGTGACATCACAAGAAACACAGTGACATTGCAAGAAGCACACGGTGCAACACAAGAAACACTCTGTCAACACAATAAGTACACTGTGACATCACAAGAAGCACTCTGACATAACGAGAAGAACACTGTGACATCACAAGATTCACTCTGTGATAACGAGAAGAACACTGTGACATCACAAGAAGCACTCTGTGATATCACAAGAAACACAGTGGTATGAAAAAGTGTTGGGCCCCTTCCTGATTTCTTATTTTTTTGCATGTTTGTCACACTTAAATGTTTCAGATCATCAAACAAATTTAAAAATAAGACAAAGATAACACAAACACAAAATGCAGTTTTTAAATGAAGGTTTTTATTATTAAGGGGGGAAAATTCCAACTCTGCATTTTTTAAGCAAAATCTAAAACCATAAACTTTCATTCAACTGTCATGACATTTAGGCAATTTTGAGCCTGGATATAAGAAATGTGTGTGTTTGTGTGTGTCTGTGTCTGTGTCTGTGTCTGTGTGTACTCAGTTGGTGAGAAACCTCAGCCATGAGTCACTCTGGGAGTTTATGGCTCATACACTTTTCAACAAGCTGTCTTCTGTCTCTCTGTAACACTCATCTCTCTGCATCACTCCTTCCATCCCTCTACTCTCTATTCATTTGTAGCTCAATCCCCCATATTAAATCTCTCTCCCTCTCACTAAGTCTCTCTCTCTCTCTCTCTGGTCCCTGCTGGCAGTGAGTTCTAATGAGAAAACACAGGGGACCAACAGAATAATTAGGTTAACGTAGATTTGCATGTCCCCCTTCTCTCTCTCAACACACGCAGACACAAACAACATACACACAGAGACAGACACACACTTCGTAAATATGATTAGTGCTGAAGGAGGGACAGACTGTTTGTGTGTCTGCGTGTGCGTGCATACTGTACACATATGCATCTCCATGTGCAGATTTGCGTGTGTGTCTGTGAACAAGCCCTTCTGCACCTTATCTCTCTCTCGCTCTCTCTCTCTTTCCCTCTCTCTCTCTCTCTCATACACACACACACACACACACAAGCACACACACACAAACTCTCTCTCTCCAGGGACTAACAGATAGCACCCATTACTGTCAGGCTCATCTGCCTCTAATTGGCTGTGATTGGAGCCCGTCGCCCCTGGAGGGAGGGGCCTCAGATTAAATTAAACCCTGTGATTGGTCCTTTAAATATTTAATGTCCAGGACTAAAAACAGCCAGGGCAACACTTCCTGGAATCAAACGCACCATGACCAGTGTCGACATAGTGTGTGCCTTTTTAGTCTATTTGTATCAATGCATGGACAGTATAAATTTGATTCTTCTTAGATCTGTATGTTTGTTTGTGTGTGTGTGTGTGTGTGTGTGTCATCCTTTTTCATTTAATATTGCTTCTTGCTTATATGTATATGGGTGTGCATAAACTCACAGTATTTATATTTAAATTGTGTTTTCTGAAATACAGTACACAAATCTTTCTTGTATTTTGTACCTTTAAATTTGTTGTAGTATGTGTATGTATGGGTGAATGTATGTGAATGTATTCATGGACAGTCGGCAGTAATTTTTTTCTGCATGCATACATACTGTTAGTGTGTTTGTACGGTGTGTGTGTGCGTGCGTGCGTGCGTGCGTGCGTGCGTGCGTGCGTGCGTGTGTGTCAGTTAATCCGGCAGGCTCAGGGGAGAGTGACTGGAGCCAGCAGACTTTTCTCCTCATCCAGCCAGTGCCACAACAAATACGCATACACATATACAGACGCACATACAGATTGCTGTGGTTGAGCAAATATCAGCAAGACAAGAAAAAAGAGGAGAGAGTCTTCCTTCTCAATGCCACTTAATCGAACATCTTAATTCTAAAAGTAGAATTACTGCATTGCACTTGTATGCCTCTGCCAACCAGCTTACATCCATGTCTGTCCAGACTCACATAGTGAAGAGATTGAAGATACTTAATTAAAGATAATAGTTTGGCTCTTGACAAAGATATCACTATATTGACGTGTATGATCCCACTGATCAATTTCCATTTCACTACAAAGAAATACAAGATGCTACATTAAAAGATAGCGAATTGAGAGACCTACTCCTGATCCAAGAGGAGGAAGAAATTCCGAGACAAGTCACCTGCACAGTTAGATACACAAATCCAAAATGCTCTATGTAAGTGGCAATGACCACAAACCCATGTCAGGTTATTAACAGGTTAAAGGCTCTGAAGAAGAAGTATCGCACCATAAATGACTTTGGCATAGAACTCTGCAGCAACAATGCCATCCTCCTGTTCTCCAACCTCAGTTCTGGAGGATGACGCTGAAACAGAATGGGACACCAACAGCAAAACACATGCAGAGGCTACACCCGATCTGGAGGCAGAAGAAGGCATGTAGGGGCTCATTGAGGCTGGACCAGTTGAAGAAGATACGCTAGAGACCACCATCACGAAGTCATGTGGTAAGTTAAACTACCTTTTCCGCTTTCTTCTTTTAAAAAGTAGAGTGTGTGCCTAAATGTGGTATGTGAGCATGAGGAATGTTTGTTTTCAGTGTTGTTAGCTGTGATTTAACCAGCAAGCCTCAAATCTGGACCACTCCAGGGCACAGTGTATGCAGTTTGTTGTGCTGACCATGCCTTGCACCAACTTGATCTTACATAGTAGTTCACCTACTTGGTTTAATAGTGATATTGATGTTGTATGAAGTGGCTTAACCAAACACAGTACAGTAAACTCTGTCCATGCTGGTACAGGTTTACAACGTCTAGTGTACACAAAGGCAACTTACCTTCCACAATTTGTTCTTGCAGGTAGTCCTACTGATGCACTTTTTAAATTATTTTTTTGGGCCTTTATATGGCTTTATTTACAGGACATATGGAGATGACAGGAAACAGGATGAGAAAGAGGGGGAAAGACACGTAACAAAGGGCCCCAGGCCAAGACTCAAACCCGGGGCGGCTGCAGTGAGGTTGAAACCTCTGTGCACGGGACGTCCACTCTACCAACTGAGCTAAACAGCACCCCCCTACTGATTATTAAATAATTACTCAAAGTCTTCGGTGTTCATCCCGAAAGAATAGGACAGAGGCAGAACACTGTAATAAGCACTGCCATTGCCCTGCTGAGGGAAATAGACAGAGCTGCGGCAGAAAGTTAGAAGGCACGAATACAGATGTTCCTGGAGCACGAGAGGAGTCTGTGGGTGAGACAGAAGCGAATCATAAGGGTAGATCGGGAGACTCAGCAATCACTCTTGGAGCTGCTGCTGTCACAACTCCCATGTCCTTCACCAGAGTACACAGTGACAACCACATAACATGAACCACCACAAACAGAGCCAGTATGTACACAATGGTTAGAATTTATGAAAAACTGAGTGCAATGGCCACTCCTTTCAGCAGTGCTGGCCCAAGCCTTTTGCGGGCCCAAACAGAATTTGATTTGGGGGCCCCCCTCCCACCACCACAACGTCACCTGTGCTTGACAATTATTGACACAAATGTCACATTATAATGTTACATTATAAATTGTATTAATACAGTGATGTATTATGAACTACTGTCCCCCTGGGCACAGACGTATAAGCCCCCCCCCCCATATACATAAATGAATGAATAATTCAAAACAAGATGATTCTGATTTCATGATCAATATACATGCCTACAACTGCTGTGTCTGCCAGCATTTGAGTCATGCGCATAAACTAGACACCTCGCGTGCATAGACAATTTGCGCGCATAGACACTGCATCAAGTTCAATCGTCTTATTAGAGTCAGTTGGAAGAGACGGTAATGTTAAGCCATGTCACAAAAAAGGACATATCCCTCTGATGCCAAAAAGAGAAAGAAGAAAAGGACAGAGGAGGAGAAAAAAGAGCAAGACAAAGGTATGTTGCGTGATTATTTACAGTATGTTTTGTCAGTATGTTTTGTGCTCACTTGAGGTAGCAACTCTTGCTATGCTAGCAGTTAGTTACCTAGCTGGCTAGTTAAAGTCAAGATCTTATATAAGCCATCATGAGAGCTACATCCCTGCCATCAACAGTGAAATGCCTCCCATTAATATCCATTTATCTAGGTGGATTTAAGATGTCAAGGATATTGGGAGTGTTTAGGATGTTCAGTCAAGCACGTACCTCTCTATGTGCTAGCTCTTGCTGGGCTCTGTTGTTTTTACACTGGCAATATGTTTAAACCTTTTACTTCTATGAACACAGTTCTTTGGTAACTGCACACTGAATACTGCACTAGTAGTACTTTATGTTGTTTCGTGTTGTTTAACAGTTTTTTTTGTTGTAGATATTGGGCTTTACAATGACAGTAGTTGTCAAATGTTGGGTGCAGTACTTTACTGTCTAAATACATCTCTTTGCACAGAGCTGTCCTTTGTAGATATTTAAAAAGTATCTCTTTTGGTCTATTATAAATAAATTCATCATAAAATACTAGCCCCTCAAATTTACTAGAGAAATACAGTTTAAGGCTAACAGTCATGACTCAAAAAGGCACATCAACAGTTCAGCCTGAGAATGTTAATGTACGCTGTAGAGGGATGCTCAGAGGATTTTACCCCTTTCAGGTCATACACTATACGACAGAAGATTGGAAATAGCATTGATGTGGATATCAGCACTTACAGAGCAAAAACTGTGTTTGTATCATGTAACTGAATTCACAAAGGAGATGTCACACACATTTAAACACCAATAAGGCTACCTTTTTTTTAGTACCTTCTGTGTACTGGTATGAAGGCCATGGCCAACTCAAACTGTTTGTGGTATATTCTTCCCTTGATGGGAAAGGTGAAACAGTGATCACAGTTAATGTTTCATTTACATGCTTTATTGAATAAAGTATAGGAGGCAACAAATTATGCTTTTTCCATCATTTTGCAGTACTTTTATTCTCTTCAGACTTAACTTAATCAACTTTTAACTTTTGATCATCAAGTTAATTTAAAGCAACTATTCTATGAGTTTGGTCACAGTTAGTTACTGTGACCTGAATGAAATCTTCAGAGCGATTGTCAGACCTTATGCTGGTGCAGTGTGCCCTGGGTTCCATCTGGTGCAGGACAATGTCCGGCCTGATGTGGTCGGAGTGTGCAGGCAGTTCCTGGATGATGAAGACATTGACACCATTGATTGGCTCTTTCATTCCCTTGACCTAAATCCCATTGAGCACCTATGGGACGTTATGTATGTACCCCCGGGGGTGTGCCTAGATTCCACTGTAAACTCGCCCATTCATTCAATGCAGGGTGTCACCATGAGATGCAGCATAAATACCCTTTAAAATCCTAAACCATATTATTCTATCCCATTACATTTCAGTGGAAAAATGTACACTTTTAAACTAAATGTATTTTACAGCGCTAGTTACTTTAGCCCTACTGGTTATTTTACTTAATTTATTTCTATTTATATCAATAATCTAAAGTTTTAGGGTGGCTGTGGCTCAGCGTCTTGTTATTGGAAGGTCGCTGGTTCCGGTTGGTAGGTTGTTCCGGTACCACTGCAGATAAAGTCAGCTGCTCAGACAAGTGCTGCACACAGTGTTTTCCTTCATGTTACATCATAAATTCCCTAATTAAATTACTATTCATGCAGTACTGTTGAACAACAAAAATCTTAGGGCCATTACGATTTGGCCATGCATTCACTATGTCATCACAGGGTATCTCATTCCAGTCACAGACTCTTCCAAGTCCAGGCACGGACCTTTACAGGCTGATTAGGGCCCCGTCAGATATCAAGTAATCACACAATCCATGTCCACAACTACTGTCTACTCTCACCTTAATTGTAGGTTAATTTCAAAACATATAGCCCAAACTTATCTCAATTACTATCAATCATTATCAAGCATACCTATTGGTAAAAAAAAGTATATAAGTATGTAAATTTAGTTAATACTAAAAAATAATCTAAAAGAGCTGAGGCTGGTTGCAATGCTTAAATTTTGTAGAGATTGAGAGAGTCAGGCCATGGATCCAGTCTGCTCTTCCCTTGCGTCCTAGTCCTTGCGGTAACTCATGACCCTGTTGGAGGTCCCCGAAAGTCCAGACAAAGTCCAGAAAGAACTTCAGAATCAAATTATGATCCACAGTTGGTTGAAGAAAATTGTTAGTCTCTGCGAATCTCTTGAAGTTCATTCTGCGATGATAGGCTGCTCACATACTCCGTTTCGTGAGTTAATCCATCAATCCATCGTCTCCGCTGTTGCTACATTTTTTAAACTTTCAGCTGACCATCTGTTACTAAAAATTGTCTTCAACTATTTTTTATCTCCAGGGTCGGAGGGTGATGCGCCGCGGAAACAGCATCGGAGCTGGTAGCCGATGTCTGACGCACCGCTCTTTCGGAGACTGTAAACTCCCAGCGCAGCTGGTCTCACCCTGGCCACTGCACCGTGCGTATGCAGGTAGCACTCTCCTCCGGGGAGAGAGGGGGATTCAGTGTCAACGTTTTACCCCCTCACATCTAGCCGGAGGGCGGAGGGACCGCGGTTATGTCTATGTTTATGTCAGACAAAAATGAACCATGCAGTCCCAGAAACAATGGCACGTTCTCAGCTTAACTATGGTTGCACTATTTTACATCATAAAGACATTGTGTGCCTTTGTTTACATTTCAATTCAAACTAGAACTTCCTAGAGGAAAGATTTATAATTTAAGATTACTTTTTTGAATTTAAAAATTATCAACAGGTACCCTAATGAGTTATTTGTTTATTACTACTTATTACTGAATCGATATCAAAGCATTTAAATCAACATTGAATCAAATCGATATTGAATCGAATTGCGACCTAAAGAATCAAAATCGAATCGTGAGGTTCTTAACAATACCCAGCCCTAATAGAAGAGGTGGGTAGCGATGGAAAGCCCTTCGGGAGCTGGTGCTACTGTAATATTGGCTCACATTGGGTTTGTTTATCTCATTTCTGAATGTTGTCTTCGTCCGTCGTCTGCATATAAAGTCTTATTGCTTAAAATATAGGTTACTCTACTTGGACACTGTTATACCAAATTATACTGTAATTACAAACCAAACCGGAGATCTTAATACACTATTCGACATTGTACAAGATCTTAGTCTAATTAGAAATCACACACAATGCCATTTCAGATCCAAAATATGCTAGTTAGACGCTATTTTACCCTCAATACCAAATTATGCATTTAATGCTACTAACATGGAGGGTCATATTCCTGTTGTATCCTACACTTTCGGTTGACTTCCTGTATGAGAGAGAACCACGGAGTCTGAATTCTGTACTGAGCTCCCGGTTCTAGTCTCCAGCCAGTACAATTGACATTCTGTAAGTACTTGTTCTTGAGAAGTTTGTCTTGCTAAGATTGCCGTCCACATAACAGAGCAGACATAAAGACATACCAGAGCACTGTCAAAGAGGCCAGAAGAGAGCACCTGTCAAACATTATTGAATCAATTGTCACAACCCATGTGTGTTATTTAAAACCATCAAATCTGTTCTTGGCTCACCTCAGCCTGCATGCACAGAGGAATCCCCTGAAATGTGCAATAGCTTCCTGCATTTCTTCATTGACAAGTTTGCTACTGCAAGGGCTCTCATCACTACACCTGCATCTGATCCCTCTGACTCTGTTCTTTGCACAGCTGTGTTTGATTTATTTGAGTCTGTGTCTCTGATGGCTTTAGAGGATGTGGTTGGCCAGATTAAGCCATCAGGCTCTCCCTGTGACACGGTCCCGCCTCACTTTTTTAAAGAGGTATTCCCTTGTATAGGGCAGTCAGTTCTGGCCATTATTAACAGCAGTTTGTCCTCTGGTGTTGTCCTCCAAAGTTTTAAACATGCTGTGGTGCAACCCCTGCTTAAGAAACCTGGCCTTGATCGTGGTATGCTAGCCAATTATAGACCAATCTCCAAGCTGCCTTTTATCTCCAAAATCCTGGAAAAAGTCGTCCATGCTCAGTTAAAGTCGTTCCTGGATGAGCATGATGTCCTGGAAGTTTTCCAGTTTGGTTTTAAAACAAGGCATAGTACGGAGTCAGCTCTGTTAAGAGTGTTCAACGACATCCTCCTGGCGACTGACTCTGGAGACTACGTGATCCTTGTCCTGCTGGACCTCACTGCATCATTTGACACTGTGGACCACAATATTTTAGTGTCTCGCTTGCAGCCCCTAGTGGGCATTAGTGGTAGCGCCCTAAATTGGTTTAGATCATATCTTGAGGAAGATCTGTGTGTGTACGCCTTGGTGGCTCTGAGTCCCGCTCTGCTCCGCTGTCATATGGGGTTCCACAGGGTTCAATTTTAGGGTCCCTGCTCTTTTCTCTGTACCTGCTTCCCCTAGGTTCCATCCTGAGAAAACATGGCATTTCCTTTCATTTTTACGCTGACGACAGTCAGATTTATGTGCCGCTGAAAAAGAAAAACGCCTGTCTGAAGCCACTTCTATTATGTCTTGAAGACATTAAAGCATGGATGTCACTGAACTTTTTAAAATTCAATGAAAAGAAGACAGAAGTGATGTTTTTTGGTCCGAGCGGCTCTGTTGAACCCCCCTCTGTTGACTTGGGCCCTTTGGCACACTATGTGAAGCCAACAGTCTCAAACTTGGGTTTTAAGATTGACAGTGATTTTAAATTGGACCGGCAAATTGGTGCAATAGTGAAGTCCAGCTTCTTTCACCTGAGGCAGCTGGCAAAGGTGAGCCCTTTCTTGCACAGAAGCACTTTGAAGCAGTAATCCATTCCTTCATTACATCTCGGCTGGATTACTGCAATGCACTTTATTTTGGAGTCAGCCAGTCCTCCCTCACACGTCTCCAGTTAGTCCAGAACGCTGCCGCTCGCCTCTTAACTGGAACACGTAAGAGGGAGCACATTACTCCCATTCTGGCCTCCCTCCACTGGCTGCCTGTGCATTTTAAGGTTCATTTTAAGATTCTTTTATTTGTTTTTAAATCTTTAAATGATCTCGCCCCGCCTTACCTCTCTGAGCTCCTCCATCCCTACGCTCCTGCCCGGTGCCTCAGGTCAGCTGACCAGCTGCTCCTGGAGGTACCGAGGTCTAAGCGGAAGCTCAGAGGGGAATGAGCTTTTTCCATTGCCGGTCCCAAACTTTGGAACGCCCTCCCGCTCCACATCAGACAAGCCCCCTCACTGTCCATTTTTAAAACGCATCTTAAAACCCATTTTTATTCCTTGGCTTTCAACCCAGCGTGAGACTCTGCTCTTGTTTTAGTGTTTTATTGTTTTTATTGCTTTTATTGTTTTTATTGTTTTTATTGTTTTAACATTTTTATTGTTTCATTGTTTTTATTTTTTTATTCTTTGTTTCCTATGTTTTATGTTTCATGTTCTATTCCTTTTAATGTACAGCACTTTGTCCCAGCTACGGCTGCTTAAAGCGCTTTATAAATAAAGTTGAGTTGAGTTGAGTTGAGTACAGTCTCTCTGGATAAAGATCCGAGCTACTGCTAGTTAGCATTACAGCTAAGCTAACCACAACAACATTGCTAACCATGCCTGGCGTGGACTCTGCGCTACTACAGCAAGCAAACAAAAAGATCTCTGACCTCAAGGATGATATCTGACAGCTCTCTGATGAACTCCAGAGGAAAGAGTCACTGCTATCCAACTTCATGGATGTAGCATCTGTACAATCCAAAGAGATCGCTTCGCTCAGTGCAATCCTCCGGAACACGGTTGCTTGGGACCCAGCTACTGGCCCACAACTCTCCTCCTGCTCAACACCCAAGCAGCTGCCGTGGACGGAGGTCTTGGTCCGTGGTCAAAAGTGGGACCCTGATGGGTCTGCTGCTCCTCCTCGCCTGGTGACAACGCCTGCAGCTCCTCTTCCCAAGATGACGACGCCTGGTGCTCCTCCTTGCTCGGCGGTGACGCCAGCCGACCAAGCTAACGTTCCTCGCTCAGGTCTGAACCAGCGGCTCCCATCCCGGTCCAAAACCTCCGCCTCGCGGCGCCGGATCCTGAGAGATGCCGTAAGGCGGTGCTCTGGTGCTCTTCCTCACACCAAACCGGCTACTGATGCCATCCTGAGGGACGTAGCTACACGGCCACAGCACTCCCCTGCTCGGTCACAGAGTACTGAAAGCTCACAGCCATCGTCTCCTCGTCCTCTCTTCACTCTTACCACACTAATCATTGGAGACTCAATCGCAAGGAAAATTCGCTTTTTCAACGCAGCCACACACTGCTTTCCTGGAGCCACAGTGCGGGTTATCCTTGATAAGCTTCCCATCCTACTATGCTCTCCTCCTATTAACCGAGTAATAGTTCATGTCGGATCCAACGACACGGCTCGTCGCCAGTCGGAGCTGACTAATAAGGACTTTAATGCCCTCTTCAGCTTCCTAAATAGCTGTGGAAAAGATGTCTGGCTCAGCGGACCTCTCCCAACTCTCGACCGTGGCGATGGGCGCTTCTCCAGAATCCTCAATCTTAACACCTGGCTTCACTCCACCTGCAGAATCCACAACATTGGTTTCATCGACAATTCCAACCTCTTCTGGAACCGTTCTTCCCTTTTCCGTACCAACGGACTTCACCCGAACAGTCCCAGTAGCACAGTGTTAGCAGCTAGCTCCGCGTGATTGACATCTAACCTGCCCCGCCCCTCACCTGGAGCCTTCTTCTTCTTCTTCTTCTTCTTCTCGACCTACACTTGAAGCACACAGCACTGTGTCTCTCATCAGCTCCCCCTGGGAGCCAACCCAGGTACTGACACTCTCCGTGGCTCAATGCCCCTACCATGGCCCACTGTCTCCTACTGGCTGCCATAAAGCTACTTCCACTGCTGTGATTAACTCGATTCCAATTCCCGTTGTTATTTCACATCGCAAATCAATACACCTGCACAGGTGTAATCGAACTATTGATCACAGTGTGCTTGCTACTCCATCCAGATCAGCTAACACCAAACCTCAGACCAGCAATCTAACCTTTGGGTTATTTAACATCCGCTCACTGACCAACAAGGGACCTCTGCTCTTTGATCTACTGAATGACCATAAGTTTGATTTTTTTTGCCTGACTGAGACATGGCAGCAGCCTAATGATTTTTTACACCTTAATCAAACTGTTCCTCCTGGATTTGTCTGCTCATCACAACCTCGTACCTCTGGCAGAGGGGCCTGGCGATACTATACAATCAAATATGGAAAGTGTCCTCCATCACAGTGCCTGTTTATCCCTCATTTGAGTCCATTGCTCTACAAATCAAGGGCCCAACTCCCACTATTCTAGCCACTATCTATCGACCACCCAAGCTGAATAACGCCTTCCTACAGGAATTCTCAGCCTTCCTAACAACCCTATGCTCAGTGTCCCCAAACTTAATATTGCTAGGTGATTTTAATATCCACTGGGATAGCATCAACAATATTTTTACAAAGGACTTTACCTCATGCCTTGACAGCTTTGGACTACAGCAACATATTGACTTTCCAACACACTCCAAAGAACACATTCTTGACCTAATCTGCTGCTCTGGTGTAACCCCCCTAAACTGTTGTGTCACAGATTTGCCCATCTCAGACCACAAGCCAATATCCTTTGATGTCATGCTAAGATTATCCAGGAAAAGCATGCCTCGCTCTATCTCTTTTCGAAACATCAAAGATATTGACTTGTCAGCCCTCTCTAATGGAATTGATGATTTTCCCAGCAGAGACAATTTATCTACCACAGATGAACTGGTATCCCACTACAATCTCGGACTTCAGCGACTGCTAAATACTCTTGCGCCTCTGAAAACAAGGTCTGTTTCCTTTGCCCACTCTGATCCTTGGTTTACACCAACGCTACGCCAGCTCAAAACCAAAGGCCATTGCCTGAAACGCAAAACCGGCCTAGCAGTGCACAAAGAAATGTATCATAATCACATACTCCAATACAAGGATGCTATTTCTCTAGCCAAAACCACATACTACTCAACCTTAATCAGGACAGCGGATGGGAACACTAGAGCCCTATTCTCACCATCAAAAGTATCCTGAAACCACCTGATGCTCTGCCTACTCACCTACTCACAGCTGCACAGTGTGACAACTTCATGACCTTCTTCAATGCCAAAATTGAAAACATCCACCAGACACTGACTGCTTCAAATAACTCTACACCCTCTCTGCACTCTCTGCCCACATTCTCCATCAGCTCTCCACTTGCCAGTTTCAAACTGCCCACTGTCTCCGAAATAACCAGACTTATCTTCAAATCCAAATCATCTACCTGCCAGTTAGACCTCCTGCCCACCTAGCTGGTAAAAAGCTGCATGCCTGCCTCGTCCTCTCTCATAACTGATATCATTCATTCCTCATTGACTTCTGGTGTTGTTCCATCATCACTAAAGGCTGCTGCAATTACTCCAACTATCAAGAAACCTGGTGCAGACCGAAATGATTTGAACAACTTCCGTCCCATCTCAAACTTGCCATTTATCTCAAAAATACTCGAAAGAACTGTTGCAGCTCAACTAAACAACCATCTGTCTCACTACAACCTCTTTGAACAAATTCAGTCTGGCTTTCGTGCCCATCATAGTACTGAGACAGCCCTAGTGAAAATCACAAATGACCTTTTAATGGAATCTGACTCTGGCATACTCTCCATCCTGGTTCTCCTCGACCTCAGCACAGCCTTCGACACTGTCTCACATGACATCCTCCTGGGCAGACTGGCCTCCATTGGAATCACCGACATCCCTCTGGCTTGGCTGAACTCCTATCTCACTGGTCGCACACAATTTGTCCAACTCAAGAACCTAAAATCTTCCTCCTCTCCAGTCTCCAGCGGTGTTTCCCAGGGCTCTGTCCTTGGCCCCCTCCTGTTCACTATTTACCTTCTGCCCCTTGGACAAATTCCATATTCAATTCCATTGCTATGCTGACGATACACAGCTTTGTATCTCCACCAAGCCTACTTCCATTCTACCACCCACAACTCTATCCAACTGCCTACTGGAGATTAAATCATGGTTTTCACTCAACTTCCTTAACCTGAACAGTGACAAAACCGAGGTCCTCCTCGTTGGCACCAGATCCACCCTGGCAAAGCCCAACCCCTTCTCCATGTCTATCGACAATTCCAGTGTCTCACCATCACCCCAGGTAAAGAGCCTGGGTGTCATCCTGGACGGCACTTTAACCTTTGAAGCCCACATCAATAATGTTACCCGGTCTGCATACTTCCATCTACACAACATCAACCACCTCCGTCCCTCACTCACACCAGCCTGCACTGCTATTCTCGTGAACACCCTGGTTACATCTCGTCCGGACTACTGCAATTCTCTCCTCCATGGTCTTCCTCGGAAATCACTCCATAAACTCCAACTGGTCCAGAACGCAGCTGCGCGTATCATCACCAGAACTCCCTTTGCTGAACACATCACCCCAGCCCTGCAGCAACTACATTGGCTCCCTATCAAATCCCGCATTGATTTCAAGATTCTACTCCTCAGTTTCAAGATCCTTGATAACCTGGCACCATCTTATCTCGCTGAACTGATCCATATCCACGATCCCTCCCGAACCCTCCGATCCTGTTCTACCATCCAGCTCTTTACCCCATCTGCCAACCTAATCACCATGGGGTCAAGAGCTTTCAGCCGATCTGCCCCCAGCCTCTGGAACTCTCTCCCACTAGACATTCGCACTTCTGACACTGTCTCCACTTTTAAATCTCTCCTGAAAACACACTTATTCCGCATGGCTTACTCTGTATCAGCCTAATCATATAATCACACTCCTGCCTATTCTCCATTCCACTCTATGGCACTATTCTCACCCTGGAAGGTCAATCCTGCCTAACCCGGCCCGGTTGACTTCCTGTATGGTGAGGACTGCAGAGTCTGAACCCTGCACACACTCTTTCCCATTCTCTATCCCACTCTATTGCACTATTCTCACCCCGGAAGCTCAGCCCTGCCTAACCCGGCCCCGTTGACTTCCTGTACGGTGAGGACTGCGGAATCTGAATCCTGCACACACCCTTCCCTATTCTTATCTATTGCATTATTCTCACCCCGGAAGCTCAGCCCTGCCTAACCCGGCCCGGTTGACTTCCTGTATGGTGAGGACTGCAGAGTCTGAACTCTGTGCTGAGACGGCACCATGTAACTGCATCCTCTTACTTATTTATTTATTTGCACTAAATTGTCCTGTACTTGTACTGTCTTTTGTTGTACTGTTGTTGTTATGTGCGGTGGTCTTGAGTGCTTTGAAAGGCGCCTTCAAATAAAATGCATTATTATTAACATCGGCCTATAGCTTAATTAGACGAATGTACTGCCACTGCCTTAGGATTGTCCTCATGGATGAGGTGTGAGGACAAAGGCCTTCCAGTGCCCCCCCTGTCCTAACTGCCTCCATCCCTGAGGACACACCAGGGTCAAGTGACCAGGAGGAGGAGGATGACGACAATGAAGAGGAGGAGAGCCAGCCAGGGCCGAGGAGGAAGAGGAGGAGGGAGGGTGAAGGAGGACATGAGGCTGCAGAGAGGATGGAGAGGTTCTTCTTCTGCACCAGAGGACAATCCTTACATTATATCTGTTGTTATTTACTTAATTTATGAGTTCTTTTTAAATTATTTGTTCATAATTGTTCATTTTATATAATTCATGAAATAAAATATTGTTCTATTGTTACACGTTGTCTATTCTATTTAGTATTTACATCTTAAGTGCAATTTATAACAGCAAACAGCATCAAGTGCTACTTTTCAGGGACAACAAGGGATTGAATGTTTTCTTTTATTATTAAGGTCTTAACATTTACAACTATTTACAAAGTTACAGCATAAATAACTATTTACAGATTATTATACACTATTAACAAAAACAAATATTAAAAACAATAATCGATGATCGATGACGGCCATGTCACTAACAATGTTTTAAGAAAGAGACAAGAATTATAGTTTCATAACCTAATAATAATAATAATAATGATAATAGTGATAATAATAATAGTAATAGATTATTACAACAGACAAACCTATCTACCAAACACTTTAAATAGGAATAATGCCTTTAAAATGAAAATAAAACCATATGTAGCGATCAGCAGTTTATATGTCATCATTAGCGTAATGAATTGGTATGTTAATTACCCCAAACTGTTAGCTAGCTAATAATGATAATATTGATAACATTACTGTGGGGTCTATAACAGGTTTACCTCTCCACGTTCCTCTCAACCCGAGATAACCCAGAGCCGCTTCTCCTCTGCCTCCACAAGCAGGAGGATTGAAAAGGAAATCAGGAATTCCTGTAGCTCAAACAGATCTGACAGTCAAACTTTACTCTTCTTGTCACTTTCGCGGACCTGGGCTGCATAAATAGTGACGTACGGGTAGGGGCGGGATCATCTGGTGACGCAACCGGGAAATGCTCTGAATGTCATGACTCTTGATTCTTGTTCTTTGTGTCGTGTTCTTGTGTCTGGTTTTGTCTTGTGGTTTCTTGAATTTAGATTTTCTATGCCCCACTGTGTCTTTTAAGTGTCTCTTATGTTCTTCCCTCTGTCTCCCTCCGTCTGTAGTATTGTTCCCTCCATGCTTTCTCCTATGTGCTCCTCCCCCTCGTTACCTCACCTGGCCTCCTCACTCCTCTCTCTCCTCACCTGTTCTTCGTCTTGTCATAAGTGTCTGTGTATTTAGTCTGTGTCTTCCCTGCACTCCTTGTCCGTTCATTGCTTATGTGACGTCTGCTTATGTTCCTGCCTGATGTTCTCCCCGTGCCTCGTCTCCTGTTTGGTTTGTTTTGGATTTTTGCATTTTGCATTTTGATTTGAACTTTGCCCTTTTTCTTTGCACTTTGTTGAATTGCTGTTTTGTTGCTACTTTGTCTTTCGTCCCCTTTTGTCTGTTTTTGGTACCTGGTTCAGCTTGAGAATAAAGCTTGCTGTTTGTTTCCCCATATCCTTGTCCCGTGAATAACTGCATTTGGGTCCAACTCCTATCCTTTGAGTTTTTTCCCCCTTTAACCTTGGCGTGACACAGAAGGCTAGACCGTCCCATTTCACAACGGCTGACGCGGCCTGCAGGGCTCTCCGAAGGACTCTCCTTCGCGGAGACCGCAATGGGTCCTTTAAGTGTGCAGACCCTGAATTCAGACACAGCCATGTTTCATCTGCACTCAATCGGCTCTAACGTTACCTGTCTACCTCTTACACTCTTCTTCTCCGTACATCAGTCTGCAGTCTTTTCTACTCTACACAGTACGGACACATCTACTGGTGGGGGAGTATAGCGACACTGAGAGTGCGCAGTATTAACATCCATATCAAGAGTCTGTAAACACAACAGCTGCCTTAATCACCAATTTTAATAAAATAAACCGAATAAATGTATTTTCCTCTGAACTAAAAAAACAGACATTTCACGACAGCTCCCGCAGCACTTTATTTTGGTGTTGGCAATCACACATACAAACTTTAAAAACAACCATTTTACCCCCAAAAATGCTACAAACAGGAAGGGCAGAAAACTGTCATTTAAAATATGTACTATTGTGGATAACCACACATTCAAACTGTAAAAACAACTATTTAAAAAAAAAAAAAACGCTCTAAACGGGAAGGGCAGAAAACTGTCACTTAAAAATAGTAAAATACAACTATTATTAAAGGTGCAGTTGGTAACTTGGAGGAGAGAGAGGACTTAGCATTAAACTTGAACAAGTACAACTTTCAGATCCCTCCCCCTCCCTCTCCATTGCTCTCCTGCCCTGCCTCCAAAGTCCCTCCCCGAGAGGGGGCTGGCGTGCACGCGACCTGCGTGTGACTGACGAGCCCAGGTAAACAACAGGCACATGAATCGGTAATAACATGAGCTACACTCCACACAGCTAGATATAAACACTTTACAGTGACTTTCACATGGCTATACCTTACCTAGAAACTTGTTCCTCAATTCATTACATGTTTATTTAGCGATAAAATCTAATTTTGTGATAAAAAAAACCTTCGGAAAGTGTAGTATTTAGCTTAGCACGTCAGTCACACCAGTAAATTAGCCGGGACCGTGGACGCCAGGGCAGAGGGCGTCGCCTGGGACAAACACCCGATGACCTCTGTACAGATGACACTGCTCGAGTCGGACATGTGAGATTGCAGTGGATTGCATTTGAACGTGTAAGTAATCTCAGTAGTAATAGTCTGTTTCTAAACACAAACAATTATCATTGTAACTCAGGTAATAGTTGTTTTACAAATATATACTTTATCTTGTAATTACTAGGAGCAAAGTCAACACTTGGATGTACAGCAGGCGCCGCATATCGAGCAAACTTGACACGGGACTCCAGCCTCATCTGTGATGTCCTCAGCCACTCAGCCCCTGCTGCTCCAACAGCACCTCCTGTCCAACTCCAACCCAGAGATGCAGGGAAAGGCCCGTGGTTGTAGAGAGGAAAGGCTGCAACCAACAGCCTGAGATGTGCATTTGCATTTTTGAGTGTTGTGCAATACTGTACATAGATTTCTCTTTTTTTATATTGTTCAAAATTTACAAATCAAAATATTTGTGATTTCATTATTTATCTAATAAAGTTTCTTTCTAAAGGGATTTGTTTCTAATTGCATAAATGTAAAAACAAACATAGCACTTTACCTTATTTTATTGAAATACCCTTCAGAATAGTTTAAAAAAACGAAAGCAGGCAGAAACAAGTGATAACTATACACATTGTCAAGCTTTATCTTTCAAAGTAATATAACAATGTAGGTTGTATGCAGAGTAACAATGCACAGTCAGTTGTCAGTCAAAGTCAACAAACTTTTATTATTGCTGGAAGATTCTTTATTCTTCAAAGTGCAACAGCATGCCTCTATGTCTGTGGCAATCTCTGACCTGTGGAAAGAGAATAAAGAACTGGATGTAATATATACACACATTTAGGAAGAGTCAGAAGAGAGAACAGTCTATAGTTACATGGGTTTTATTTCAACAAAGTTATTAGAGCGGCAGAGCGCACAGACACAAAACAAACTGAGACAAGTTTTGAGATAACTTGTTCTAGAAATAAAAGTGAGACAATGCCTCCTAAGACTGACCCTAAGTGGGAACAACTTCTGAACGAAAGCCTGACGGCATTGAGAGCAGATCTGATGGAGGAGATACGAGATATGAAGAAGAAGATGGAACCCTTCAACAAGTTGATGGCTGAAATCACTCATCTCCGGGAGGAGAATGTGAAAAAAGACCAGCTGATAAAGGAGCTGGGAAACAGAGTGGAGGAGCTGGATCAACAGGGAAAGCTCAAAGATGTGATTGTGACTGGTATCAAAATCAAGCCTCCAACCTACCCAAAACGGCTGCAGCTTCGGCTTCAACCAGTTAGCCTGACGAATCTGAGATCAAATCTGTGGAAAAGCAGGTGTCTGACTTCCTGAATGGCAAAGGCATCGAGGTGGATTTCGACAACGTTGAAGCATGTTACCTCTTACCCCGAAGGAGAGAGTCGGCAACTCGAGCTGTTATGCTGAAATTCACCAACAGAAAATACAAGACTGCACTGCTGAAGCAGGGCAAGAAGCTCAAAGGCTCGGATGTTTACATCAATGAAAATCTCACCAAAAAGAATGCAGACATCGCCAGAGCAGCTCGCCAACTGAAAAAGGGTGGTAAAATACAACACACTTGGACGGCAAACTGCAGAATCTACATCAAAACAAATGGAGCATCAGCTGAAGAAGTCAAAATAATCCAGATCAGGAGTAAGGATGAGCTGGAGAAATACGAAAACTAAGGTATGGCTAACGAACACTCCATAACTACAGCGCAGCAAAGTTTATCGGTTCTTACAAGGACTGATGGTATGATGGGAATATCTGAAAGGATTGGTGAGCAGGGAAGTGTGGAGTTCATTATAAATCATCGTGTGAATCATACCTTATCTGACCCGAATGAAAGAATTGACCCGGATAATCACTTCTGTTTCAACATGACTGGGAATTGCAAGTATAACACTGAAGTTCAATACAACGATAGCATTGAGATGGACAGGAACCTGTCTCTTATTCACTTTAATAGCAGGAGTCTATACACCAACTTCGGCCACATCAAAGAATACCTAAATCACTTCAAGACCCCATTCACCATCATTGCAGTGTCGGAAACATGGATTAATGAAGACAAAGGCACAGATTTTTTCCTGGATGGATATAATCTCGTATGTGTTAACAGGAGAAACAAAGGCGGAGGAGGAGTGGCACTATTCATTGACAATAACATCAAGTATGAGACAGTACAAAACATGTCTAAAGCTGTGGATCACTTATTGGATTGTGTGACAATCGAAATCTGTGTAACGAAAGGTAAAAATATAGTTGTAAGCTGTGTTTACAGAGCACCTGACTCAAAAATAGAGGACTTCAATGAATATGTGGGAGAATTATTCTCTGAAACAAGCCAAAAGAGAGTCTTTATCTGTGGTGATATAAACATTGACTTGCTCAATCCAAAACAAAACACGGTAATTGACAAGTTCATTAATCTAATGTATACAATGGGCTTACAACCTCTCATCACACGCCCAAGCAGGATCACGACACACAGCGCTACTCTAATTGATAATATTTTTACTAACGTTACTGACTCTGAAAGTGGACTTCTGATGAATGATATAAGTGACCATCTACCAATCTTTGCTATCTATGACTATAAATACACTGTGAGACAGACACCGAACAAAAACACATATATAAGGGTCAGAACTGAAGAAGGAATGAATACACTGAAAAAGGAACTACTGAGGCAAAACTGGAACAATGTCTATAATGAAACAGATGTGAATGAAGCATATGATTCCTTTCTACAAATATTTAAAACACTGTATGACATACACTGTCCTATGAAAAAGAGAAACACAAATCAGAGGAAGGACGAGAAACCATGGCTCACAAAAACTTTGATAAACGCCTGCAGGAAGAAAAACACTCTGTATAGACAGTTCCTAAAATCAAGGACGGCCCAGTCTGAAGTGAGATATAAAAGGTATAGAAACAAGCTAAACAGCATCCTAAAGGAATGCAAGAAAGAATATTACAGCAATCTATTAGCACAAAATATGAATTATACTAACAAATTATGGGATATTCTAAAGGCCGTGACTAATAATAAAAACACAAAACCAAACTACCCTCCCTACTTCAATTATAACAACATGCAGGAAGATAACCCGGAAGTCATAACAGATAGATTTAATCAGTTTTTTGTAAACATCGGACCAGAGCTAGCCAAGGACATTCCTGACTCACCCCTACACTGGGACCATTTTGATAAGGATGGAGACAGAACTCCCTGCTCAATGTTTCTCACACCAGTGAAGGACACAGAAATTAGACATCTGGTCGACAAATGTGTGGCAAAAACCTCCAGTGATGTTGATGACATCGACATGAGGCTAATTAAGAAAGTATTAGACGGAATCATTTCACCTCGAACATACATTTTTAATCTGTCATTCCAAACCGGGATATTTCCCACCAAAATGAAAGTTGCCAAAGTTGTGCCACTGTTTAAGAGTGGTGACACACATGAGTTTACTAATTACAGACCAATCTCAATACTGCCTCAACTGTCAAAAATCCTAGAGAAGCTATTCAACAATAGGTTAGATAACTTCATCAACAAACACAAACTGCTATATGACAGTCAATATGGATTTAGAAGGAACCACTCGACTGCCTTTGCTCTAACTGAGTCTGTAGAAATCATTACCGACGCTATTGAACAAAAACTATATTCAATAGGAATCTTCATAGACTTGAAAAAAGCATTTGACACCGTTAACCATGATATATTAATTGCTAAACTGGAGAGATATGGCATTAGAGGTGTAGCACTGCAGTGGGTCAAGAGCTATCTACACAAGAGATCCCAATATGTTAAAATAGGTGACAACACATCGACTAGCCTGGACATAATCTGTGGGGTTCCACAGGGGTCAGTTCTGGGTCCAAAGCTGTTTATACTATATATAAATGATATATGCAAAGTGTCACATATTCTGAAATTAATATTATTCGCGGATGATACAAATATTTTCTGTTCTGGGAGTGACTTGAACCAACTTGTGGAAACAGTAAATCATGAAATGGCCAAACTTCATGTGTGGTTTAATATAAATAAATTATCACTAAATCTGGGGAAAACAAAATACATGCTATATGGAAAAAAAGAATGCAATAATAGTACTAACATTCATGTAAACGGAGTAAATATTGAAAGGGTCCATGAGAATACAGTACTGGGTGTGATTATCGACGACATGTTAAGTTGGAAGCCACACATAAGACAGTTAAAAAGGAAGTTGGCCAGGAGTGTGTCCATACTCTGGAAAGCACAAAAAATATTAAATCAAAAAGCACTTCATCTGTTGTACTGCGCACTAGTCTCTCCACACCTGCAATACTGTGCAGAGGTGTGGGGGCACACATTCAAAGGCTCCACACAGCCTTTGTTAATACTCCAAAAAAGAGCCCTGAGAATCTTACATCATGCCAACTATAGGGCACACACAAATCAGTTATTTATCGAATCAAGAATACTCAAACTATGACTTAATAAAATATCGCACACTACAAATGATGTATAAGGCTGCTAACAAAAGCCTACCTCACAACCTGCAAATACTTTTCCTAGACAGAGAGAGGAGTTACAATCTCAGAGGAAACATGATCTTCAGGCAAAGGAAGGTACGGACAACGTTAAAATCCTTTTCCTTATCGGTTAAAGGTGTTAAACTATGGAATGAGCTAGAAGATGATGTTAAAAAATCAACAGCACTAAGTAGTTTTAAAAAAAAATATGTAAATTCAACCGTTGATCAATACAGATCACTACTGGATGGTTGATTAAGGTCAGAGGCACGACTCAACAGACACTGTGTTAAGACGGCATCGGAGCAGAACAAAAAACATTCTGTACCCAAACAATAGGTTGAACCTGAGAAACTTGTATGGTCCAAGGCCAATGCCAGCTGTGCGTAGCAGGATGTTGTTATAATGGGTATCAACAATGTGGAGATAACTTAGGTACGTGACACTACTGCTAGTTATCACAACTTCTTCTGAGCTGTGAAGAACTTCACTGAGCCCTGTAAATTGGCACACTAAAGTCACTCGATTGGAGACTTGTTTAACACTAGAACGGCCAAGACGGTCATTTTGACCGTTTTTAAATTTATATGTGCAATAACTTTGTTAAATGAAAAAATACAATACTGCCGTTACCTGACTTTTCCTAAAAGTGTCTGAATTTTAATTTAAAATGTTTTTTATATAAATTGCACAAAAGACAAAGAAAATATGATAGGTTATACCTATTCCGGCCATCAGCGGTCATTTTGACCGCACATCATTTCGCGGGGTTCATTGTTTCTTTTTTCGCGCGGTTTGCTGCTTTCTGTGTCTCTATTGTCTCCAACTTTATTAGCGTCTCCATGTGCTTGTTTGTGAATGTACCTGTAAGTTAATTATATCTAGTTGTATTATATAGCCTGGTTGACACCATGGGCAAACTTAAGCGTGAGTTCCCCCTCCGTGAAACAGCAAGCGGAGCTGTTGATGTGACTCTGACTGCGTATCAGGGAAAGCCGAGGAAGAATTCTGCATCCTGAGCACCGTGCACACAGCTGTGGGAACCTTTAGTGGGGCGAAGGCAAAACCAGAGTCTGTGATTGACTACAACACCACCAAGTACGGCGAAGACGTCCCGGACCAGATGCGAGGGCGTACTCCGTCAGAGGCGGTACGGGAGATGGCCATTTGGCGGTCTAACATCCTCGACCTGGCTGGGAGGAGCACCAGCAGCAGGAGAGCCCGGAGGAAAGTCCTGCAGCAGCTGGCAGAGGAGCTGAGGGCGGAATACATGGGGGGGAAGAGGCCGTGTGTGGTAACTGTGGGAGAGACATGGAGGTAATCTGCAGAGACTGTGACCGATGTTTTTATTTTGATTATTATTATTATTATTATTATTATTATTATTATTATTATTATTGTTATTATTATTAGTAGTAGTAGTAGTATATGATTATTATTATTATTGTTATTATTATCATTATTATACTCGTTTCCAGCTTTTTCGATTAGCCTATTTTTTTAACTACATAATATGAAATATTATCATAAATTTTTTATAATCAAATAAATTACTTTTCATTGTAAATTCTGAGTTTTCGCTGAAATCTTGTGTGAATATGCAATAATTAGGTACTGTTTACTATGTGCGATGATATGAATATTAACAAATGTATAATTAAACTTGCTAAAATGTACATTTTGGTGTTATTTCGTTTTTTAAAAAATATTAGGCTATAACACAGTGAATGCATGTATCACTCAATTGGGTATTTACATGAGAGATTATAAAGTTTATAATATACGGCCGTAGTAGTTTCGGAATTCCCGGCCTCACTAGAACGGTCAAGACTCATTTGACAGTTTTCAAATTTTTATGTGCAATAAATTTGTTGAATAAAAAAAATGCAAAACTGCTGTTACATGACTTTTTCTAAAAGTGTCTGTATTTTAATTTAAAAAAAGTTTTTGAAAAAATGACACAAAAGACAAATATGTCATAACTCTTCCGGCCATAAGCACATATTTCGCGGGGCTTCATTGATACATTTTTCGCGCGGTTTGAATTTCTTTGTCTCTTGTCTCCAACTTCACTAGCTAGCGGTCTCCAGCTGTGCTTCGTTACGAATTCATTTGTTAAATAGCCTATTATCTACCTTTAATTATTGGTAAATTGTTTTTGATGTCTGCCATGGAGTCAAGCCTGCAAAACATGACCAAAAAGGAACGAATGAAGAGACATCTTAACACTGCCGAAGCCCTGAAAATGTTTCAGGGCTTAGAAAGTGGTGATTCTGATGGAGGGGATCCATCAGAGTTTGAAGAAGACAGCGACCTTTCCTGGGTACACGAAAACACCTCCTCAGAGAGTGACACTGAGTCTGCACCGAGGAAAAAAAGGCGACTTTCCCCGGCGGCTACGGCCTACAACGCTCAAGGTAAGCTCCGCTGACCTGCACTAAGTTATAGCCTGGGCTATTCACTTTGCTGCTCATATTTTATTATTATTATTATTATTATTATTATTATTAGGCTATTACTGTTGTTCTAGGCCTCCCCGAACCAGCTCTTGAGCCCACTGGAGTGCTCAGCCGGCCATTGCTGTCATCTCAGCCGGAGGCGGCTGTGGAAAAGGGGAAGGATGGGACGGTGTGGATGGTCCTTCAGCCAGATGGACGTCCAGGGAGAAGGCAGAGCCAAAATGTCCTGACGGAAGCTGCTGGCCCCACAGCGCATGCAAAGCGCAATGTAGAGGATGCCGTCACCGCCTTTCTCTGTGTGTTCGATGATGGCATGTTGAAGCACATTAGGGACCGCACTGTGGCTGAGGCTCATCGAGAGAACGGTGACAGCTCATGGGACCTGACAGTGGCTGAACTAAAAGCCTTCATAGCGCTGTTATATGTCCGTGGCGCACAGTGCGCAAAAAACATTGAGCTCAGCAGTCTGTGGTCTGAGGAATGGGGCTTCCCGTTTTTTCGACAAACGATGGCTAGAAATCGCTTCAGGGAAATTATGAGGTTTCTGCGATTCGACAGAAAGGAGACCCGACGTGCGCGTCTGCAGGATGATAGGTTTGCCCTGGTCCGGGCCACTTGGGACAGGTTCATACAGAACAGCATAGCCTGTTATAAACCCGGGGCCAACATCACCATTGATGAGCAGCTGTTCCCCACAAAAGCCCGCTGCAAGTTCACCCAGTATATGGGGAATAAGCCCGATAAATTCGGCATCAAATTTTGGTTGGCTGCAGATGTCGACTCCAAATAAATGTTGAATGGGTCTCCATATCTGGGGAAGGAGGAGACGCGGAGCGCAGGTCAGCTCGTGGGAGAGAGCGTGGTGATGAGACTGGCGGAACCATTCTTGGGGAAGGGGAGAAACATCACCACCGATAATTTCTTTACGTCCCTAAAACTGGCCACCGCCTTACAGGCAAAGAAGACCAGCCTGGTTGGCACTTTGGGCAAACAGAAACGGGAGCTGCCCCCCTCCGTGAAACAGCCTGCGGAGCTGTTCAGCACTAAGGTGCTGACGTGTGCTGATGCGACTCTGACTGTGTACCAGGGAAAGCAGAGTAAGAACGTCTGCATCCTGAGCACCGTGCACACAGGTGTGGGCACCTTCAGTGGACCGAAGGCAAAGCCAGAGGCGGTCACGTACTATAACAACACCAAGTACGGCGTGGATGTCCTGGACCAGATGGCGAGGGCGTACTCCGTCAAAGGCGGTACGCGAAGATGGCCAGTGGCGGTGTTTTACAACATCCTTGACCTGGCTGGGATAAATGCCCACATCTTGTTCCAAGAGTGCACCAGCAGCAGGATAGCCCGAAGGAAATTCCTCCAGCAGCTGGCAGAGGAGCTGAGGGCCGAATTCATGGAGGGGAAAGGGGCCGCGCGGCAGGCGGCACAAGGTGGGCAGCAGCGGAAACAACAACCGCAGCAGCAGCAGCAGCAGCAGCAGACACCGAAACGGAGGCAGTGCCAGGTCCGAAAGAGCTGCAAGCAAAATAAAACGTCCGACACTTGCAGCAAATGCCACAAGCCCGTGTGTGGCAGTTGTGCAAGGAGAGCGGAGGTAATCTGCATGTCTTGTGACCATTGATCGCAGTAGGCCTAATTGTTATTGTTAAGTGTCGGTACGTAATGTAATTAGTTTATAAAATCTGTATTAGCCTATATAATTTGATGTTGTTTTATTGTTATATTGCCTAAAGTTCTTTCTTGGCTCTTTTTTTTTGTTATTGTTTTAGATCAGCTCGTTTCCAGCTTTTTCGATTATTTTTTTTTTATTATAGCCTATAATATGTGTATATAATAAGTGTTCAAATAAAATGTTTCGTTTATTATATAGCCTAATATTAAGTGTTACAATAAGATGTTTCGTTAATTATATAGCCTAATATTAAGTGTTACAATAAGATGTTTCGTTAATTATATAGCCTAATATTAAGTGTTACAATAAGATGTTTCATTTATTATATAATATTAAGTGTTAAAATAAAATGTTTCGTTTATCATATAATATTAAGTGTTAAAATAAAATGTTCCGTAATCAAATGAGATATTTTTAATTAAGTTTTCGAGTTTTCTGTATTGTACTGTACCGTCCTGTACTGCATAATTGTGTGTAAATATAAGCAATAATTACGCTACATTTGATGATTGATGTATAATTAAACTTGTTAAAATGTACATTTTGATGTTATTTCGTTTTTTTTTAAAAATACCATGACACAATGAACGCATTCATTAATCAATTGGGTATTTACAGAGGAGATTATAGAGTTTAAAATCTAGCGGATGACCGCTCGCGGCCGTTCTAGTAGTTTTCGGAAATCCGGCCGTTCTAGTGTTAATATTGTACAACAACGTTCTCAACCAATCAATCAACGTACCCAAACAATAGGTTGAACCTGCAAAACTTGTATGGTCCAAGGCCAATGCCAGCTGTGCGTAGCAGGATGTTGTTATAATGGGTATCAACAATGTGGAGATAACTTAGGTACGTGACACTACTGCTAGTTATCACAACTTCTTCTGAGCTGTGAAGAACTTCACTGAGCCCTGTAAATTGGCACACTAAAGTCACTCGATTGGAGACTTGTTTAATATTGTACAACAACGTTCTCAACCAATCAATCAACTGATCAATCCACGATGGAGTTGCTGAGCTGGTCACTGAATGCCATCGACAGAGTGTTCTCAACACGGAGTGCGGGTTCTGGCGAACTGACATGCCCGGATGGGACCTTCATGTCCGGCTACACTATGGATGCTTGGGGAAAGTGGAAAGTCATCTGCCTTGCTGCACTGGATGTGGAGGATGTCGAGGACGTGTACATGTTCACGTTCATGACAATTGGAACGATCGTTTTGGGATTTGGAATCTTTATGCAATATCGGAAAATGAGAAAGATCGCTACTGGGCAGACCAGTGTGAGGGCTGACATCGCGAATACTCGGAGTGCTGTGGTCGGGATGCGCTCTGACATCTCCACAATTCGTGAGTTTGTGGCACTGATGCGAGTTGACGTAGCAACTAATTGGGAGGATATGGCGAAGTTAACAGCGGCGAAAGCTGCAGAGGAGACGGATGAATAAAATAAAAATGGCATAAAAAAAGGGCTTTCACACCATCCCAACAAATACTTAATATACTGGACTTTTGCTCTCTGTCGATTGGACCATCATTCTGACCTTGTGACATGCCTGGCTATAAGATGAGACTGTTGTTCACTCATGACAGACTAATATGGACACGTGCAGACACACACGTAATCTGTATGTACTGTCTAGAGTTGAATTCAGCTCTGTATGCTACTGCTGTAATATGTTTTGTCAAAGGTCATAGTAAAAGAAAGTGTTAGGTAAAAATGTAAAATGCAAAAGATAAGAAAAGATTAGTATGAAGATTTTATCCTGTGGGTAATGGGGGCGGGACTAGATAAGCTTTGGCTTCTCCCGCTTTTCCCTTTCGGCCATGTGTATTGTATTATTGAACAATGATGAAATGTGATGATGATGAATTGACATGCCCGAAATAAACAACATAAATAAATAAATAAATAAATAAATAAATAAATAAATACATTGAAAATTTGAAACAGTCAAAATGATGCCTTGGTGGTTCTAGTGTGAAATTTTGAGTTTGGCCTTGCCAGATGAGGGCTGACTTGTTTTTAAATACATTATTGTGCCTTTTATAGTTTTCAGTAACCATCAGGGAGGCAGTATCTAGCTGTGACACCTTGAACACAAATGGCCACAGTCTAAATTATAACAGCTAACTAGCATCCTGATTATGATCGTGTTTTTGAAGGATCCTAGTTATGTTTTGTGCATGTAAACATGTTATCCCAGTTTTGAGAAACCAGTACACATGTTGCATGTAAAAATCTTATCCAGGTTTCTGAACATTCTTTGTTGGTACAGAACATAGTGGCTGAGTTGGTGAGAAATTAAGATCACAACATACTCTATGGAGCCATCAAGACTTCTCTTGGCTGGTCTGTGGACATGGTGGTTGTAGTCCAGGCCAGCCAGTAAGATTAAAGAATAATCTTTGAAAAGCGACACAAAAGGGAAATTAAACTGCATAATCATACCTGAAATGTAAGTGCTTGTGAACCTCCTTCAGCTAGCGTTCACTGAGAATGATTTCAGACTAAACTTCATGGGCAGCAGACATCTTCCCTATCCACTCCTTTTCTCTGTCTTCCTCCAAGGGACCATGTTGACAGGCATCGAGGGACCATTCATGCTCTCCTGTGACATGGTGCAGAAGGCCAATCCACATGTCCTAAAGCAGAACAACAACAGGAACTTAAGTGTTTGAACTTAGAGATGCAGGCTAGTCTATTAATCAGAGTTGGCTTTACTTTTACACCTAGTTCAGCTGTGAGAGCACAGAAACGTTACACATAATCATGAGGACAAAAACAAAACCGGTATGACTGCCAGGTCACTTCACAGAGGTATTTTCTGCTACTTTCTAATAAAACAACGCCAACCAGTAACGATAGCATTAGCATTGGAAACAAGCTAACGTTGACACTAGCATCGGAAACAAGCTAACGTTAGCCCGCCTGCAATATCACAGTAACATCACATACATTAAGTTACGGTAACAATTAATTTTTTAGCCCGGCCGAAAATCAAATTAAACACTGTGTAAGTCAAGTTGGGTTAATTACCTGTCAGGCAGAAAAGTCGCCAGCTCTGCGTCGGTTTTGAATCCTTCCAGATCACGGAGCTCCCTCCACCTCTGAAAAGCCACTCCGATGTTTACTCTGGTTTTATCCCGGGCTCTGTCTAATTCTTTCTTGTGTGCTTTTTTTCTTCTGGCTCCCTCTTTTTACTCGTGTATGCTGTTGTTGGTAACGGAGGTATCGGTAATTGTTTCCTCGCTGATGGTTGTTGCTCCGCCATTACTTTTTCTGAGCTCCAGAAGCCGCTCTCGTAGATATGAGCTTGACCGAGCGGAGCTGAGGAGGAAGGGGGCGGGAGCTGTCCGCAGCGTGTGCGTGCGCAGTGATCGACAGCTGTCAGACAGTCCATCAAACACCACCCTGGCTCTGATTGGTTCTTGTTGCCCGGTCGCGGTGGATTTTGGCAATTTGCAGTAGGAGCAGTAGGCAGGACTTAATGAGTCTGTTTTTTTGTTTTTTTTTACAGATTACTAATTTCATGTTATGCTGTCTAAACATAGTAACAGTTTTAGAAAATATGACAAAAAGTCACTTTTATAATAGTTACCAACTGCACCTCTTAACATCTAAACTGCAAGCATATCACACAAATAGAAATAACTAAAATCACACACAATATCTTTAACAATGATATTGACATGACATATTGCGCTGCTCTACCAACAACAACACTTGAATTCCTCAAACTGAGTCTTTTTGGTGGCCCTTCAGCTGTGGCTTAGTATCTGTTGTTGGAAATAAAGAAAAATCAAATAAAAATCTAATTTCTCCAACGACATACAATAGAGTGAACAATTTTGATAGATGCTGTAGTATAATCATAATGCTGCAGTAAACTGAACCAATACAAGTGTGATGGGGAAACCAGTGTTTCCTCATGTTAATTAGGCCATTGGTTCCCAAACATCATGCTGCGGCACACTGGTGTGCCGTGAGACAATTCCGGGTGTGCCGTGGGATTTTGTGACAACCATACATTATTATTGCAATATACAACTTCACAAAAATAATTATTTTTTAATTTACCATATCAGTACTTTGTCTGCACCCATTTCATAATACAGAGGCAAACTCTATACCTAAAAACAATTCTTTTAAAAAAATCCTCAAAGAGAACCCCATATTTCGCTGTTGACGCAGTTGCGCAAGAGGGAATTATAAGACTGTGACAAAGGCTGTAGGACAACATTAAAACAGAGAAACGCTTTCTTGTGCGGAGCAAACCACCAACCACCAGTGCAGAGACTGCCGACAACCCACCACTGAAAGAAAAGAGGAAAAAAAACTGTCAGCAGACATCATGAAAGTTATCTGTCTTATGGCTTCAGTTGGACCGGGGATGTCAACATCTCAACGAGTTAAATGCCAAGATTCAGGGCAGGAATGAAAACATTTCAGTGGCTTGCACAGACTTTTTGAAGGGCAGGGGCGAAAAGAAGGGCACTTTAGCGAGCATTTTGTCTCCCAAGAGGACACTTTAGTGCGCGTTTTGGCTTCCAAGAGGGCACTTTAGCGCGTGTTTTGGCTCCCAAGAGGGCCGTTGATCATGTTTTCACCAGCCAGAGGGGCAGTTTAGTGTGTTTTGCCAAACAAGAGGGCACTTTGGCACACTTTTTTGGTTCCCAGGAGGACACTTTAGCGTGCATTTTTTCAACAATTGGGCCACGAGGGGGGGCAACTGGATCTGAGACTCATTCAACCAGGAATGCTCAACAGAAAAGCTCACTATGAAAGAGAGAGAGGAGTGCACAGAGCTCCGCGTGGGCCGCACACTGAAACTCAAATTTAGTAAGCTCCCACTGGATCAGTTTTGGCTTCTGCATCGGAGTACCCAAGCATCTCCCACCACGCGATTGAGCAACTTCTCCTTTTCCCCACTGCCTACCTGTATGAGTTGGCTTTCTCTACTCTGGTTTACATGAAGAACAAGAGGAGGTCACGGCTCTCTGTTGAACAGGACTTGCGAGTGGCCCTCTCCTCAGTGCCACCAAGGATTAAAAAAATCTGCACGCCCCGACAGGCATATGTATCTCACTAATTTGTAAATAGGCAAAATATTTACAATAGTACATGTTTCAATGCTGATTCAAAATGTTACATTTATAATTTGCAGGTCAGGACCATGGACAGTGCAGCTGCCTTGCATTGACAGTTCTCTGTGCTGAATTCCTGCTGAGTTTCCTTTGCCTCATTTTTAATTTTGTGACCCGTCTGGTTTAAATGGGTGTGTTGCTGCTTTGATGAAGCCTGATAAACAGGATAAAGTTTCAAATTAATTTCTGAAATATTTCCTTAATAAATATTTCATGAGTAATATAGTTGTCTTTGTCACATTTTATTTGGCATTAGTAAATAATTGCGCACATTTACAGATATTTTACATGATATGAGTGATAACACGTGTTATAAAGGCTATTTTGCACAATAGGTGTGCCTTGAGATTTTTACTTGTCCTTTGGTGAACACACCCTTGTGTTCAGTCCAACCCTCCCAACTCCTCTGCCCAACTCAGTCCTGATTAATCCGAAGGCATTTCAGGCACCTGTGGCCTCACAGCTGTCTCTAAAGCCTGATTTATGCTTCTGCGTCGCAGCGACGGCGTAGCCACGTCGTTGACGCAGACCCCTACGTGGACCCTACGCCGTAGCCTGACGTGCGCCTCCAAAAAATCCTGACTACCTGTCACGTCGACGCGTCGAGACGCGAACGGCAAGGACTGTGATTGGTCCGCTCAGAACGTCATTTCCGGCTGTTGCTTTTCCGGTCAACAGTATAACAACACTGCCATTTTTGTGGTACGAGCGGCACGGAAAAAATGGACCAGGCAGACGAGAGAATTATCGAGGAGGTCAGAAAATATGACCATCTTTACAACTCGTCTTCAAGACATTACAAGGATTTCCAAATGGCAAACAACTCTTGGCGGGAAATTTCGCACAACACGGGGCTGGAGGTAGCCGAATGTATGAAAAAGTGGAAGAACCTCTGCCAGCAGGATGAGTGGTTTGTGAAACAGTTGGCAAACCTGGAGGAACGCAGAATGGAGCTACAACAGAAGATACAGCAGGGGACTGATGAGTGCTCCAGGTTCGGGCAAACAGTGGCCGACCTGCTCCGCAGAGTGCCAGAGGACCTGAGACCAGATCGTATGTTTAAAGTCTATGCACTCATCCATGAGAGTAGACAGTAGTCGAGCTCAAAAAAAAAATGTAAATAGTTGTAAATAGTTTTGTTTGTTTTTGTGTGGTTTGAGTGCACTTTGCTGTGACTTTTTATATTGTACTTAACTTTGCACTTTGCTCTGACTCTTTATATTGTACTTATATATATATTCTGTATATATATATTCTACTATTTATTACTTGATATACATTACAATGTATATTGAAGAATAAAACACAAGTTTGTTTTCAAAGAGTTCTTTTGATGTTTATTTTCAACAACATAGACAGTTTACACACCATCATTACATTGTGCACATCACTGATTGAGTCTGCCTCGGCAAACCATCTCATTTTGCCATGGCGCGGTTCCTTGAGGTGACTGAAAGAAAGCCATCAGGTCATTTCGAACAGCCAAGGCAGCTCTGGTGGAACGGGCCCTGGACATCTGTGTGGGATCCACAGGTTCGACGAGGTTTGAGTCATTGGCCACCACTTTTCTCCACTCACCAGGCTGCACCGATCCAGAACTATCACTGTCCAAAAAATTTGGCGGGATGTATCTGCTGTCTGTGGTGCTCACTTCATCGGTGTAGGTGAGGTAGTTGTGTAGGACCACACAGGCTTTGACAACATCCACAGCTTTTTCTGGAAGGAACTCTATTGGTCTCCCAAGAATTCTCCACCGCGCAGTCATGATGCCGAATGTTTTTTCAATTACTCGCCTGGCCCTGGAGTGGCGGTAGTTGTAGACCTGCTTGTCCATGCTCATGCCTAGTCCTGTATAGGAAAGCACAATAAATTATTATTATACAATAATAACTATATATATATATATATATATATATATATATATATATATATATATATATATATATATATATACATACATATATATATATACATACATATATATATATACCAGGAAAGGGCCGCATCATGTTGCAGTGCAGGGGAAAGGTAGCATCAGCAACAATGACATGAGGGATCTGGACTGTGGTCCCTGGAAGTTTAGCTGGTGGGGGCAGATTGAGTTTATGGTCGAGCAGCATTGACCTAAACTCGCTCTCTTTGAAAATGCCACCATCGCTCTCTCTTCCATATCCTCCCACGTCCACCATTGTGAAACGGTATCTGTAAAACACATAAATTCAGAGCATGTTGTTAGTGTGGTTACTGTGGATTTGTACACGTGTTAGATACACAGTACACAGGTACTCGGTTACCTGGCATCGCATGTTGCCATCAGCACAATGGAGTGATTCCCTTTGTAGTTGAAGTAGTCGCTTCCTGCATGTGGCGGTGCTTTTAGGTAACATGTTTACCATCAAGGCTTCCAACGCAGTTTGGGAAGTTCCACAGCCGCCAGTAATCTGCTGCCATGGCTTCCCACTGGCTGGTTGAAGGACATGGCAAAAACTCGGGCTGAAGGGCTGTCTACAATGCTTTGCAGACCTCAGACAAAGCGCTGGACACAGTGCTCGATGCCAGTTTGTAGCTAGCTGCCACAGCTTGCTGGCTTCCACCCGAGGCTAAAATCCTCAGCGTCACTGCCAGTCTCTGGGCAACATCAACAGGCATGCTGTGCGTTGTCTGGTGCGATATTAAAGGCTGTATACGGCGAAGAAGATCGTCAAATCTGCCCGTGGACATTCGAAAGTACCAAAAGTGCATTTCTTCATCCAGGTTCCTCAGTGGGCAAACCAGTGTGGCAAATTCACCCGTTCTCAGCCTCGACTGGTTCAGTGGTCGGACAGACCACCTCCGCAAATGTCTTCTGCGTCGCCTGCGCTTCAACATTTGTAATAACAGCATTTGTTGTTCAATATCCACGAGCTCCATCTCCAAAAACACCCGCTCCATCTCAGTTGCCATTGTTTACTGTCTGACCAGAAGAAAACCAAGGAATCCGATATGAACCCCCCGAAACCAAACAAAGACACAGCCACACCCCCCTAGCGGCTTGGCGGTGAATTGCAGAACAACGCGTTCCCTCGACGCAGAACTTCGAATGCTCAATGACGGCACAGGGTCGACGACGTTGCTTTGCCGTCGCCGCGACGCAGAAGCATAAACCAGGCTTAAGTCTCTGCATAAGTGTCTGCATCTACCTTGAAGGTATGTGGTAAACTGCTGACACATGGTGTGCAAGTGAAGTGGTATTAACAAATCCAAACTTTTTCTCTTTTATAATTCGCCTCCAATGTTGTGGGGACGCATTGTTAGCCTGTACACCTTTTTTATTAAGTTATGTAATTTGAACTGTAAGCAGAATATAACTGAAAGGCCACTTACATGTTTTTATCGCTAACTCACCCTTTGTGAATTTATAGGTCGATGTAAGCTGCTGTTTTGCTTTGCTCTAGTTTTGCCTTCATTGATTTGTTTTGTTGTACACTTACACTGTAAATGTACTTATGTACTTATATGATTAGCTTGGACCAACTAGTGTTTTTAATTGTTGTAACACTTCTTTTGCCCCTTTTTCCTTTATTTTAGTGGCGTTAGTCGGCTCATAGTGGAGGCTAGGCACGTTAGAGTGGTTCCCCCCACTGTTTGTAGTGTTAAAGTTCACCGCGACACAGTTTGCAGTGATGCACCGTTTGCCGACTGCAGTGAGCACGCGTGGTGGCTAAGTTGTTGCACTCCTGTAACACATACTTAAGTAGGCAGCCTCCCTTTAGCTGGCTTCTGTCCACTCTTTCTGTTAATTTTGGAATACATGTTTCAAAAAGACACCATTTTACTGTTTTATAAAATAATACTTCAATAAAATTGTTTTATTTTCATAATTTGATTAATTTTCCCTGCATTATTAACCCCCTTCTCCACAGATCTTTCCATTTATTCATTATTTCACTTGAAATTAATAAAGTTGGCTTTACTTTGGAACCACGTCTCTGTCTTGTCTCAAGTTTTGTCTTTAACAAACTTGTGTTGTCCATCACGTAATTGAGGTCTTAGATTTTCATTAGATATTTCCTGGGGTGAAATTCCCCAAGTGGCGTTGTCAGGCAGTCAGATCCTGGTGGCCTCAAACTACACTCTCACCCGGCCACACAAGCACTACAAGAAAGACCTTACTTTCTACTACTTTCTACTTTCTCCTCTTCTTGACTTTCTTCGGGACCATTTTCTGAGCATTGTGACTTGTGCACACTATCCAGAAAAACAAACAAACACATCAGTACTGTGAATCCATTGCATGTGCAGTTTATGGGGCTTTCACACCACCATGCGGTAACTCACCACCTCCAGTCATTTCAATGAGGGGAAGACGGCAGAGGGGAAGCACAGATTTTGCTCTGCTAAAAATCACAAATGACACAGCAGCCGAGGTTCACAAAGGCTGATTAAAGGTCCCATATTATGCAAAATACACCTTAGAGCGGTTTTCTATCAATAATATGCATCCCCGGCCTGTCTACAATCCCCCCTGGTATGAAAAAAGTTCATCCTCTCCCTTTTTTGCTTTCTCCGCCTTTAGAAAATGTGTGCTTATACAGGCCAGTTGAAGATAGTCTGTCGGTGACGTCACCGACAGATTAGACGCGTCCTTCTAGATTGGTGGCACCGCCCCAGGTGAAGGTTTGCCACACCCAAAGGAATTATCTAAACGGTGCCATTTTTTTCCGCTCGGTTAGAAAATGGCAAATGTACGACCGGGATGAAGCGGTTGCTCTGTCGTTGGTTGCACTAACGAGCACCAGAGTCTTTTTAAACCTCCCTCATCGGGGGTCTTGAGGACTCAATGGATGGATTTTATTTTTAATGGGAATGTACCCACAGCAGTTCCCAAAGTGCTGTATGTGTGTGCTAACCACTTAACATCGGACTGCTTCAGTAACGAGGGTCAGTACAAAGCTGGCTTTGCCTCGACACTGACCCTCGTAAAAGAATCAGTCCCACCCATACCGGACCCAGCAGCTGCACACGAGCCACCGGTAAGTGTCGCTGCGGTTTGATAGTATTTAGAGTTGCCTACGAGTCTGGAGAAGTCCGCTGGAAATTGGCTAACTAGTTAGCTCTGCTTCGGTCCGCTATACAATGGCGTTTGAAGCGAGCCTAATGTTAATAATATTACGATGGAGCTTGGTTGTCACACTAAAAAGGCTGGAAACATGTGTAGACTGGAGACAGAGACAATGCGAAGTGTCCAAGTTTGGAAACTGTGTTGGAGACAAACACAGCTTTCGCTAACTGTTAGCCATTAGCTACCTGGCAGTAACTGTAACAACACATACGAACAAACTAACATTATTCAGGCACACTAACCATTCTGAAACGTCCTGCTGCAGCCACAGAGTCTGTACTTCTTCAGGAGCCTCTCCTTCTGGGTCCGATTCTGGGTCAAACTGGTTCGGTTGAACGAAAAACTCTCCGCGAGCCATAGCGATACATCCACCGTAAACATTAGCGCATGATAATGCTAACACCAGGGGAATCCTCTCCCTGAGAGTGATGTAGCAGGCAGGGCTCATTAGCATTTAAAGGTGCAGGCACAGAAACAGACTGCTCTGAATAGAGCTCTGTAGAGTGACTTTTAGACAGCTGGAATTCAGGACCACGCATGGGTTTGGGGCAATGCATATCGAATACAGAGTTTTTGGACTTCTGACAGCTGTGTGAAATTGATGAAAAACACTATAATATGGGACCTTTAACACCAGTCAACCCACTATTTCTGTTAAGGGTTTACAGTTTAAAAATAGCTGAGTGTATCCTGCTCTTTTGTTTTTGTTTTAGTGAAATCTTTCCCCTTTTCCCATCCCAACACAAAACATGGCTGGGATAATGCGTAATGGAACAGTACTGTTGTGGTCAAAAATGGTGCACTACAAACCAAGATGCAGGGGTGATTGCAAAAAAAATCCTGAGCCTGAACTTTTTTCCATGCCAACGGGTGTGTGGAAGGGGGCGGGGCCCGGGCTCGCTGACATGGCCCCCCTCAAGTACCTACAAGGCTATCACCTACAGTCAATCTCAGAGCACATCTATAGGCAAAGCTACGAGTTTTCTTGTTCTTGATAAGAAATAATGTCAGAGCTACGGTATCGTCAAGGGGGTCCGGGGGTATGTTCCCCTGGGAGAAATTTTTGAAAAATAGCCCCTTAAATGATAGATTGTGGTGAATTTTGTGGAAATAAATGGACAACATTCAGACATGAGATAAACAAACCCAATGTGAGCCTGCACTACAGTAGCACCAGCTCCCAAAGGGCTTTCCATCGCTACCCACCTCTTCTATTAGGGCTGGGTATTAAGAACCTCATGATTCGATTCGATTTCAATTCTTTAGGTCGCAATTCGATTCAATATCGATTTAAATGCTTCAATATCGATTCAGTATTAAGTAGTAATAAACAAATAATTCATTAGAGTACCTGTTAATTTTTAAATTCAAAAAAGTAATCTTAAATTATAAATCTTTCCTCTAGGAAGTTCTAGCTCGAATTGAAATGTAAACAAAGCACCCGCTTGGTTATAAAATAGTGCAACATGGTTAAGCTAAGAAAGTGCCATTCTTTCTGGGACTGCATGGTACATTTTTGTCTGACATAAACATAGACATAACCGCGGATCCTCCGCCCTCCTGCTAGACACGAGGGGGTAAAACGTTGACACTGAACCCCCTCTCTCCCTGGAGGAGAGTGCTGAATTTGCGGTCCATCCTGACACTACAGTGCGTGTTGCATGGGCGTAACCATGCATTCTTTGGGGGGGTCATGTCCCCCCCAATATTGAGAAAATGGCAATCTGTCCCCTCGAATATACAGTAGAAAATATGTTAATTATACACTCTTTTATAAACCCTGTCAACAGATCTGTCTCGTTATTTCTTATTTATTTTCAATTTATTTCTGTTTTTAAGGAAAACATAAGTGTGTGAACCCCCCCTCCCAATTGTAAACTTGGTTGTGCCCATCCTAAGGTATTAAACCGTTTGCCCGCCCTCGCAGTGTAACAGCATACTGAAATGGAGCACACCTCAGTACTCTGAGTAGCTCCCCCATACATGAAAACCCATTGGTCAAGCTAGAGTGATTGACAGCCATCAAGCCAATCTCAGCCATTTGACCAAACCCACTAGTCCCTGCCACCCGGAACGTAAACAATTACATGCTAACACGAAGCTGCAGTCACTCACTGGCAGACAGCGAACAGAGTGGAGGTATGAAACGGTTGTTTATCTAGTTAATAATGTAGAATTTGTGTAAATAACTCTGTCTTGCTTTGTGGCATGTTAGCTAATATTAAGCAAGCCAGGTAAGCCAGGTAAAGTTAATGGTAACTGACAGATAGTTTTCGAGAAACATCCCCTGATTTTGATATTGTTCAACATGATCAAGAATGCCAAAACGGAAGAGGCAGCAGAAGATTGACTTCTTTTTCAAGTCAGGTTGTCATGTAAGTGGAGTTATGTGACAGGAGTACATTTGTAACCCGGTTAAATGCACAAGTTCATAAGTGATGCTTGCAGTATCATTTAATAATCAGAGCATGTAAATATTGTGATCAAAAATGTTAAAAATCATTGACCAGCAGTGAAGTTAACATATTGCTCAATGAGAGGAATTCATACTGGGTAATGTTCAATTCAAAGGTTTCATAAAATACAGCATTTAAAATGTTAATTGTTGGTTGTGTTATAATATGTTGAAATGCTTTGAATGTACATGTAAGAATAGGAAAGGAAGAGTTGTACAAATGTTTTGTGAATTTGTCCTTCTTGGACCTTTGGTGATTTTATGTTATGTCAGGACCTTTCTTATTCCTGGACCTATCTCAGTTGTGGTCAAATGACCAGGGGGTGGGATGAACGGAGGAATGAGGAAGTGAGAGAGAGAGTTACGAGCGGAGGAAGCCCAGTGATGGAGGTTGTCTGCTGTAAAGTAAAAAGACGAACTTTGCAGTTAATGTCTGTGCCAGTTTGAGTGAAGGTGTTCGACCAGGACTCTTTTTAAAACTTGAACGGTGGTAGAGTTATATGTCTGAGTGGACTTCTCAGCACAAGAAGACATTAAAGAGTTTGAGTTAGCTGTTGACCTAGCGGCTAGCGGTGCTGCACAGACTTTGCTAACAAGCTAGCGACGAGCAACTTGATGAGTGAAGCCGGTGTGGAGCTGTGAGACCGACGACAGACATAGAGACCCGGACGGAGCCGGACAGCGTTGCCGAGTGGTGGACGTTGTTGATATCGTCAGCGGTGTGAGTCTTCTCTTCATCTCTCCTCATCTCTCCTCCTGTTTCTGGCCACCTGGATCCTGAGCGCGGGAGGCTAACGCCATTGAGTGACGGTACCAGTGTTTGTTTTTTTGCCCTCGTGGTGAAGCAGCCATTTTCTTTAAAGTCCGTGTAAAGCAAAAATAAATTTGTGTGATGAGTTTGTCATACCACAGAAACATGTGTCATTGACCACTGAGCCAAATTTGAAAGATTAAAAAAATTGCCAAGTATATAAAATTAGGTCTCAAAATCATGGAAAAACAAGCACTTCTCTCTGCTGTGAAACGCTGGGGGCGTGTCAGTTAGAGGCGCTGGAGCCACGCCCACGCGCAGGAGGGGACCCGCCTCCGTGTACTGCAGGAGGACCTAACCTATTTTTTTCTTTTTTTTTTGTATGAAAATCTTTATTTAACATTTGCAAAAGTACAGACAATCAGATAGAGCAGGCACTGAGTGATAAGACAAGATACAAAATGAATAAAAAATATATCTCTTGATAAAATAATACATGTAATTGGAATAGAATAAAATAACTATGTATAAGGCATTTCTTATTTTGGGGTAAGTGAAAATGACTAAGTATTGTAGTGTCCGTTCACTTTTCTTATTTGGCATCAGTTTTAAGGTGTCTATGTAAAGAATAAACTCATTTGTGAGGACATTAAAGTTTGGGAGGGACTTGGAAAATTTACTCTTATGGATGTGGAATTTACCTATTAAAATCATGAGGTTTATTGTGGAGCAAATTGATTTGTCGTTATATTCGAATTTTGAAATAATATCTTTGGGTCTTATTGTTACATATTGTTTAGTTTTGTGGAGGACCTAACCTACAGTAACAATGGAAGCTACTAGCAGCGTCATCGATGGACCCAGCCGGACCCGTTTGAGCCATCAGAGCCAGAAACTGACTCTGAGTCAGACACTGATAGTGCTCAGCCTCGTTCCTCACAGGCCATGTTTTACATTACACAAACATAACACCCCAGTCTACATATAATTCCTTGTCATAGCTATATTGGTGCACATATAAATATAATATGTGGATTATCATTGTGCTGTCAGATGGACTTGGGACTCAGGGAATCAGGCCAAATCATGTCATGATTGAATGCAATAACATCTGCTAACATTACATGTGCATGACAGGATGCACGATGTAAAATCACCTTCAGGATTTGCACCTTCAGCAAAATGCATTTAATTGCCCGTGCACGTTGTGTCCGAGCCGGCCGGGCCAACACATTAACCAGGGTTCTCCCCAGACGGTGGAACAGCAGCGCTGCGACGCTATACTCATCCTCAATGTTAGCTGCTTTACAGTGGGTGTTTGTGGGCTGCAGCGATCTTGTAAAACAAAAAAGCGCCCGCCTCTGGCGGTGACGAGCGTCCGACCATTACCTGGCTGATGGCGATAACGACCGGGATAACGACCAATATGGGCTCGGACAGAGAATTTAAAGTCTGGCTGGTGGCGGGGATGAGAGCACCTGTTGTCGGCAGGACGGTTGCAGTGACGGTGACGGTACACGTCATGTTAATGACGTCGGTGTTTCCCCAGGTGTTCCCTGAAGGTGTTCCCCTTGTCTACCTAAACCCGCGGACAGTTTATAATCATATGGATGCTGTTATAATGTGTAGTGATCTAGATTCTGACCCACCAAACATCCTGGACAGTGACGGAGTGAAGTTTTGCACGCTAAATTGCATAATTATACATCCCCATCAGTAAACAGGATGCTGTCTGGCTCTGTCACTCGCGGGGATGGAGGCTGTTTTCTGGGTGAAAGTTCCCTGAAGTCTCGGTCAGGAGGGCTGGCAGTCGCGGGTGATTTTTATTTTTTGAGTTAAAGTCTTCACCGGTGACAGACGCTGTTTTCTGAGCAGAAATGTGATGAGGAGTCGGAAGGACAGGCGGAGGACGGACAGGAGGACAGACGCTGCTCCACATACAGCTGCTGTAGTATTTGTTTTCCTCATATAAGTTGCTAAAGACGGTTACAGTTACTATATTTTTGTCCGGTCATGTAACGTTGCTTTGTGGGACATTTCTCTGTATTTAGTTGAGTGAAGGACCTGTGTAGTTATCAGACTGTCAGACCGACAAGCCCTCGCTCCGCGCCTCCGGATTATCAGTTCACACTGGGACGGCTCACCAATAATGCTCCACATACCGCCGGTGGGACTCGCCGTCAGCAGGACGGAGAGGGTCGGCTGCGGCGGCGCGGCCACATACCGCCGGTGGGACCCGCTGTCAGCTGGACGGAGAGTGTTGGCTGCGGCGGCGCAGCCACATTATGTCGGTGGGACCCGCTGTCAGCAGGACGGAGAGGGTCGGCTGCGGCCACACAAGGCCGGTGGCACCCTCCATCAGCAGGTCGAGGGAGGCTGGGGGCGGCCACATAAGGCCGTTGGCACTTGCTGTCGGCGGGAGGAGAGGATGCAAGCCGGGGACGGAGAGGATCGGTTCGGCCCCAGTGACCAGCCTCAATGGACTCTGCAGAAATCCAGACATTGCCGGTGACAGTTGCTGAAACGATCAGGGAGAAAAGTGGACACTGCAGAGACAGGTGTTGGTGGTGATGTTAAACTCCCCACAGTAAGGTTAGCTCCTCTTGACAAAATCGATCCACGTTGTCATCTGAAGGAAACTTAAATAAGCTAACAGCGCCGTCACCCTGCATACTGTGGCATCCAGGAAAGATGCAGGAGCGATGAGGAGGAAATGTGACTGTTTAGCTGACTGGTTGGCTGGTTAGCTAGCTGCAAACTATTGTAAGCAATGCTATCCAAGACTGGAGAGCGAGTGGGAGAACCGCTGAAGCTGATGCGCTGCAGGTATTTATACCACTTCCGCAGCAGGGCGGGGTTTATGCAAATCATGGCCGCGTTACGTAACGTGGCCATGATTTGCATAAACCCCCCCATGATTTCTGACCCGCCCATTAAATCATGAACACAGAAATGTTGAAAAACAGTTTGTGAGCCTAGCTCCAAAATGAAATTCTAAATGGTCGAATGGCTTTTACATGTTTTAAGTAAACACATTTATGACCTGTTTAATGTGGTTAGAAGAAAATGGCTGATTTTGCTTTACACAGACTTTAAGGCTACAACGTACAGATTACCTTCAGGCCTGCAACGTTGAACTGGGTATTTTCACTTGGTTATTTTATTGCCGGCTATTTTATTTTCTATGGGCCCATGTGTTTTAAATGTGTATGTGAGTGCATTTGATATTGTGAGTTGCAGTATTTGATAAGACCATTTAAAGTAAATAATTCATTGTTTTATATATAAAACAGGTGTGATTATTGACTATTTTTGATGTGTTAAAGTAAGATAAAGAGTAAGAGTGTTTAAAAAGAACCAAGGTAATCCCAAAGACATTTCAGTTCATGTTAAATCTTAAGTATTAATGTTTAAATTGTCGTCTAAAAGGGAAAAAAGTATTGCCTTTAAAAGTGAATGAATACACACCTTAAGATAATATTGTTAGTTTTATTAAGAAACACCAAGACATTTTTGATAGTTAAAGAACACAGGTTAGCCACCTCTTACTATAGTTTAACACACTAGAGAGGCGCTACATAAAATGGAGGCACCGCTGGGATGTTTCTTGGATGTTTCAGTTTAAAACAAAACAAAAGTTAAAGGTAAAGTGCCTAAATCAAGTTACTAAGCTAATCTACAAACAGTATTAACATGGAAAAGACACAGGGTTCGTACGGGTGCTTGAAATCCTTGAAAGTGCTTGAATTTCAATGTTGCGTTTTCAAGGTCTGAAAAGTGCTTGGATTTTAGTTTAAGTGCTTGAAAGTGCTTGAAATTATAATTCTGTGTCTTTCACAAAATTTGGATCAGACTGGATAATTAATTTCTGAAGTTTTTGCTATTATGAAACATAATTTTAGATGTTTACAGCAAAAATACAATGTACATAATTGTGATAAAAAGTCAAGAAAAAAATCACGAGTATATATATTCCTGTAGATACGTATTTTACCACAGCAATAAGGTGCTGGAAAATCTTGAAAATGACCCTTAAAATTGCTTGAAAGTAGGGATGTCCCGAGCCGATCTACAGGATCGGGATCGGGGCCGATCTAGGCATTTTTCCGCTGATCGGAATCGGCAATTTTGAACGTAGACCCAGGCCCGATTTTTTTTTTTTTTTTTTACGTCAGAGCACAATTAGTGGAAGAACGCAGACGCGTGTGTAACGTTACTCTGGCAAACCTGTGGATAAAATGTCAGCAGTGTGGAAATAACTTCAATTAGAAAGCGAAATAGTCCAACGGCGTCATGTAACATCTGCAATACGGCTGTTTCGCGGAGCTGCATTTACTACTCATTTGATACGGCATATACGAAACAAACACTCAGAGAATACAACGTGTTCACTCGAGAGTACAGGCAACGACACCGAAGCAACAAACACTCGCGGATACTTTCTAAAGGAAAGAGAAATATCCTCAAGAGAGCGACATGGCCACAAATATTACAGAGAAGATAACTGAATTCTCCGCTATCTCCGTGGGAGAGGATCAGGGTTTTCTTCGTCACCTGGAGTTTTTGAATCCCCGGTATGCCCGACCATCTCTGCATTACATTATTGACTCCACTTTCGAGTTACAACGCGCCGGTTTGCGCACCAGTTTCGTAGGTCATAGAGCAGAGCATGTAAAACGGGCGATAGAGGAGATTCTGAACGCTGTGAAATAGACAAGCAACACGTCCAGGTCATTTTACGTGTCAACGTAAGGAATATGTAAAAAGCAGTGGATGATATGGAGGAACCAAGCGTGGCCTGCGTCTCTCACACTTCAGCTGCTGTACACGAGCTGCTGTCACAGTGCAGCGTCACACACTCACATGCTAATACAAGGAAGGTGGTCCGCCGATGTTGTAATACCATATGCAGAATAAGAAAGAGCCTTATGAAAGTATATACTTTATTTCAACAAAATAAAAAAAATACTATTAAGGAACAGCTTGGATGCAGGTACTTTTTTTCTTAATGCAGCTGTATTATCCAGGAAAATATTAGTTAAGGCTGAGTATCGGATCGGGACTCGGTATCGGCAGATACTAAATATTAAAGGACTCGGATCAGGATCGGGGTAAAAAAAACCTGATCGGGACATCCCTACTTGAAAGTGCTTGAATTTGACCTTGAAAAATGTGTACGAACCCTGAAGACAGAACTAGCGTCAGAGCTAAAACGCTGGTGCCGTGGTGAGGGCTTGGATGGGACTCATGTGCTTATGACCATCGTCCCAGAAGATGTAGAGATCAGTAAAGTGGAGGAAACACTTGAAACCATCAAGTCTTTAGGACGGGTGCGTGTCCATGGGAGAAACTTCAGTGCAAGACTAAACCGACGGATGGTCTTGTGTGAGAGTAAAGAGACGGTGAAAGAGGAGAGTGTTCCTCCTGAAGTAGTGCCTATTGATGGTGGAGAGGCGTGGCCTGTTATCATCGTAGGAGAGGCACAGGCAGCTGCTGAAGAGTTTAATAGTAAAGTAAAAGGGTTGCTGCAGGCTGAAGGGAAAACAATGGAGGACCTCAAATCATTATTCCCCAGTACACCCCCGCCCACTAGCTCCACTGAATCCATCCTTCGTGCTGTCGGAGATTTGTTGGACAAAACAACCAAACCAGCTGATAGTGTGAGTTATGGTCGACTACGCATGTTCTCAGGAGCCCTACCAACGCCACCAGGTGAGGAACCATTTGACTATTGGTTAGAGCAGGCAAGGCTTATGGTGGAGGAGATTGAATGCTCTGACAGAGAAAAAAGACGCAGACTCATTGGAAGTTTAATGGGGCCCGCACTAGAAATCGTGAAAGCAGTGCGGCACGTCAATACTGACGCCAGCCCAAAGAGTACTTGAAAGCCCTTGAAAGTGCTTTTGGAAGTGCTGAGTCCGGCGATGATCTCCATTCGCATTCCGACTAATGCAACAGCAAAAAGGAGAGAAATTATCAGATTTCCTCAGACGTCTAGAGTGGTCTCTAGCTAAGGTGATTCAAAGAGGCGGCCTCCCTGCTAGCTGCATGTATCGAGCCCGACTGGAGCAACTGCTAAGGGGTACTATCGCTTCAGATCTGATGCTGATCCAGCTGCGCTTGAGAGAAAGGAAGGATGCGCCCCCAAACTTTCTACAAATTTTGACTGCAATTCGTGCTGAAGAAGAGTACGAAACTTCTAGAAAGAAGCTCAGTGCCTCAGTACATCAAGTGCATGCTAATGCAGAAGTAGAAACAAGGCAAGCTGAGATCCAGAGCTTGAAGGTGGAAATAAAAGAGCTAAAGTCGATGGTTGCATCAGTAGTGACCCAGTCAGCTAATGTCAATGATGATTACATGGAGGCTACACCCATCAATGCACTGCCTAGCCCTGAGAACAGGCAAGATGCTGAGCTGGCTGCTTTGAAAAAACAATTGAAGCGACTAAAACAGAAAACTAGTAACAAGATGTCTGAGCCAGAAGCTGCAGTTGCTGTTTCGACCATGGAGGCTTCCAAACAGATCTCCAACTCCCCCAAGGGAGCATGGAAAAGGTCTGAAGATAATTTCTGCTATAGGTGCGGAGAGAGCCGACATTTTGCCAACAAGTAACGCAACTCTGAAAATCAAGCCATGGTTATCAGAAAGCTAATTCATGCCTTGAAGGTGACAAAAGACAGACAGCAGTCTGGTGATGCCACCACCAATGAAGTTAACTGTGGGGTCAAGAAAAGGGCTGTTACCTCATCAGAGCCGGCTGGCATCCCTGAAGGCTTGATTGGTCCACCCAGCATAGTACCTGTGAAAGTAAATGGACGTTGCTGTGATGCCTTGTTCGATAGTAGCTCTCAGGTCACCATTATTTTTGAGTCTTGGTATCAAACTTACCTGTCTGATGTCCCAATATTCCCCGTGTCTGATCTAGCTCTGTGGGGGCTAAGTGAATCTTAGATCAGTTATCCCTACCGTGGGTATGTAGTGGTCGACGTTGAATATCCAGCAAAGGTTGCAGGCGCTGACCAGATGGTGACCGTCCTTGCTCTTATCTGCCCCCAGCCCCGAACTGCAGACCAGACTCCTGTCATTGTGGGGACCAATGCCAGCCACATCCGATTTCTTGTGCAGAAATGTAAGGACAATGGCATTGACATTACCCAGACACTGGGGATACAAGTATGTTACAGAGACAACAGTCTAACATCACCTAACACAGCCACAGCCCTGGAAGAAGAGGATGATATTGGTTGTGTGTCATGGCAAGGCCCTGGTCCACTGACTCTGCCCCCTGGTGGTGACTGTAGTGCAGTCTGCAAAGTCGAGTATAAGCTCCATGTTGACAAAGAAATCCTGATGGTTGACTCGTCTCCTGTAGCTCCACTCCCAGCTGGTGTGCTACTTCAGCCCATGGTGGTGCCCAGTGAAGAAGTGAACGTCGGCCATTTCAGAATCCTGGTCCAAAATGAGTCCTTGACAGAGACAGTCATACCAGTGGGAACAGTTATCGGGCATATGTATCTGACAGATGCAGTCACCCCTCTCTCTCCATCCAAGACAGCTGCCACTGAGTTCGATGCAAACCTGATCAACTTCGGAGACTCACCTGTCTCGAAGGAGTGGAAAGAGAGACTCCGTCAAAAGCTATCCACAAGGTCCCAGGTGTTCTCGTTACACGAATGGGATGTTGGATTGGCAAAGGGAGTAGAGCACAAGATCCGGATGTCAGATCCACGGCCATTCAGGGAGCGCTCTCGTCGCCTGGCTCCAGCTGACCTGGAAGACGTGAGAAAGCACCTCCAAGAACTGCTGCGTGCAGGGATCATCAAGGAGTCTCGTAGCCCCTATGCATCTCCAATCGTGATTGTTCGCAAAAAGAATGGAGCCGTGAGAATGTGTATTGATTACCGATTGCAGGGTTTTCCCTGGGTTTTTCGAGGTCTTAGGGGGGTGGGCAGCTGATGAAGCGTGGTTAGCGTTCCTCGGCCTTACATTTTTTAAAAAAGCTTTTTTTTTTACCAAAAACTGTGCAATTTCACGTAATTTTGACCACTATCATTACTATAGGTAACTAAAAAACAGACTCAATTTGCTTTAGTTGTAATTTACCCTTTATTTGCATAATTCACAGCCCCCTTTTGAACATTTTACTCTTCTGGTTGAATTGCTTCTGTAGAAGCGCCGAACAAACTTGTCTGAACAAAATTGTATGTTGTTTCTGTATTGTGTTTTTTGTTATCAGGATTACAGATGGCAGTAGGTTGCCTGCTAAATCTAGTGCACATGTCTGCTCTGTCTATAAACTATCTGTCTATAAACGGCTTCTGTGTGACATATCGCCCTTTAAGAGATCATAATATTGCTGCTGTGTTTTAAACATCACTGTTTCAGATTGAGAGGTGTAATGTGGAGTTATAGACTTGGGTGGAGGTGTGTGGTCAAATCTATGCTTTCTGTCACGCTCCCTCACTTCATTAGCTCCCTACGTCACTCGACCGCAGCTATGCTAGCTAAAGTAACAGCATGCTATAGAAACTTACTAACGCAGCAACGCCTTTTTATATTTTAACATTTCACATTGCATTTACATTTTTATAACTAACAGTAAAACGGAATAAAGCTATAGTAGTGCTCCACCGAAAGGACCAAGCAGTAGCTGACATTAGCAGCCTGTTCCTCTCCTCAGCGGTGGAGCTGCTGCTGTCAGAGACACAGGTAGCAGGGGAAAGTAATAACCATAACCATAACCGATGGTTTCGGTATATTTTCGGTTATTTTCCCAGCCTTAAGTGTAAGCTTGGCTAATATTACTCACCAGGACTTTCTTGGTGGCATTCTGATGACAGACGTTTTCTGGTACTCCCTTAAATGCTTTTCACCCCGTGTTGTTGTGGCGCGCGCACTCGCCTCCCTCCGTCCCGCCCACTCACACACCGCCACACAGACGCAGACACACGCCGGTTGAACGAACATTTTTCTGAAAACAGATAGGTGTAAACAGGGTTTTTTTTAAACAGAGAAGTGAAATGTCCGTTTTTGGAAATAACCGGCAACGTGTAAAGATCAATGGGACACAATGCGGCTCTTATTTATTTTTGCTCACCTGCTCAATTTTTTCTCTTAGGCGGGAGGCAAAAATGCTTGGGCGCCACGCCTAAGCCGTATAATGGCAGGGAAAACCCTGCGATTGTTAAACAGCCGAACAATCCCAGATCAGTACACAACGCCTTGTATCGATGATGTGTTGGATTCAATGACTGGAAGCAAGTGGTTCTCCGTTCTTGATCTGCGGAGTGGTTATTACCAAATCGCCATGGCTGAAGAAGATAAGGACAAGACGGCATTCATCTGCCCACTGGGGTTCTTCCAGTTTGAGAGGATGCCGCAGGGGATAACTGCCCCAGCCACCTTCCAAAGATTAATGGAGAAGGCGGTGGGTGACATGAACCTCCTCGAAGTCCTTGTCTACCTCGATGATCTGATTGTATTTGGCCGAACTTTAGAAGAGCACAAAGAGAGACTTCTTAAAGTCCTTGATCGTCGTTGGATTGAAAATCTCTTTGGACAAATATCAATTCTGCCTCCCTAAGGTAAAATACCTTGGACATATTGTGTCGGCTGATGGAGTATCGCCTGACCCAGCCAAAATAGAGGCAGTTACAAGTTGGCCACAGCCTACACACCTGAAGGCTCTTCAATCCTTCTTGGGATTTTGCGGATATTACCGCCGTTTCATCGCCAATTATGCAGCCATTGTCTGGCCATTGTCAGAGCTCACAAAAGGCTACGCTCCAACTCAGCGGGGCAAAAAGCCTAAGAAAGACAACACAAAGATTTACCTCAAAGAGTCTGAGCCCTTTGGTGAGAGATGGGACCAGTCCTGCACCAAGGCTTTCCACAAGAGTGCAAGCCACTCCCACTAATCCGGCACACCACACATATCTCCGTCCGCTGTAGATATTTCGTCGCGAACAAACTGGCATCTCTGGAATTCACTGCAGCAGACAGAGTCCAGTTCAGTGTCCATAGGCGCACAGCGAGAGCACCACCAGTCCGCCCCTGCTCGAGCCAGTCCGGGCTCCTCGTACGGGACAGGCAGGTCTTCCACCTCGGCTGCAGCAGCCCCCACAGCCGAGGCGGAAGACCTGCCACCTCCATCTCCCTCAGCCCGTACAAGTAGCCGCGAACATCTGACTCGAGCGTCATGCTTTCGAAATCACTCTCTTCGATATCTGAATGATCATCTTGAATACAAGAGTACAAGCCTGGCTGCACAGCGTCTGTTCGCTTAGCGTCCAACAAAGATGGCGGCTATGTGTTTTCGTTTCTGCAAGTGAAGTCCCGCCCACTGGTCTGTGATAGGTCTGTAGCGTGAGTGGGTCCCACCTCTAGCCCCCACCCTTGGAAAAATGAGCGAAGCGTTTGTAGTCTTACCCCCTCGACACAGATATAGGACTTCCTGCTTTCAATGACGTTAAATGACGATTTTTACATCAATGAAAGCAGGAAGTCCAAAACTGAAATCTGTATTTCTCCGTCTCAGGGCAAACTGAGGGAATGATGCACAACCATTCAAAAACATGACTGTTTTCCTGAAGATACAAAGCTTAAAGGTCCCATATTATGGTCATTTCTGCTTCTGGATATGGTTCCTTGAAGTCTAAATGGAATGTTAGTAACATGCTTTAGTCGAAATACACTGAAGGATTGAGCACAGCAGGGTTCTTGAAACACCAGTTTCACAGCCCTGCTCCAGGCTGCCGGTTTCAGTGTCTTTCCCTTTAAAGGTCCCATATTATGAAAAACTGACTTTTTCTGGGATTTGGGGTGTTATTGTGGGTCTATGGTGCTGCCACACGCCGAGAAACTTTGAAAAAAGACTATCCATGCTTTTTTGAGTGAGATACAGGTTTCTAAAGGGGTCTTGCCTGCAGTTTCCAGATACACGAGTCAAATTTGCTGCGGCTGTCGACGTCGACGGCCGCACATTTGCATATGGCTACCCCACTGCCCCTCCCTTCACCGCACGGTGTCTCCACCCACCAGGTACAGCTCCGGTCTCGGAGATCCGCCATTATTCTACTGAAATCACCATGGCCAAACTCAAGGAAAAGTGCTCTGTTGTTGGCTGCAAGGACCAGCACAACACACTCCATCGTCTCACACTGTGAGACTCACAGCTGCAGAGGACAAAAGAGCGGCATGGATTGAATTTATTTTTATGATTTATTTTTGAAGTTGGCAAAAAACTGTTGGTGTGTGCGAGCCACTTTGACACTGACTGTTTCACCAACTTGGGCCAGTACAACGCAGGAGTCGTCAGCAGACTTTTACTCAAAGGAATACATGCAAACCAAGGACATGTAAGTACACAAATAATGTGCTGTGTGTTTCTGTAGATTAGGCTGAACCCGTGCCTGATGTACTGTGTGTTTTGCCATTGAGAACAAGCTAAGGTTAGCGGCTAACCGCTAACGTTAGCTTCCCTGACCACACAAGTTAACGCTAGTGCTAAAGCAGAATCATTGTGTGTAGTACGTTTCTGATCTTGCACACTATGTAATGCGTGTCCCATGGAAATGTCTGCATGTACAAGTATTTAGCTGTGTTTATTTAGCAATTTTACACGAACTAACCAAGCAGTGTCACATAGTACCAGCTAACGCTAACCGTGAGCTTTCAAGCTAATGCTAACCGCGAGCCCCTAGTTCGCATCAACACGGTCTCCACATGCAAACCCAGACACACGGTCGGTCAAGCAGTACATACACACACCCTCCGCCGGGTCTAAGCTTTCAGGATTTTGTGAAATAATGCATTTGAAAATGTTTTCTAAGCTGGAATATGTTGGCATAGGCCGGGGCAATACGAGTGTACTGTTGACTGCTACATAGAGCTTAGATTCTCTGCCCGGGCCGGGTCGGGCTGGGCCCTTGACCAAGCATTTGTGCTTTTTTGTTTTAAATAACTCAGCATAATGAGTATATTTCCAGCTAGGAAACACGCATCTCTCTCCTCCCTCCATTTTTGTGTTGCTGCGTGGTGTACACGTGAGTTATCCTCATGGCTAAAACGTGACTTGAGACGTACGTGACAAGAAGAAAGCAAAAATATATATTTTTACGAATGAAAATGACAATAATTGTAACGCACAGTGACTTGAATAAATAACTTTAATGTGATTACTGGTTTGGAAATATTAACGCTAGATTACTCGTTACTGAAATAAAGTGGTCGGATTAGAGTAATGTAAGGCGTTGCAGTCTTTAGTGCTTGAATTATACTGTACCAGTGCTGTCATGTGTTACTCCTATCCATATCTGGGAATGCTGTGCAGGTAAATTAAACTGTGATTACTTGTTGAGAACATTTGCCCATTTCTTGCAATTGTTTTCATGTTTGTCTTTTTACTGTTCAAGACTCTGACTGGCTGCACTGCTACACAATAAGAATGCTGATAGAGGGCAAGCCACCACATCATCAGGGGATCCTCTTTTCAAACTGAGCTTTCCAAAGTCCTGGAAGGGAGAGTGCAGAGCCAAACCCGTGAAGACAGACACGACATTCTGTAAGTTTTACAATCTTTTATTTGAACCTCTCAAATTAAAATAAACATGGACACACAGACATCACACAAAAGGTTGAAAACAAACACTTAAAATCTGAATTCTTTTAAGATGGTTTTCAAAATAAATAATGAGAATGTATAAATGAGAAGTAATTAGGAGAAATAAGAGACACTTTACAACACTGCAGCACAAGGTGTTTTGGTTCTACTGCAGTTTTCCTGTAAACATGCATTTGTTTATTGCACTGCAGACTGCGGTGATGCACTGTTGGACCTGATCTTCCAGAAGGTTTTCCAGGACCCTGCCCCATATGTGAACGAGGTGCTGAAACTCATAATCCCTGAAGACCTCTCGGACCACACAGATGGGCAGCACAACTCTCACTCTCCGCCCCAGAGAGCACCAGCACCACCTTACAAAGCTTATGTAGGCTATATTGGCTAAACACAATTCAATATAAAGTCAGCACTGAATGTTTACACCCATGGCAACGAGATGCTTTCTTTGTTATCATTTTCATATTGATATTGAAGTTGATATATAAAGTCAAACTGTTTCACTTCAGATATGTATTTTCTTATTTCATTCATGTCAACACATGTTTACAAATGTTTCTTACAATTAAAACATCTTTCCTAACTGTTCTGTGTTTTCATTGTTTGATATGTAATTTTCATGGTAATAAGTAAAAGATAATAAACTATAAACAATGTAAGATAGAAGAAGCAGTTATGTACTTTTAATCATAACACTTTTACGATAAATGAATAGTATTTATGTGACTAAAAGCTTACTGCACTATTCCCCTCAGACGTAAATGTTCAGTGCATTCTGCAGTGCAGATACATTCAGGCAGACAGGTTTCAGGCCAGGGTGGTCCACCATGCATGATGGTGGCTCAGGAAACTGCTGTAGTCTTCGTATAACCTAGAAATAATGAAAGGTAAGTGAGTGACAATAGATTAGAGAAAAGAGAGAGAGCAGAATGACAACGTTGTTTGCCCAGTGTTCACACTTCATTGTGGTATTTCCATACAGCAGATATTCTCAGGTTCTCAGGTTGTTTACAATAGCCACAGGAACACCTGTTTTTATGCCTTTTTTTTTATTATTCATGGGAAACTATGATCACTAATCATGTCACATTGTTTCTTTGATAATATATATAAAGTTTAGAAACCGTTTTAAATGGTTAAAAAACAATTCTGCTGGTAGAAAGGTGATTGGAAGCAACTGTGGCTTACTGAAAACTACAGTTGAAAATTGCTGGCAGTAGCTAATTACAGGTCGTCACTGCAAATAAGAGCAGGTTCTCAATCAACTTACCTGGCTACATAAAGGTAAATAATAATATGATAACATAATAATAACATAAAAGTAATGTCGAGGTAACAAACTTAACTACTAACCACTGAGAAACACCAATGTTCATTCTTGGCTGCTTACTTTCTTTTGGAGCCTCTTGTTCTGGGTCGGACCGCAGTCTGTTGTCCGGCAGCCATTATTCCCAGAAACTCCGCCGTTGCCATGGTCACATGATGCCATCCTCACGTCTTCCGCAGGCAGGAGGAGGTGGGCGGTAATTTTTTTTTATTCGCAGTCACGCCGGTACGCCGGAGATCTGGCACAGTGCCGGAATGCAATCAGCCCTGGAGATATATGGTTCTGTTAGGTATGTTGAGCCTATAGCCAGAGTTTTCAAAGTTGCCAAGGTAGCTCTCTTTTAACCTGGTTAGATCACCATGGTTAACTTATGATTCACACCTAACCTGCTCTGGAGCAGTTTGTGTTCTGAAATGCACCTGCCCTTGTACACTTTCAGCCCAAATTATCAATTGATAAAAAATTATCATGGATTGACCGGCAGTTGCAATGCTTTGTGGGTGATATACACCATCGTTGTCGACTCGTTCCCTCAGCCCTCTGGGGGTCGATCTCACCAAGTTCACGTCGGTTTTTCAGACAAATAGAACAACACTCATGATGGCGGTGGGGATTCCCCCGAGGGGAAGTGAACGAGAGCATGTTGGCTAATGAAACACAGCCCTGGATCAACATCCCACATTGTGGTCCTGGACCAACATTGTGATCGACCAATCACAGCCCTCTTACATCATCAGTGTGCGTGCTGCTGCTCCTGTGCTTCTTCCAAATTCCTTTGTGCTTCTTCAGAGATAAGCTAAGTTTTCACAAAATCCTTAACTGCATGTCTTTAAGTCATTCATATTTAATCTCTATAGTTAAGTCCCTACCTAGAGCTGCAGCTATATGAGCTACTGCAGAGTTAGCGAGTCAGCCATATTCATCATTTAAATGAACAGTAGCATTGCAGTTTTTCCAGAAACAATTTATGATGCAAACTAATTTTGATGGTAACTAGTTCAACCATACTTATTCATTCAACTAATTTTGCTCTTTTTGTATAGGCCATGCTGACAATAACAAAAATATATATGAATAATAAAAAAGACTCATCCTTTAGTACTGACTTGTTTACCATTGTGAGTCACACAAAGATCTGCAATGAACACATTTTCCCTCCTTTTTTATAGCCCATTCAAAACTCTTTGTTTTTGTAGTGCTAGTGTTGATTAACGACCATCATGGCCATGTTGACCCTGGATAATTTGTTTTATCATCCAGGACCATCATCACCATGTTGACCCTGGATAATTTGCTTATGTTGCTCAACATGGCCATGATGGTCCTGAATCCACACTAGCACTGCAAAAAAAAAGGATTGGTCTGTGATTGTGATGTGATTGTTCCCGTAATGTGGGATGTTGATCCAGGAACATTGTGCTTAAATATGCAAACTTGTTGAGCCGTACATTAGTAATGCCACTAAACGAAGCCGTGCAGTTACAGTAGCACAAACTGTATGCATCAAGTTGCCATGGGAACCTACGTGCAGTTGATGATGCAGAAAATCTGTAATATTAACACTAGAGATGCACCGATCCAGTTTTTTCCGATCCAATCCGATACTGATACCTGGACTGAGTGTATCGGCCGATACCCGATACCGATCCGATACCGTTGTTGAATTAATAATAAACTGTATACCTTCCACCATGTGAAAGGGACTAAAGGCACCAGACTTTCCTAACTAAGACAAAATAATCAAACAGTTACCGAACATTGTAAACATGTGTAACATTAATAATAATAATAATAATAATAATAATAATAATAATAATAATAATACATTTAATTTATATAGCGCCTGTCAGGGTACCCAAGGACACACGTAACAAAGTGGAACAAACAAATCAAAGAATGAATGGAGCGCCTGTCAGTCAGCACGGAGGGAACACTAGCCCCGAAGTCAGTAGCACCGTCTGTAAACAAACTAGCGTCCGGAGGCTCCATGCACACAGCGGGGGCGACCATCCAGCATCGCTGCGAGCCGGGGAGACCGCAGCAGCAGAGGAGGAGACAAATTAGCCCGGCGGTGAATAACCCTGAGGTTGTGGTGGAGGGAGGACCAACGGAGCAACGATGGACAGCCCACAGAGTATTGAGTACGTCGGTTTGAAAGTTAGCAATGCTAGGCTAACAGCTGACCGGTGAGGCTAACAACTGATGGCGGGGCTACTAGCTAATCAGCGAGAAATGTGATGTGAGTAAGTGTAACGTCCTGCAAACAGGAATACAAAATAAAACATAGCAGCTGAACCTGAGAATAAACTAATAAAGAGTTGGTCAAACAACAACTTGCGCTCTTCCAGCATGCGACACACTGATGCTGACGAATGACGTAGACGGCGAAAAAAAAAAATTGGATCGGCCGGTGGATCTGTTTCATTTTACCGATCCTCGATCCAGCCGTTTTGTCAATATCGGAGCCGATATCCGATCTTAATATCGGATCGGTGCACCCCTAATTAACACACATAAACAAATGTTACACAGCAGATCATCCATACACTAAAAGAATGACGAAGGCTCAGTAGCTACAGACCACTTGCTGCCAAATGCGTTTTACACTGCTGGTATTGCAGCTAATAGAAGTGATTACAAAATGGAATAGTCTATTGGTATGCATCACAGATAATATTCAATCAATAAAATTAATGTCATTGTCGGCTCGAATTTTCAAGTACCTTTCCCGATTAGTTTACTTGCTATTTAGCTAATTGACCACATGGCACATTTCACATTGTATGTATTCTACGAATTAAGAACAGGTGGTAACGGAGCCCTTTGTTCATGAACATTCTGTTCATGAACAAAGGGCTCCGTCTTCAGTAGGTTAATCAAACTGCTTAGTACATGGCATTGCATTAGTTCTGTTTACTAGCTTTTTGTTTTTGGAGGGGGGTCACAGGGAATGGTTTTGTTGTTGTTCAATGAAAGTTCAATACAATGTTAAATAAGTCAACTCATTTAATTAAAGTTCAACTAAATTGTTGATTTTTTCATTTCTATTAGAAGGGTTTTCAATTATGTCTGCTTATGATATGGTGAAAGGTTTGTTTTTTGCATCTGCATATGACTTGGTTAATACAGCCTCAGCAAATAACACCTATATCTTCATTTTATTCCCATTATTTCCTGTAAATTCACATAAATTCCCATGGAAAGTTTCCACCCTGAATATTCCCAGAATTTTGCAACCTTAATGAGACCTAAATGCACTTCTTGAGTATAATGTTTAAATCTGCTTTAAGGTTTGAAGCTCTGAATGTACAGCTGCCATGATAGAATTAAGTGGGAGGCGTTGAGAGGAAAAATAAATAACCTTACGAATTTACACAACTAAACATTTTCTGTCAACATTCCTCGCTTGCCTTATTTCCAGCAACAGTGTTGCTTTTTGCTGTAACATTTTTCATAGTGGTCCATTACTATTGCTTTAATTGGTGGTGTAAAAATATTGCCTCTATGATAAGTGAAATACTATTTAGCTTATAACTCTGGAACTCAAACCTGCATACAGATTCAGATGCCAATAGCCGCAATATGGTGCAGAAGCATCATAACATTACATAGTGTACATTGCATACAGTATTTTGTGTTCCTTGAGGAATTTACACTCCTCCCGCAGTTCCTTCTCCTGCTCTGTTTGCCTCTTTAACTGAATCGAGGCAGTATCAGAGGACTGCTCCGAGACCCTCTCCTCAGTAACTGGAAAATATTTCACACAGAGCAAAAGTATATAATTGTGCTCCTCAAAAGTAAATAATGATAGTTACTGTATGAGCAATCCATGTGTATGCGTGTATGAATTAAACTTAAAATTTTGGTATGCTGAATACAAGGCAGATACAGTTTGACACAGCTGGGCAGTATCGCCATTTCTTCTACATGTACTCCTATGTTCACATTACAGGCAACAAGTCTTTCATGAAAGTCAGTGACATGAAGAAATAAATCAAATAAAATATTTCTATTTCCACAAATGCTAAGCAATGACATCCAGCATCTTAGACTATACTATACTATACTATATTATACTATACACAACTGAACAGCATTAACAATATGTGGGTTTGTTTTCATTTTTGTTATGTAAATGACTGGATGCTCATAATTTCTTTCAGGATAAATTTTCACTAACCCATGGCATTGATTTTTAATTTTTGTACACCCTGCCCTTCCTGCAGAAATGTCTCCATATCAGTTTTGTTTTTAAAAACAAATCTGAATGGCTCCACATAGTCCTCCCTCTCCTCTGCAGGCAGATTTTGTTACGATGGTTTCAACAGCCAGTCTTCTGTTGGCTGGGGAGTATCCTAGCACATCTGGTGCCAGCACTTCTTGTTGAAGCAGCTGCTTGTTGGATTTCACCCATTGGGCAGCTTTTCTGGAGTCTCTAACTATTTTTTCTTTAGGAAAAAACACAATACATATATACACACACACACACACACACACACACATAAATTAGTCATAATATAAGTTTATAATATAATTGCAAGTATTTGACCAAATATACACTACCAGTCAAAAGTTTGGACACACCTTCTCATTTAGTGGTTTTTCTTTATTTTCATGACTATTTTAGGGATGCACCGATACCACTTTTTTTCAACCCGATACGATACCGATACTGAGATCTGAGTACTTGCCAATACCGAGTACCAATGCCGATACTACTACCACCAAAACAACCCCCAAAAAACTATTGGGCGAAATGCAATTAATTGGAAGACAGGTTTTATTTTCTTTTGTGCACATTACAACAAATGATGATAAATGAAAAATAAACATTTTCTGTGAAATTTTCTGAGAATTATTGCAGAGTTTTCACATTTTAATCAAACAAAATATCAATTAACTATTTTGCACTGTCTCCAGCTTTCAGATTGACACAACATTGGTGAACCTATTGCAGAGCAGTGTTGTGAGTAACGTGTTACAAAGTAACGCGTTAGAGTACTCTAATTACTTTTTCCATGTAACGTAACGCGTTAGTTTCGTGCGTAAAGCAATAACTTCATTATTTTTTAAAGAAAAAAGAAGAATTTCTCCGGATAAGGAAAGGAAAATCTCGACTGCAGCCTGCTTTTTGTCAGACAGTACTGTGCCACCTGCGGATGTGTCAGCGGAGGCGCAGCGCTGTGATGCGTCTGTGCCCTGCTGCTGACCTATGTTACCTGTGTGTGTGTGTGTGTGTGTGTGTGTGTGTGTGTATGTGAGAGTGTTTTCGAACCCCCGGCAAGATGGCAGAGAGGACAGCCTTTGCATCGTGTAAGTGCGCACATTATTTTCAATTCGCCAGCGAAAAGGACAAGAATAACATAACGGTAAAATGCACACTCTGTGTTGGTGAAAAGCTTCTGTCGACCTCAAAAAATTCCACTTCAAATTTAAAAAAACAAATTGTATCCAAGCACCACTCTATCACCCTCGTAGCAAAGCCTGCTGAGGAGTTACCTAATCTTGTTTGGTGCTCATATGTAGGCTACCTGGGCTGGGTAGGTGTGAATTTTGATTCATATGTTCTGTGATCAAAAAATAATAATAATAATAATAATAAAACGCTACGTGGCATATTGCTGACTGTCTTTCCTGTTATTGTTATCCTGCAGAGTTAATTTGGTTGGATGACTGACGTTATTCATCATTGTCACGACTTCTCGGTGCATTTAAAGGAGGTTGTGTGTGTGTCAGTTAAGTTGCAGTATGTGCGAGGCGCTGCAAATGGCTTTTAATTTTTGGTAACGCATGAGTACTCTAACGCGTTACTTTCATTCATAGGTAACGCTGTAACGTAACTGATTACTTTTAATTGATGGTAATGTTGTAACCTAGTTAACTACTTTCTAAGGTAACTATACCCAACACTGTTGCAGAGTGTCCATATTTGAATCAAACAAAATCTCAAACTTCAGTCAGCATGCAATGGTGTGGTCTCTGAACTAAGTTTTATTTGGGAAAGTGAGTGGCAGGTTCTTTTTGGTGAAAAGAATCAACTCTGCATGATCAGCTGTGAGCCTGTTTCTTGCTCCTCCGCTGATCATGGGCTCCCGTAGTTCATAGTGGCTCCGCCCCCGCATTGACTTTCCACAGAGAAACAAACACAACAACATGCAGCGAGCCAAGAGCTCGTTCCTAAAACAACACCGTCTCGTTAGTAGCTTGGTTTTGTGGCGTCGGACCTCGAACAAACCACGGTCCACTGCACAGTTTGTTTAAAGGCTGTTGTGACTAAAGACAGCGGACCGACACATTTATCTGAGCCTCTCAAACAGACGCACGTATCAGAGTGGGACACTTGTTGCTCACTACGAGAAGACCGCGGCAGCCCACCCGGGCTATAAAGCAGCTAACATTAGCAGAATCATTTAATCATTGTGTCCCGTATGAGAAGAAAGAGTCCCGGTGGACAGCTGTTACGGATGCAGTCACGTTGCAAATCGTTAAAGATATAGAAAATAAACACCCTTAATTTGAAAATGAGTATAGTGGCTCTGAGCTAGCAGTATAGCGGCGCAGCGCCGCTATTCCACCATCTGGGGAGAACACTGATATCGGTTCTTGGTATCGGCGAACTTTAACGAGTGCGAGTATATTAGAACAGCATCGGACCGATTCCAGATACCAGTATCGGTATCGGTGCATCCCTAGACTATTTACATTATAGATTCTCACTGAAGACATCACAACTGAATGAACACATATGGAATTATGTAATAAACAAAAAAGTGTGAAATAACTCAAAACATGTTTTATATTTTCGATTTTTTTCAAAATAGCCACTTTGATTACTGCTTTGCACACTCTTGGCATTCTCTCGATAAGCTTCATGAGGTAGTCACCTGAAATGGTTTTCCAACAGTCTTGGAGGAGTTCCCAGAGATGCTGAGCACATGTTGGCCCTTTTGCCTTCACTCTCCGGTCCATTTCATCCCATACCATCTCGATTAGGTTTAGGTCAGGTGACCAAGCACGTGCACACATAAGGCCCAAGGGGTGCTTGAGCCCCTGCCCTTTTTGCCTCATATTAAACAGTGCCCTTTTTGTGTGTTTTTTTTAATGAATAAATAAATTCCTGTTGTGCAAAGGGATGTCAAAAAACGGCAGTATAAAAACGCCACGGTTATCTTGACTACCGTACGCATTTCCTCATAATACGGTGTTGTCTGTGTGTTGGGCCTAAAGCTGCTTCTCTGTCCACTGCAGCTCTGCTCTGTCTCTCACAGAGGAGAGAGAGAGAGAGAGAGAGACTGACCGCTGCCTCATGGAGAACTCCACCATGCAGGGTTAGGGTTAGTGCAACACCGAAAAGAGATACTAAAAAAAATATTCAATAACTTAACTATTATTCAGTGTAGTGTTACCAAAATCACTCCATACATCAGTGGTCTCCTGTTGGTTATACTTGTCGTCTCTGGGCTCTCTTAATCAAAGGTGTCGGCGTGTAGTATGTTGATAAAAGAATTCTGTGGAGGCAAGGCTGGGTGGAATTATAGAGCAATCTTTATTGAAACAGATCTCAAGCCCGCGTCCGCGGCCCTATGAGAAATCCTATCGAGCCTTCGATCTTAGGAAGTCTACCAACTACCACCACCCTTTCTTTGGTGTGTGGGCCTTTTTTAAAGTCTATTTTCCATATCCGCCTATTTCTCCTAACTGATCACTTTGATGGATTAAAGGTTTATCTATCCAGTGGGAGCAAAGAAGGATGGGTCTGCCTCACACCCCCTATGAAATAACTTTTGTGTGTGTTACTTAACTCTGCTGATGTCAGCTAAAGTAGACAAAATGGTCTTTATACTTAGATGACAGTCAGTACGTTTACATGCACAGCTTAGTCGGATAACAGCCATAGTTCGACTATGCTACTCAATCGGACAACTGCAATTGTCCGAGTATACATGCCGGTGAGAAGATCGAATTATTGGCCGAAAGCATGTCATACACCGGTACGATAGGTGGCGCTGTACCCATTTCAACTAGTGGTAATAGAGCCACCTCCGGCTAACCTCTTTACGTTACCAGCAACAACAAACTCTGCCTCGGCATTCAAGAAAGATGGCGTACGAAGAGCGAGACGAAGCTACATCTTTGTACATTTTGTATATGGTGTACATTATAATTACACAAACCAGATGCACAATGGCGCTCTTGCTTGCGGTGATTTCAGAGGAAAGACGCCACTGCTGTTGTCCTTCTATTTCCGGCTCACGGCCCGATGAAAAAAATCTCGAGCCTAAGCAGAACGTAAAATCCGATCCGATCTGATGTAACGTATACATGCAGAAGTAATGCGACCATCAATAGAAAAATCTAGGTGTTTTCATCCGACTATGAGAAATCCGATTCGGTCCGATTTTAGTCAGACTAAGGTGTATACATGCATCTTAAAAATCTGATCATAGTCGGACTAACCCAGTAATTCGGTTTTCTCCAGTGTCATGTAAACGCACTGAATGTATACATTGAGTCAGTTCCAAAACTCTGGTGTGGGCCCCTTCCTGTAGCTTATCTCTGATGCCCACCTTAGGGCTGATCAAGGCTCCTGGTCATTGGGACCTTTGCACTGTCGCCTTCCCACACTTGTCTGCTGGGAAGCATCTGTTCCCGTCTCATCCTGTCTTCTCTCTATTCACTATTGTCTTAGAGCTCAGGATGTGTAAGAAACTCACTGACACTACATACTACAATTGTTAGTTTAGACAAATGTGCTTTGCCATAATTTTGGGGGATTTTCATTGGGAATAATATTCATTAACTTCACTAATATTCACTGTAGTGTCACCAAAATCACTCCACACATCAATGGTCTCCTGCTGCTGGCAATGTTTTGCTTATGAGTTATTGATCCAGGAGTTTGCATCTTTGAATATATTTCCAACTTTACCAAACTCAGTGGAGCATATTGAACCTTTGTGAGTTATAATATATATATTTCATGTGTGTGTGTGTGTATATATATATATATATACATATATATATATATATATATATTATTATTATTATTATTATTATTATTATTATTATTTCATATTTCAGAAGAGGGCCCATTTGTGCTTGTTAATGAGAATTAAGAATAATCTAATATGACAGCTGTCTGTGTAGGCTGTTTATCTTGCCACAAATCTTCAGCTTCTTCCAGATATTGAGTTTATATTTACTTTGCTGTTGTAAACATTGATGTTCCTACTAACAGTCACAGTAGCAGTCACAGTAGTCATTTCTTGGTTTTGTCACATTTTTAAATGTGTAGCCTTTATTTCTAGTTCATTGCTTTTAAAGAATGCAGCTGAATTGCATGTCTTCCAAACCGCAGTATTATGGTAATGTGAATTAACTCATGTTAAATATAATTTGTTGTCACAAAAGAAATGGCAATTGCATATCACTCACAGCTACAGCTACAACAAGTACTTTGTTTATTAATTTGACATTTAACAAGATTCTTACCATATACCTCTCTGATTTCTGCATCTGATTCAGACATTTCAGACAGATTTCTGAAAAGTATGAAAAGTCAACTTAGTAATTGGAAATCTTGGTTAATGAAGGGGGGATTCCCCTCATAACTGCAAAATAGACTTCATTGCATGCAATGAAAAAAATAATGTTGTTTCATCATAACTCAAATATAAGTCATTGTCTAAATTTTGCAAATCTGCGGTCAAGTCATTGCCTATGCCTAAACACCTTTTGTAAGAGCTGAAAGGTTATCTCAATGTAATCAGATGGGTAATTTTGGATGGTTGCTCTCTGAAAGCCTTTCTCTGGAGGTTTGCTGAGCTATTGAAGCTTTCAGAAAAACGTTATCTCCAAAATGAATGAACGGATGTCAGTCAAAAAACTGTGAACTGCTCAGTGACATTCACTAAATGGCTAGCCTGTACTAGCCGATGATGCAGCGGCGTGCTGTATGGCATTTGTGGTGGTGACGGAACTAACATTACCACTGAGGCCTGTACCGATATCAGTCATCAGATACATTAACGTTACATTGAACTAAAGTTATCGAACAGAACTTGTTCAAATAACTTTTTCTTGTTATAGCTATTCAGGAGTGTTTTTGCATCACCTTACATTGGCAGCAACTTTATACAAACAGCAGTTGCTGAGTAGCCGTCTTAATCAGCGATTTTAATGTAATGCCTACGTAATGTTAATTCGGGTTGAACTTGACTGCTTTTTATGAGACCACGCTGGTGTACGATGTGAAAATGGCCTTCTTCTTCTTCTTTTGCTGCTGCTGCTGCTGCTGCTGCTTCGTGATTTAATGGCGGTTGGCTAACCATCTTATACATGCATTATTGCCACCTACTGGACGGAAGTATGTTGGGGCCTTCTTCTAGTTCAAGTAGTCTCCGCCGTTTGATTGGTTTGTCTTTGTCGCTCTGCAGAATTTGCACAACGCATGCACAGTACAGTATTGTCTTCGCCAGAAAGTCCTTAGTTAAGAAATTGTTGAGGAAAGTTCAAAAGGGGGAGGAAAAAAGGATAGTTAAATGGCTCCAAAAAAAAGTTTGCTCGTGAGGAAGCCTAATTGTCCCTCCTGCCGGACGAAGATGACAATGACGAAAACCAACGCAACGAAGGATGGATATCAGTGGTGAGCTCTGATTATTTTCAAACTCTATATGGCTTTTTGTAATGTTAAGCGCTATTGAGACTGAATTTTATGCGACTTATTGTCTATATATTATTCATTGAATGAGTTGCATTAGTGTAGACCTTGTGGCGCCATGGTTATTTTGGAACATGGTGGCCCTCAGGCACCATGTTGAAAAGGGCTGTTAGACCCGTGTTACGTTAGCTTATCTAAGATAAGCTAATGTTACACGGTAAGCTTAGACAGCAGTATCAGTAACATAAACAACCTCTGTCCTTCTGTTATACTGTCAGTGCCTACTATGTCATATTAGACATAGTTTGTCTGCCAAAGTGCCCAGCAAAGGCGTCCACAATTAATATAGGCTTGTTAACATATACAAAAAAACAAATTAAAGCTATATTGGGCATTTCTATTTTATTTTATTTGGCCAGGATTTGTAATTGTAAGTTGTTGAAAGGTCATGTTGCTGTGCTTGCCAAAGCCTATGTTCAGGATATGAAAACTATCACCTCCACAATGTTGTGACACGGAGCATACGAGATGGTTCCATTTTTAGCCAATCCCATTTGTCACTAGGGGCTTGGCTTACCTTCATGCATAGGTATGTTTTTAAACGGTTAAAACGATAATGCAGAATTATAGTATTATAGTAGTATAGTAATGCAGTATTAAAACACCAACATAACGTTTGTAATACTGTGTTAGTAATAACTTGTGTTGGGATTGACCCTATTAGCACTCTTGTTTCAAGCGGATGTATGGCGTCAGATTTAGGTCATATGTCGTAAGCAAGCTAAAACATGCTCATGAGCAAATTATATTATTTCACATGTGCAGATATCAGCTGCCACTTACACAATATAAGACGCACGTGTGTGTGTGTGTGTGTATGTGTGTGTATATATATATATATATATATTAGGGTTGTCAAAAGATCAATTTTTTTAATCGCGATTAATCGCATTTTGTCCATAGTTAACTCGCGATTAATCGCAAATTAATCGCAATTTTTTTGGCACATTTTTTTCTGTTCTAAATGTACCTTAATGTATTTTTTCATGTTCTTAATACTTTTAACAACATAAGAAAGGTCAAATATACTTGCATTATGAAAATGTTCATTCAACACTTCAAATCATGCAGGAAAATAAATCCAGGGTTGTCTGCTTTTGGCGAGGGGGGGCGACGGGCTCTCTGCATCTGCCGTCTGTTTGGCTTGCAAGTGGTGTCCACTGACACTGCACGTTTTTCTTCTTGTCAATCAGTATCACACTGATGATCGCCATAGCTCCGGTGCAGCAAAACAATAAAAAGTACGACTTGAAATTCAAACTTTCTGTCGTGATATATTCAGAGGAAAACTCGGGAAAAGCAGCCGCTAGACATTTCTCTGTCGACCAGGAGAGAGTGAGAGAAACGGAGCTTCAGCGTCTGTCCGAGGAGGACAGCAGCGCCAGGCTGCCTGCTGGAGGGAGGAAGAAGGCTAGCGAGGAGCCTGAGATAAACATGCGGGGATGAGTTATCAGCAAACGGGCACGCCACGAGAGAGTGTCCCGCAAAATGATCAGGGCCATGGAGAAACAAATGTCCGCCACCGTGATTGACAGCAGAGATGAGGAGTTTGCAGCGAGTGCTGCTTTTCAGTCCGCCGTGTTTTTAACGAACCGCCAGCCCTGCTTCTTCTTCTTCTGATTCCCTTTCTTCTTCTTCTGCCACCCTCTGAATCAAGACTACGGGTGCCGCCGACGGCCGTAAATCATACCATGCGCGTTTTTTTTTTTTTTTTTTTTTAAATACTGAGCGTTAATCGCGCGTTAAAAAAATTGACGGCGTTAAGAGGACGTTGCGTTAACGCGTTATTAACGCGTTAACTTTGACAGCACTAATATATATATATATATATATATATATATATATATATATATATATATATATATATGTATGTATATATATATATATATTAGGGCTGTCAAACGATCAATTGTTTTAATCGCGATTAATCGCATTTTGTCCATAGTTAACTCGCGATTAATCGCATATTAATCGCAATTTTTTGGCACATTTTTTTCTGTTCTAAATGTACCTTAATGTATTTTTTCATGTTCTTAATACTTTTAACAACATAAGAAAGGTCAAATATGCTTGCATTAGGAAAATGTTTATTCAACACTTCAAATCATGCAGGAAAATAAATCCAAGGTTGTCTGCTTTTGGCGAGGGGGGGCGACGGGCTCTCTGCATCTGCCGTCTGTTTGGCTTGCAAGTGGTGTCCACTGACACTGCAC